>PITA01001763.1:0-41755 GCA_004023965.1 Spilogale gracilis
AAAGATTTTATTTATTTATTTGACAGAGAGAGATCACAAGTAGGCAGAGAGGCAGGCACAGAGAGAGGAGGAAGCAGGCTCCCTGCCGAGGAAAGAGCCCGATGCGGGCCTCCATCCCAGGACCCTGAGATCATGACCTGAGCCGAAGGCAGAGGCTTTAACCCACTGAGCCACCCAGGTGCCCAAGATCTTCCAATATTTTAGATATTTTATCTATTTACTTGAAAGACAGAGAAAGAAAAGTGGGGGTTGGGGCAGAGGGAGAAGGACAGAGTAACTCTCAACAGATGCCCCGCTGAGGTGGAGCACTACACAGGACTCGATCCCAGGACCCTGAGATCGCGACCTGAGCTGAAGGCAGACGCTTAACTGACTGAGCCACCCAGGTGGCCCAGCATTTTATTTTAAATTACTGTATCTGAAGAATCTTAAAGCCTACTTCATCTGATTCTCTTAGCTTTGGGGTAGATAGAGCAAGGAAACCATACCCATGAAATTTACCAATTAAAAAAATCTTGTAACTGATTACATAAGAATTTGACACAGGACAAAGCGGTGCACATGCTCCAAACTTTCTTAGAATTAAGTAAATCAGTTACTGGAGTTTCTCACATGTGAGTTTTATTTAAAATTTACCAATAATTTCACAGAATTGCACATGGTATGTTCGATAGTTATACTACGATTACCTATCAATACTATGGAAGGCACCTGGTGGCCAGGGTATTTATAGACATGGAGAATATAATTTTGAAAAAAAAAAAAGTATGTTACTTAACAATTATTTCAGCAGTGTTTTTCAAATGTTATGAGATTTTTAATTCAGTTGTATCAGTTGTATCGCAGTTCCAAGACTACACAGGATCTGCCTTAGCAAGATATGAACACAAGTCCAGTTCCTATGCTTTTCCAAGAAATCTTTTGTAGAGTAACAAACTAAGCAAAATATTTTGGGGAAGAACAACAAATTCCAGTTTTCATCTCTGGCCAAAAATATTTCAAATTTCTACTTGTTCAAAATGAGTAATGTAAAAACAAACAGAAAACAAGAAATAACCTAAAGAAGCAGAAAGAATTCGGCTTGTGTACTTAGTACTTCAGTGAAAGACAACACTGTATGTATGAATTTTAAATACCAGTGACTTTTGATTATTGGAGACTCTCTCTCCTGTCCAATTAGTAGAATGTACTGTTTGTGGGCCTGAATCTAATAGATCCAGAATTTCACCTAATGACAAACAATTTTAAAATCTAAGTAACCTTTTACTCAATTCCTACAACACCAACAAAACAGTGGCACACGCAAAAAAAGAGCCAAATGTGGTTTTTAACCTCTTTTTTCATAAAACCATAAAAAGCATAAAAGCTGGATTAACTGCTTCCCGAACCCACATTTCACCAGCCGGGTTCTCATCCCCAGCTGGCAAAACTGGCAATCCTTTATTTTTGTTTAAATACCTGGTTTGCTGCCAGAAGGGAAAGTGAGTACATAAAAAAAGGGTTTTATTTTTGAAGAGAAATAAGCAACTGAAAAATAAAACTGCATTGTAAAAAAATCTGTTTGATAAAATAAAATATATTTTTTATTTCGCTTTGTAAAATGAACACTGATTCTCAAAATAAGTGGTTTTGCTTCTGAACATACGCGCTTTAATGAATACATAGTACATCACACTACAATTAGAACTGTTTGCTGTATTACTTTGAACCGAACAAATCTGGGGCGATATATTATATCTTATCGACATGTGAAGTCCAGCAATGTTGAGGAGAAAAACACCCTAAAAATGCAGCCCGCCCTCTTAATCTAAGAGTCTTTGTTCTCAATTAAAGAGAAAGATTTCTGTTTCAACTCCCACATCCAAACAGCTGGAAGATGAAATATACAATAAATAAAAAGAAAAGTGATTATAATATTCTACATGTGGACACAGTATATAAAACATGTTACCACTGTTCAGACAATATCCCTTCTCTCTCCCTAAATCTAAATTATTTCAAAACACAATACTTCCAAAGGCTCTAGAAATTCCAGAGTGAAATTAAAATACAAAACCTCTTTTAAATTATTTTCTAAAGATCATTTTCCTCCCTTACTCAAAGCACATATTTTCCCCCAAATTACAGTAACATATAAAATTTACATTCCTTAACCTAAGAGTTGCAATTCCTTCTGCCTACCTCTGATGGTTTCTTTTTTCCCCTAGAAAAAAAGGCTAATTTACTTTCTGGTTATCAGGAGGGCAGACCCAAAAGGTGGGATTATTGGTAACAAGGGCATAGTGCATTTCAACTCTGTTACCACCTAACCTTATCATATAATTTGGATATAGATGCGGATCAAAACCTGCTCCTAGAGAAAGAATCCACTGAAAGACTTCTAAAGGATTAGTCTAAAGAAAGTGTCTCTTTTCCACAAAATCACTGTTACTCATGTTTTCAACTGAACTCAAGGTTTCAATACTAAAGCAGACATTTGGTACTTCCTTTGCACCCTATTGTCTCTGTCATCACAGATGTAGCTTTACTTTATAATGACATTTAATGCAAAAGACAGACATAAAGGACAAGAGGTGATCTGGAACAGCAGAAGAAATATAAATATTCAACAATGATAAGAGGTCACGTTAACTCAATCCAAACGGAACCCAAACGCTGGGAAACAAGGCTTAGTTTCCATTTTTCTATCAGCAGCCTGAGATTGCTTCCGATATAATAAAACTGGTTTCAAGGAGGTTATGGCAGGTATCCATTACCATTAAATATTTTGATTAATATTTGGTAGTAGTTGACATAGGTGCTTCTGTTTATAAAACAGCCAGGGTAGTTACACAAAAATCCACATGAGTAGCTCCTGAATGGTTACTAATTTTAAGGATGGTATTAAATAAACAGCTATGAATTTTAAAAATGATACCATCAGTTAAAGCTCCCAGTGTAAATATTTATTTGGCGAATGGGCACTTTCAAAAACCATATTCACTCCAGTGTTCCTTTACCAACTAGGACTTCCTGGAAGGTTGAGGGAACACCTTGCTCTCGGCCTGGCCGCCAGGCCACACAATGCACCCAACGAGAGCAATTATAAGGGGGGTACGTACGCCCCGGAGTGGCTTGCTGCTCAATCAGTAATCCAGACAGAACAGATGGGGGAAAAAATTAAACATCCAAACAAACTGTCTGCACACCTATGTTGTGAAAGTAAACTGCGAACTTGGATGAACCAATTCACCACTAATTCAAAAAAGAGTTTTTTTTTTTTCCTGGTAACCTTGTATTTCAGGTAATGGATATGTGTTTTCTATATAAACATAGGCTTCTATACTTCATCATTTATGGAACTCCTTTACATAACTCTTCACATCTTAGGAATCTGCTTTTTTAAAAAGAAAAGAAAAAGACCTGTTAAGTCTTCCAATCCAGATTCTAAAATATACTGCAGTTTTAGGTCTGTATTTCATGACAATTATGAAGCCCATGGTTTTTGTATTGTCTTCATAGATATTTCTTTTACACCTGATTCTTTAACTGCTCCATTAACTCTTAAGACACTGAGAGTGTGAATGCCATTTGCTCTGAAGGAGCCCATTTTCCCAGAGAGCTCTCTACCTCCCTTTTATCCTGGAGCAACAGCCCATCACCGATGGGATTTCAAGAAACTGGGCCTTTGTCACCCAAGTCAAAACAATACTGCAGGTAATCGCCAGCGTGCACCCGGTGGGGCTAAGTTTCATCTCTGTTCTCATCTTCAGAGAATTTCAAATTGGATTTTGTGCTTAACCTAGAATCATTCCAAAGCACTGAATGCGAACAGTCCTACTGTTAAAGCCCAAAGCCCTTACAACGCTGAAAAGAACTTTCGTTGAAAACCAGCTGCTGCAGGAATGGACGGATCCCTAAGGACGTGGGAGCCACAACTTAGCAACACTGAGAAACAGTCGATGTTGAACTAGAAATATTATTTTCACGCATATTTCAGTAATATCCAATTTGGGGAGAAAGTAGGATGATTTTTTACTACTACCCAGAAACAGTATAAATAGTAAGTCAACCCATGACAGTTACAGGCCCTTAAATCTCCTTAATACACAAGCGGACAACCTCTACCCCACAACTAATCACTGTGTTCCTTCACTTAATTTCCCTCTTATTATTGATGGATCCTTTTCAGAGCCATTCAGGAGGATAAAGGTTTACAAAAGCCCTTAAGAAGTCGTGTGTTACATGAATTATTAACAAATAAAATATGAGAGATTCACACAGTTTTAAAAGGGCTACTAAAACTCTTTTTTTTACAAAATGCTTAGGCATTTGAAGGTTTAGGTGCACAATCTGTTAAATACCGGTACAATTTTGTGCAAGGGCTAAGCAAACTGTAACTGTGTGCTCCTATTTTTACCTACAGATTAAATGTGCAAATACATGCTAACCTTGGACTCTTTCATTTCTCTTAAGATCTAAAGACAATATTGACAGAACCCATCTCCTTCTTTGTTGTATTTAAGATAAATACATGCAACTCCATGTCATACGTTTAAATCAAGTTGGGTTCTACATGCTCCCCCTACCCCCCGTCTACACTACTCAGTGTCGGCAACTACCTTTAGCCTGAATTTGTGGATGCTCCAAGCTCATTCTGAAGAAGGACCTGCAGGTCTCTGGCTTTAAATTTGTATGAAGTTTCACGTCCATTTGTGCTATTCCCCCTACAGCATCACAAGAACTTCGAGCAAATCTTTTGTCGTCAGCAAAATACTCTGGTCTCTTTGAGATATTTTCAAATTACATGTTGTACGGAAGATAGTAAAGGTGGTAGGCTTCAAAAGCCAAGTGAATAAAATGACAGCGAGTGAGTGTTTTCTAAGAATGAGGATCTGAAAATGAAGAACCCATCAAACAATGCATCTTTAGCCACTGGAAAAAAATATTTTGCACGTGCATGAAATCAAATTATGTATGTATTTTATTTCTGAACAGCAACCACAACTCAGTACGATGCATTTTTCCAACAGTCAAGCCATTTTTCTGCAATCTTTTTGTTAGTTCTAACTTGATTATCAAATAATTTTTATTTTTACACTATTACAGAAGTGCATTTCTCTAGGTTTCCAAAACCACCTTATTCAACCTTCCCCATCTGTCACCATCTGCTTCTTTTTAGCATGTACTTTTTGTGTGATCACATAAGCATGTGAAAAATAACTAACATTCAGATGATTATCTGCTGGTACATTTGAGGACTGGGCATAATAAAAGTGAACTGCCAAAACGTACTTAACACTTTTAATTTTGTTGGGTCTTGCATGTAAGCTACATTTGATTTTCAAACTGTTTTACAGTTGGAAAGTTGATCAGGTACTGCTAACTCAAGAGCAAAGCTGAGACTAAATAATTAGCACTGCATAAAATGGTTTGGATCCAATGAGAGCCAAATCAAATAATAAAATTTAACAGTAAGATTTTGTATGTGACTTCCAATTTCTTTTATAATTTCTAGGTGGAAAATACAGTATAGATTTCAAAAACAAAATCCCCTCAAAATATTTATCGTCCATAACGTATGGTAGGTAAGATTCCTTTCTAATATAAGAGCAAAACCATGTTCATTTAAAACCACAGATACGAATGCATTTTTAGAGATGTAGAGACACTAAATGCATACTTTATCTGTCTGCTAGCACCGTATCTCTCCAACCTCTTAAAAAAAAGAGACATAATTTTTTTTCCTTTACCAATAAATATCTCTAATTCTTCACCAAAAGAAGAGAACAAATACTTGCATATACTCTTTTTCCAAAAAATGGCATTTTTACACTGCAATAGTCATCTTTCTGGTGTTTTCTGCCACAAGAAGAAACTTAAGTTTACTTAAAATTTGTCTTTAACACCAGCTATGAGTCTGACGTGTTGGGCAGTTAATAATAGGTTTTGACCTGATCTCTAAGGAGGCCCTGAGCTCTCTCCACAATGTGTAAACAAATCTTGTGTGGGAAGAGACAACGCTGACAAGGAGCCCCTTACAAGAGAAGCAGTAATCAGGAATGTACTCCAGGTCTGATAAGCAACTCCGACTTACACACCACCGAGAAAAGTCTGGCACTGATGATAGAATGTACTAGAAATTTCAAGGTTCAAGAAAAGTGAGAGACACCATCTGAAGGGCTCTTGCCCACTCTCTGACTCCACCATATCCATCTGATCCCATTATTGCCTTGTTCTCCATTCCAAAGTGACTTTCCTTCATCCATGAGATTAAAGCTAAACTCTTTTACATTTCAGTCCCTATCTCTGTGTCCAGCCTCCTGTTTTCCTGTTCCTGTTCACTGAAGGCCGCTGGACCCTCCCAGCAGGCTGACACACCCTTCCTTCTCCTCCCAGGAGCCTGGGCACAATTCCAGGAAAGCAATTATTTTCTTGCACAGTAATGACTGTTTTCTATTTCTTATCACCCTAGTAAACAGCAAACTACTTGAGGACAAAAACTATTTTTTATTATCTTTGTATTCCCAGCCCTTAACACAACGCATGATCCCTAATAAATACTCTGTTAAGTATCTCTTAAGTGAACAAGAGTGTTCTTCAGTGAAATGCTCCATATCGGAGACCAGAGAAACGGACTTAAAATTCTTGCTCTTGAAAGTAAGAGTAAACACATTCAAAGTTACCCCTATTTAACAAAAATGCCATGATTGACACAAATACTTAACACGGAAGAATTTAAATTGCATGAGAAGTTAGTTGTTTCAGAAGCTGTCATCCCCAAATGGTAACAACAGTGATGGAAAAAAGAGGGGTTGAGCTGTAATTATCGATCAACGCACATTAGCCACAGCTACAGAAACTGCTGTTAAAGACCAGATGTCTGCAATATTCAAAAAAAAAAAGGGGGGGTACACAGAAATGCTCCTTTCTTGTTTTTAAAAACAAACTGATAATTTCTTGGAAATTGTAAAGCTTCACCTTAGAAACAACTGGACTCTTCTTGCACGAAACTCTTGGTTTTTTTCTTCAGCTGATGATCTAAGAATGTAAAGCAGTATCTTTGTCTCTTAGATCATCTGCCTATGAATGAAATGAGATGAGTTTACCTTCTTCAGAAATGATTTCCCCTAATTGTGACACAACTGAATCTGTTATTCTCAATCCAGGAGGCATCCTCCAGGGCCCAGGGATCGTGGGGTTACTCGAACTCCAGAGAAACCAAGGATTTGTTTTTCATGACATTCACAAAAACAACCTTATTCTAGAAAATATGATCTCATATTTGAATAAATAAGGAATGATGCTCTGAGAACTGTACTTTGCCACAAAAATGGGAGGATCTTAAACTCCAGATTTTATAATAGAAACTAATATTGTCAGCAGCCCTCAAGAAAATAACATTCAGAAATGTACTGTATTCCAAATTATTAGCACTTCTTTATAATAACTCGACATTCTTGAAATGTAAATTTACTCTCTACTTGAAAAAAACATTATAATAACAAACTGGTAGGAGTTAATTATATGTACAGGGAATGTGAGGAATTCTCAACGTATTCCTACTTCTTCTTTAAATTACCTTTTCCTTTTGAGCATTTATAAGGCATTCACCTTAAAAATGACAATTATTTATATCTGTAAGTGGTCTTGAAATTGTGGCTTTTGGGGACTGTAGTACATGTAGTTAAAAAAGGAAGAGTGGCCTTTATAAGATGGATCCTCACTCTGACATATCTCTGCGATGTACAGACTCTGCTAAAAAGAAGTTCTGATCCTCAGTCCCCTCACCTTTAAAAAAACCATCCGGGACTATCGCAAAAGGTCATTGCAAGCATGCAGCCCACATATAGAGCGGATGTTCAATAAGCTCATATCCATATCCATCCATCCAAGATCAATGCCTCCCTATTTGGCTCCAGCCACACCAACCTTCTCAAGAGTCGGAGGGAGGAACTGGGCTCATTCCTGCCTCAGGGTCTTAAACTAGCTAATCTCTCTGCCTGGAAAGTTCGTCCCTCGACTTCTGCAATAGCTACCGCCTTCCTAGCACTCAGCTGTCTGGTCGACCACCACTTCCCCACGCATCCTGTCCGTAGAAGACAGTGTCTTCCAAAGACAGCCACGACAGTATCTCCTGTCTCCCACGGTCTTCTACAACAGGGGAGCGGGAGTAGATGTCATTACCCCTTCAACCGGGATCGGCTGAGACCGCCCAACCAGGAAGCCCAGGACAGAGATGATGTGCGTTTTGTGGAACCCGGCCGTAAGTGGAGAGGCATGCACGAGTGTTCGCAGCGGCATTATACCCCCAAACTGGAAGCAAACTGAATGTCCGTCGACGGGCTGAATGGATACACACTGTGGCTTATCCATCCAGTGGACCAGTATTTGGCCATTAAAAGGAATGTAGTACCAAGAAAACATTGAAAACACAATGAATCTTGAAAACCTACTACATGAAAGAAGCCAGACACAGTCCGCCCCCTATTACGGGACTCCACTGATGTGAAAGGTCCAGAGGAGACACATCCACAGAGACAGAAAGTGGATTGTGGCTGCCTGGGCGGAGAAGAGCTAATGGGTACAGGTTCTGGGGTAGGAGTGATGAGAGCACCCTGGAATTAGACAGTGGTGATGGTCGCCCAAGTCTGTGAACATAATAAAAACCACTGCTAGATATTAATAGTAGGCATCCTGTACTCCAATAAAATTATTAACAATATACTAGGAGAAGGAATTTGCACAAAACAAGTAAAACATTTCTTAAAGGTTTACTAGGTGAACAGCAGCAACAACAAAAACCTAACAAAATGAAAGGCAGCAGCTTCTGACTCATTCCCTAGGACATTCACTTGTGAAACCCCAGGCCGAGGGGGTCTGGCCCACACGGCCAGGCTGCGGCTCTCGGTCGAGGCTCCAGGGGCCGGCCTGTCAGAGAAGCCGCAGGCAGGAGCCTCGACTGTCGAGGAGGAGTGACGGTGCTTAGTCGCCTAGCCTCCCGCCACCATCACCCCGCTGCTGTGAAGTCCTTCCGGCTGAGGCCCCACATGCTGCGGCCAGAGATAAGCCATCCCTGCTGTCCTCTGACTATTCTTGACTCTGAACCAGAGAGCACACAAAATGCTTGTTTTTCACCATGAAAATTTGGAGTGCTTTGCTGCAAGCTACAAGGCCATGGTGATCTGAACTCTATCTAAAATAGCCACCACAACACGACACACCACACCCTTCCCTTTATCCAGCTGTGTTTTTCTCCCTGGCCCTTATATTCACTAGATGACATTAGGGTGTTTACTTCTTTGTATTGTTTCGCTCCAAAGAGTGGCGTCTTTTGTGTCTTCCTCCTGTGACCACATCACCCAGACAAATACCCAATCCATAGAAGACACATAATATATATTTGTTGAACACAAATTAACAAATCATTATGGACCGCTCAGCATGGGCAATTCTATGCCATTTCTGGCATGAATTCCAAGATGTAGCTACTGTCCTCTCATTAACTTTCCCTATAAAATATTTTCCAACAATAAAGTATGGAAACCTACACCACTGAGAATGTCAACTATCACTGTTTGTTTGTTTCAAAGGAAAATCCAGGATAGCTTATAAAACTGCATACATTCCTGCAGATGCTATCCCATTATCTAATTTTAAAAAATGAACCAAAATGGGCATAATCAAGAAATAAAATGTATGTGGCCAAAAAATAAAAACTGCCTTACACTATTGAAGTTTGCACCTTCGTGCTCAGAAAATTTAATTGCTACATATTCTCGCTCTATAATCCCACGCTAAACAAGTGAGAGAAAACAGATGTGATTCATGTTGATGGACTTGAAGAAACACAACAATAAGCAAAGAGGGAAAAAGGGACAAACCAAGAAACAGACTCTGAACTCTGAAGAACGCACTGATGGTCAGCAGAGGGGAGGCAGGTTGGGGGGAGGGGTGGGCGGAATAGGTGACAGGGGTTAATAAAACTCCACTTATCAGGATGAGCACTGAGTAATGTACAGAGATGTTGAATCATTATATTATATACCTGAAATAGATATAACACTGCAAGTTAGCTATACAGGAATTAAAATTAAGAAAAAGTAGTAGACAGTGCAACATTTTGTAATGCTAAATGGTTTACTTTGCAAAACCTATGGCCATATTAGTTTTCTCCTGCAAATGCAAGCACAGCCTACCTCGGGTGCCAGGTACTCTGGGGTACCGCAGAATGTCTTCATGGTGGCTGCATCTGTGATCCCTTCTTTGCAAAGTCCAAAATCTGTAATTTTTATGTGGCCATCTTTGTCCAGCATCAAATTCTCCAACTGTGTGGTAAGAAAAATGACATAATTTGTTTTATAGTTTTCAAAAATAGGAAAATACGGTTTTGAAAAATTATGGAATGCTGAGTAAGGTATTTTGGAAAGAGGACATAGCTGTAGTTAATAGAACTTGCAGCACTTACAAACCCTATAGCTGCCTAACTCATGTGTAAAAATATGTTTTATCAAATACTTCATGATGATAAAATTATTGATTTTTAAACCAATGGGAGTAAGAGCCATTATTGTGTAAACTCTGAGAACTAAAACCTAAGTAACTTTTCAAAGCAAACAGCAATCCTTTTTTTTTTTCTTAATAAATTGTGATCTAAACAGTCCCAAAGAGATGAGCATCTTCTTCTAGATATATACAGATGGCTTTCAACAATTGCTCTTGGGAATCTATTGCTATTATAAAATATTCACTTACAGAAATGTTTTTTGGTGGTTGTTGTAAATCAAACCTAAATCTTATTTTGTAAGGTAAGGCGATATCCTCTTTTGAAGATCTTTGTAATAAAGAAATACCAACCCTTTTAAACATAAAAAGAAAAAGAATATCAAAGTCAAACACTCAACAGTTAATGAAAATATATAGCACAAATATTATAAAACTGGAATCTCTTCGAACCCATTAATTCAAAAACACCAAAGAGAATTTTAAAGACTTAACCGAGTAGCAAGATTATTTGCCTCAAGTGAAAATTACAAAATGTAAGGGGGGGGTAGTTTGTGCAAAATCAATAGCAACAATAATTGATCTTCTCCTCCCAATTAGAACCCAAACTTATGATTATCACCACACAGAGATACACATGAGGTCTAACTTGAGACCCTATAGCCTTATATAGACAAGACTCCTAAGTTTGTTGGGTCATCTAGATATAACCTAAAGGTACACACAAGAAACACACACACAAGAAACACATATGAAAACATATTAGCAGGAGAAATGACAGCTTATTTAAGGAGTGGAGACTCACTCCCTTTCATGTGATGACACATGACAGTGCTTACCTGAACTCGGAAGTCACTATCAATTTCAAAACAACTCCATATAAGAATATAAATAGATATCAATCATATAAAATGTGAGAGCATATTTTGTCACATTATCCAAAGTCTTAGACATGAGAAACCCAATACAGTTAAGGAAGTTACGTTCACCGAAGGAAAGATGAGAAGAGACCTAAGTCTGTGGGTACAGTACTGGCTGACCTAGAGGCTCAGTACGTGTCTCATGTACTGTAGAGACTCCAGCGAAGCGAGTCTGTCTCTTACTGGTCTACAGGAAGGTGAACGAACCCTAAATATGTCTTGAACCTTTCAAAAATAGAAGTTCTTTTTATTTTATCCAAATTCAGATATCGTGTGCTTCTTTATGCTCCTCTGCTAACTGGAACCTAAAAATCCAACCTAATTTGCACAGATGACAACAGGTCCTGAATACTGAAACCAGCCAGAAACATCAAGAAAGAGTCTCTCTGTCTCTTTCCCTTTCTTCCTTCCAATCACCACTCCCTGCTTTGGTCTTTCCTTTCTTCAGGCTTCTGGTTTTCTTTTCTAGCCTTTTTCCTTCTCTTTCAAAAACACCCCCAATTCCTTCTCCAATCTTGCCACACTGAGAAGTGTATGCCAGAGAGTCTGCTGTTTGGGTGAATGAAAATATAAATGCCCTGCTCTCTTCATTTTTAAAAGCACGCATACTGTTTTAATACATGAATATTACCGTATATAAAAACAAAGTTAAATTCTTAAAATGCCGAAAGGTCTTTTAAAAATAAAAATCTCTTTTATTAACGTAATACATAAACATTCTTATGAAAACTTCAAGTAATACATAATAGTATTGAAGAGAATGTGAATGTGCGCCTGTAGTCCATTCCTTTCCTGCTCCCATCTGTGCTGGGAGTATGTTATATTCCTCCTCCCTATACGCTTTATATGCATCGGAAAGTATTCATGGAAACATGATAGCATGCGCTATTTCTCTACATTTTGACAAGGCTATTTGGAAGTGAACGGAGACAGAAGTTTTTTAAAAACACTGTTTTTTAATATCAAAGTGTATATTTTCCAAAAATCCCGATTTGCACCTCGTTCTCTATCCTCCTATCTCAGCTCTAAGATGCCAGGGGTTGAGGGATGAGGAAGGAACTGAGATGCAAAGAAAGGTTCGAGTAAGGAATGTGGTGAGCGTGACCCAGAGTCCCAGTCTGCCCAGAACTGAGGCGGGTTTCCCAGGACACGGGACTTAGAATTTCTGTAACTGGGAAGTCCAGGGCAAACCAGGACAGTTGGTCATCCTACTTGTTTTATAAATCAGGTTTTACAAAAACCATGACAGTAATATAGTCAGCAGTCAGGTCAGCCTGAGGGATGACTGTGAGAGGGGAGGGGAGGGAGCACGCTGCGTGGGATGCAGCAGAGGGCAAAAGGGTCATACCATGGAGTCAAGTCAGAGACCGCACATGTCACTTCACGCTTTGCCCTTACTCACTGGGTGCCCTTGGGCATGGTGCTGATTTCGGTAGCTCTCAAGTTCATTCACGAAACAGGGGTAAACAACCATAGCATCTACTGTGGTTGCTTTATGAATGAGAGATACTGAATGTGGAAATCTACACACTGTACACATTCAATAAATGTACCAATCATTTATTCAACGTGGAAAGCTTAATAGCTGAATTGTAAGTTATCACAATGGTGTGTGCTCTTCAAGACAACACAGGGAAGTTCAGGAACAGAACACTGTGATCAGCTCAGGGGCTTTGTTAAAAATACTGTCAAGATGCGATAATTTCTACTGAATTAAACAACAAAACATAAATACTTCATGATTTTTGAGCCAGTTTCTTAATGGTGTCCACCTTCTCTCACCAATTATTTTTGCTCCCTGGACATCCTGAAATGTCATCTTACTGAGCACAACTGACAAATACAATGTATCCATCAGAAAGTATCAACAATCATCAGAGATGTATCATTTTTATAGAAAAGATATCTTTAAACCTACTCTCCTATAAGGATAAATCAGGGGTACCTGAATATCCAATCTTGTTAAAAAATAAATAATAATTCGACACAGATGCATAACAAAGTTTCTGTGAAATGTTAAGGACCATCAGCTCTGTGATTAACGAATGTGGAGGTTGCACAGAATCACCTGGAAGTCTTTTCAAAGCAGATCAATGGCTTAGATCAGATCAAAATCACCTGGAAATCACGTCCTCTGTGCACTCAACACTAATGGGGATTTAGTCACACATTCTGTGTCAAGAAAAGTGAAAACATTTACAAATGATCTCTCCTAGGTTCTCCCTCAATCTCATGGTTCTTCTTCTTGTGTGGGTGGGCTGCAAAGCCCACAATGCCGGAGCTGCTGACTGCTCGGTCCTCTCTGTTTATTAATTCCAAACCCATCTGTTTTTCCCTCCAATCAGACTTAGTTTCCAAGACTGACAGCAGGCATTAGGTTTACCCTCCATGGATGTACCCACAGGCAAAAGCAATGACAAAATCAAATAGGAGCTTTGGAGGAAAAGGATTATATATTAAAAATCCGAGTGATGCTTGCTACTTGTCCAGTTAGAGAGGGTTGCTTTCTAACAGTTCACTCTTTGAGGAAAGAGAAAATATTAGACCTATCCTAATAGAGTTCCCACTAAAAAAAAGGTAGTATTTTTCCCTAGCAGAAGCAGATGGCCATTACCTGATAGAAGGTCTAAGATTCAGTGTATATACCAAAAAATGTGGTAGATTTATGACATCTTTTTTCCCTCTGTGCTTTGTGGACAAGAAATCATAGCAAGAAAGTACGGTGCTCCTTCTTGTTCTTGTCGGTGCCTAGCATAAAATAAAACTCAAAAAATCCTTGCTGTCTTTAAATACAGTGCTTTTCAACCCTTCCCAGTACGATACAAAATGAAATGTGTTGGGCATAAGCAGGATCAGTGGACGATCTGCTTGAGGCCAGAATGGAGTGGCCCAGAAGCTCCCTGGCGTGGGCTCCCCTATAGCCCATTTGCAGTGCAAGGCTGGGAAGCCCTGGTCTGATGGACACCAGGCTGGCGAAGTTCTGTACACTCTCCAGTATTCTAATATAATCATACACTCTCCTATCCAGCTACCATATGGATCTCTGAGGTACCATTTTATTTAAATGGCTGACACTGTGAGTAAACAAAGGAATGAAAATAGCAGTTCCTAAGGGCTCTCTGATGGCTGTCACAGCGGGTCTGAACAACCCCCTTCAGTCCGCCTTACACCCCATTTTGGCACAGTTACATCAAACCCAATGTTTGGTACCCAGACTGCCTCTGGCCAGAGAATGGAGTCAGGAATTTGTCCTCTGCTCACCACATTATCAGGTTTAGGGCCATCAAAGTGTCAATGTGTCATACAAGTTGACCTGCAGGACCTTAATGACCCTGAAGTTAAGAGAGTGTGTGGAAATACTGAAGGAAAATACATCTCCACTTACGATCCTATCTACACTACAGAAGGGTGCAAAATGTACAGTGATGGGGACCCCACTTAAGGGGCCGGGCTGCTGGGGAATTGGACTACACATAAGGAACACAGCCCAGGG
Organism: Spilogale gracilis; assembly: GCA_004023965.1. Taxonomy (NCBI): domain Eukaryota; kingdom Metazoa; phylum Chordata; class Mammalia; order Carnivora; family Mephitidae; genus Spilogale; species Spilogale gracilis. Next base: position 14,896 of record PITA01001763.1, read on the forward strand.
GCACCTGAGTGGCTCAGCCATTAAACGCCTTTGGCGCAGGTCATAATCCTGGAGTCCCAGAATCGAGCCCCACATTGGGCTCCCTGCTCGGCGGGAAGCCTGCTTCTTCCTCTCTCACTCCCCCTGCTTGTGTTCCCTCTCTGGCTGTGTTTATCTCTGTCAAATAAATAAAATCTTAAAAAAAAAAAAAAAGGAATGCAGCTCAAGAGTACAACGTATTTTAGAGGGCAAAGAGGTTCTTAATAGCAGTGGCTTCAGATGTTTATGGAAGAGGGAATCCAGAGTGACAGCCGAGGAGTGGGAGCTGGAGGAGGAGTCTCGAGACTCAGTCAGTAAAGCAACAAGAACCCTGTCTTCAGTTAGACTGTGAGCTTAGACTGGGGTGATCATCAGGGAGCTGATAAAGCCTGGGAAGACTGGGAGCCCATCCTTTTGTGCTGGCACTGAGATCCGGAAACTACCTGAATCCATTTGTTGGGTTTCTCACATTAATAATGTAAACCGTTACATTAACCATTAAACTCCCTAATTAGGTAGAAAGTAAGATTAGATGAATCACCAATAGAAGGTAGTAGCAATTTCTGTACCATTTTCTGCCCCTTGCCCTGTTATAAACTCTCGGAGAAATTAATTCTTCAAGAATTCCGGGATCCTTATGGGCACCTTTGCATTTGTCCCTATTCAGCCTATTCTGTATTTGGATGGCATGGCCTTTGAAAAGAAAGCTTTCACCTGCGAAGTAAGAACTCAGCAGAAAGGAAGATTTTAATATATTTTGCATTGCTGACAAAATCTTAAAAGGGATTTCTTCAAATGCTGACACTACCATGAAGATACACCGTTTTTTCCTAAGTCGTCACAAGGAATCTGGGTCCTTACTAAGAATTTCAGATTATGGCAAATATTGATAAACTAAGCAAACTTACTTTTAGAAGTGTAACAAGGATTGTAATAATTTATCTGTTGCTATGAACACCAACTTATTAGGAACCACAAACTGGTAAAATATCTTTAATTAACTTGCACATGAAGTAAGGCTTTCCCTCCAATGATAAATGAGGCATCAGCAAATAGGTATGGATTTTGTTGAGAGGCACAGCTATGACAAGCATCTCAAATGGATTTGTATTTGAATAAACATAAGGTCATCAGTAAGAAGATGATCAAGACAAATCTGAGCCTGATCAATTAAAGTGGGCATCTAAGTCAGTTTTTGATGATGCTGTTTTTAATGTATCTGGTATAAATATATTTAAAACAGCCATTGGCTTATCTTCGGCAGCTTCAATTGAATTTTAGGTTTACAAAGCTCTCCCAGAGTTAATCCAATGCATTCCTTCTCGATGCAGATTTCATTTCAACTCTACAAAGGCAGAAGGGTGTGTAAGGAGCAGGACACTGGGCCTGGAGCTAGGATTCATGGTTTCCGTGATCTTGACTATGTCACCAACTTAGTCCTGGACTTCAAGTGAGGCACCTGCTCGGCTTCCAGGGTTCCATGACCTCACCTGTTAAGTATGGAACAACTTGAAATATCGATGATCCCACCTACAGGATCTCCTTCTATTATGCATAATCCCATGCGCTACAGATACCAGTAACACTTGCATAAGCATGAGTGCTTGGCTTTTAGCATTACATGTATTCTTCTTGGTGTATATTCGTGTGGCTTCTGTCCTACCCTATGTAATTACTTAGACCTTAAGTTAATACAATGTTTAAAAAAAACAAACTTAATAGAGCAGAGACCACCTAATTGTCTAGTAAAGTCTATCCACATGGTAACTACACGGACTGGTATTGATACATAGTGCTGTTTAAGAAGTTTGGTCTAACTCCAACATCAGAAAGGACTGGGCAATGAAACTCTTATTAAATGCACTTTGATATACGAACATATTGATTCATTTAAGTAGAAATGATTACCAAAGACCACTGACCCAGAGCATCCCCACTCTATCACTCCTTAATGCTGGCAATCAAATGTCATTCCTTCCTTGTTTCTTCAGTTTAGGTTAACAGTTCCTGCTTTCAGCTTAAGCATTTTGAATATGTTACTGAGTACCTGCAAATCATTCTCATTTCCTTAAATCGAAGAACACTCCCTTTTTTCCCCTACAAGTAGGATCCATAAAATGTTAACACTTCATGAACGGGGAGAGCAGCCACAGATAAGAGCTAACTATTTCTAAGTAAGTCTGGAAATGCAACGCAACTTGTAAGTTTCATCATGCCATAAAACAACTTTCTTGAGAAAACATCTAGATTCAAAACATGCAGACATCATCGGATTATTTGGCCACACAGACCTCAACGACAGAGTCTTAGTTCTGTCACATTCCTGGCTATAAAGACTTCAGGCTAAATAGAATCACACTGTTGATCTGGATTCATCTCTGGTACACTCTGGCGTTTGGACAGCGGCTCATCCCTGAACTCGGTGACTCAGAGTTGCATAGTTCATTTTTCCTAAGTATAGTATTTACAGCTTCTTTGATATGTTATACAAACAAACATACTATAAATGTCATTGTCAGCGTCCAGAACGCTACACTGCGAGAGGGTTATGCCTTAGGGTCATTCATGGCATAAGGGTGCATGATAACACACCCTGGGAGAACCTAGACGAGTGCTTAGTCAACCTAGGAACCACAGGTGTTTACAAGGAGTGAGGTGCGAGTGAGGGTTTAACTGTGATCTCTTTTAGAGTATGCAGCTCTATTTCGTACAGATGGGATTCATAAAAGGCTGCTATTTCTCCAAGTTAAATCATACTTTAAGTGAACTAACAATAAATTAAGCAACTCTGTATAAAGCTTTAATAAGTCATGATTACTACATGATTTACTTTTTACAAAAGTAAGACAGTCATATTTACAATGTCTTCAAAATGTGTCCTGGTACACATTTCCTTAACGTGGCCAATCTAATTCAAAACAGTGTCGTGAGCATTACTACCACCTTTTAGGAGCTACTCCAGGGCTCAGCTAGCTATTGGCTGTAAGCAAAATCTAGCCTAGTGCTCAGTTTTGTAAATAAAGTTTTATCACCTCACATGCTCAGGCACCTACCGCCCTACAGGAGCAGAACAGTTACAGAAGTGACTATGGGCATCAAGACCTTTCTGGACTTTACAGAGTAAAGTATGCCAATCCCTGAGCTATTCTGAGGGTCTCCATCAGGAAGGAACTCAGAGAAGCCAAGTCACTATTGTCCAAAAAACAACGTGGCACCTTCTGAAATGGAAACTGAACGTTAAAAAGGCTGTATTAAAATGCTCCAGGTATTTAAGCCCATCACAACGTGAAGGCCAAAATCAAATTAAATACTTCCCCCCAATAAATATCTTATGTATGATAAAAGTTTCTCCATAATACATGATAGGATGGTAGAATGTAATTAAGTTTCATTATTACATTTCAACTCTACAAATACAGTGGACGTCCCTGACAAAGTTACTTGACTCTTAATTGGATATTTACCACTACTCATAAATTTCCAGAAAAATGAAACTATTACTGGCAGGTCAGAGCAGTCAGGTGGAAATTACGGTGCACCTCAAAAACTCAGAAAGGAACTGTACGTATCAGTGAATGGAGTTCCTGTCAAATGCAATGAACTCATTCTTAAACAGAGTGCTTTTTTTCCTAAGTAAATCTGCTTTTCTCCAAACTGTGTAACTTTGTAATTACTTTGTGTTTGTCCCTATAGTGTCTGCAAAAACAAATTTTGATTACTTTTTTTTTTTTTTTTTTTTTTTTTTTTTTTTTTTTTTTTTTTTTTTTTTACCTTGAGATCACGGTACACAATCTTTCCGGAATGTAGATAGTCCAAAGCAGAGACAATTTCTGCACCATAGAAACGTGTGCGGTCCTCGGAGAACACCCGCTCTCTCGACAAATGGAAAAACAGCTGCAGGGTAAACAGCAGGGACAGGATTGTAATAATTACTGATTTAGTGGGGGAAATTAACACAAACATAAAACACCTCTCGTCACCATATTGTGATGATAGATAGTGTACTCTCGGTGGGCACTGAGCACTCTTACACAGCAGCTGGCTTATCTTCTCCAGGTTTCCAAGGGGACGCTGCGAGCTGTTAAATCAGCGTTTTAATCAATATACCAATCTTGTTTAAGGCATTCTGCTTGCTACCCATTTAACCTTCAGTTACCAGAGGAAAAAAGTGTGCATCATCAGATTGCATTGCCCCCTCACTATACTGTTGCTTCACTCTCTCAAGGATGAGGCGCTGAGACATGATTAAAATAAATGTACACAACAGAGATGTAATATTTCTATTTAATTATTTGATTTACATTCAATTTCAAAGAAAAGACGGCTGATCTGTCAAAATGGATGGATGTGAGCCTGCTACATTCTACAGCCATCCTTGCTCCCTCGAATCTCTAGAAAATGTTTCCAAAGTTCGAATCAAGGTTTTCTACAATGACAAACCGTAAGGCTTCAAGTTTTCATTTTAGTAATGGCCAAAAGGGATTTAGAAGTTCCCACTGCCTCCCCTTATACTCTACTTACATCAGTAATAACCACGACACCAGCCTCCCCTCATGAGTCATTTAAACCATACGCTCATTCACTTCTCTTCATCACCTACAGGACATAGCCCACTGCAGTTAACAGGCACTTCCTGGGCGTTCACTGTGGCCACACACTCAGCTGTCCATTTCGGCCAGCTCCTTATTTACAACACTGCCCATCTCACCTCAGTTCAACAACCCATATGGGGAAGGAACGGATTCCAGGCACTATGAATTGACTTCCAATGTACTATTTCACTGTAGTAAGAAATCCACAAAAAACAATGGAAGATTGTTGACAGTGCTGAGTACACTGCTAGGTATCAACAGAGGGTACTCAATACACACATGTGATTAAAGAAACAAATCAGTGTATCCTTGACCGCAAGATCACAAACTAACTATACCTTCGCATGGATTACGGACTCGTAGCACTCCGACAAATGTCTAAGAATGACAATTAGCAAAGACTTGTTTCTCACACATCAAACCATAATTTAAGCAACCAAAAAAACCAGATTTCTTCTGACAGATCTCTTCCCTTTTTCCACTTCCACTGAAGAGTCTATCATTATTTTAAGGTCTATTTTATGCATAACCTATTGTCACAATAAAGAGCAGGAGGGAATATGACTTAACAATTGCCAAAAAAAGACTGGCTTAACATTACAGTAAAACTAAAACACTTGGCAGTCTCTAAACTCTAATGCTCTCTACTATCTTGTCATATTTTATCAAACCTAAGATATTCCCAATTGGAACTCCATCATCGTTTTAAGTTAATAGTAAGAAATAAAAAGATTTGTCAATTAAAGCTACAGTAAACCATCAAATATCAAAGGCATTCTGACTGTAGAAATGGTAAACATGTCTTACAAATGATCCAGTACAGTATGCCAAAAAATCAAACCAATGCATAAAATTACTCAAGGATATTTCTCAAAATTTACTCATTTTACACAGGCAGATATATATTCTTAATGCAATATCATCCAAATGAGAATGAGAAGTAGAAAGAAGCATGTATCATCAGTAAAGCCATTCTGAAAATTTTCTGGGTCAAAATAGTTTCTGCCATGCTTTATTCAAAATATTGCTAACTTGGATGAAGGAACCCCCATGATCTCTATATAGATTTATGGCAGTCTTCCAATGGGATGAAAATATTGTTTAGGTTTCTAAATTTTTCAAAAACAATGTCAAGCCTACCACTTACTCATCTACTGTATAAAAGATATAGATCCTTCCCTAAATCAATATAATACACGCAGACTTCTACATCTTTATTTAGACCATCTTCTTCAACTTGTCTCTCAGCCAATTTCTATAAAAATATCAGCTAAAAAAATGATACTTAAGGAGAAGAACTCTATTTCCTAATCTGCTGTCCTCTGATGTCTACCCTCTTACCTTATAGAACCGATTCTTGCTAAGATAACCAAGAATCTCTCTCTTAACTGCCAAATCCAATGATCTATTTATAGTGTGCACTTTTTCCTGATCTGGACCTGAGGACATTAGCTACTGGCCTCCTCCTTGAACATGTTCCTTGGCTTTGGTAATACAGCTGTCTCCTGATTTTCTACCTAACTCTCTGGATATTCCTTCTCACTTTCTACCTTGGCTTCAAACCAACTTTCCATTTAGTGAGAATTAATGATTTGAAAGTCACTGTGTTGGGCACTAGGAAGAGAAAAAGATGGCATACAGATGGAGAGAAATCATATTTAAAAAAGACTAAAACACACGGGGAAAAGGGGAAAGGATATAGACAATTAAAATAACAGGAATAAAAATGGATACAATTCATGAAAACATGCTATCATAATAATCAATGAGGGCAAGATGAAAACATAAACGAGACAATTTGGCATATCCAGAAAGAGCACTGTCAATGCAAGTGTCAGGGAGATTAGTATCTTTATACAACAGTAGCTGGGATGCAAGTAGAGAGCAACTCTTCACAGGGCAATTGGCCATAGATACTAAGATCATTTTTAAAGTTCCTCTTCTAGAAATTTCCTTTTTAAAAAAAGGAAATGCAGAAGTCATGTACAAAAGAATATTCTCTGTAGCAATATATGAAAACTATGCAAAAACAGCCTTCATACTATGTTGAAAAATAATATTAGATTTTCATCTAATACTGTATCAAAATAAATTTCTGATATAACTCAGTTAAAAATTTAATATTAAACTAATTAAAAAACTAGAAAATAAGGATAAAAAGTTCATGGGATCAGACTTACCCTCTTGCCCTACACAACTGGGCAAAAACACATAAAACAAACCAAAAAAATGACAACTGGGAAAGTTCATAACAGAATTCTCTTTCAATATTGGACAATAGGGCAGTGCAGGATCTTTGTGAAGAGAGAAACAAATGAGTGAGCCCTAAAGCCACCAGCCTTCTGTCCGAGGGCACTTTGTGGAACATTATCAGCAGGAAGGGTTGATCCCAAGCACAACTCAGGTCTCACTGCTGGAGAGTGAAAAGCAGACTTTGAAGAGGATGAGATAGATGGCATTTGTGGACAGGATGAACCCCAGTGAGGAAGAAGCTACACAAAATCCACACAGTCGAGTCTGCTGTGGAGCATGAGCAATATGTGTGTAAGGTGAAACTCCGCGAGAAGCAGAGAAGGAGCAGAGGTCTGTATGCCCGGTAATTCCCAGAGCTCCCTCAGAGCTGAAAGACATTCAATTTCTAACCAGTCAGAACAGTGTCATTACCAAATAGCCAGACATTCAGTAGACATTTCAAAACATTCAAAGGTAAACCCACAGGGGCGCCTGGGTGGCTCAGCTGGTTAAGCGACTGCCTTTGGTTCAGGTCATGATCCCGGAGACCCGGGATTGAGCCCCACATCGGGCTCCCTGCTCAGTGGGAAGCCTGCTTCTCCCTCTCTCAGTCCCTCTGCTGTGTTCCCTCTCTGGCTGTGTTGCTGTCAAATAAATAAATAAAATCTTTTAAAAAAAAGGTAAACCCACAAAAGCTAATAAATATGGAGAAGATAACAAAATCCAGGCATTCATGTAAAATTCTAATGATCTGGTATCCACCACCAATTACTAGACATAAGGCAAAGCAGGAAGTATGACCCATAACCAAGAGAGAAAATCAGTCTTTAGAAAGAACTTAAGAACAGTGGAGATGATGGAATTAATAAGATGGACTTTAAATCTGTACATGAAAAGAAGAGATAAAGGAAAATAGAAGTAGAAATAAATGGGACTTTGGAGATTAAAAAATAATAATAAATGCACAGATTTGCATCAATGAACCTCAACATGATGAAAATTCATAAACACACACATGATAATCAGAATATAAGAAGTCAGAGCACATTCAAATCACAGAAAAACCAGTGACAGAAAATCCTTTAAAAATTCTGAGGTGGGGGGAACATTACATACAGCAGAACAAACAGGAGAATAATCCTCGACTTCTCAGAGGCTACAGGGGCAGAAAGGCATGGAACAATATGTCCCAACGGCTACATAAAAAACAAAAAGGTATCTTAAAATTCTTCATCCAGTGGGAATATCCATCAATAGGAAGCACATATATGTGAGGAAAATGTTGAGCCCAGGGCAAGAGACACTGGAAAAGGTCAGGTGAAATGATCACAGGTTTGCATGAGCCCAAAGTACTTTGCCTGTTCACCCTGCACGACGGAAAGGCTTCCTAAGAGACATGGTATCCGGGAGATTCCGGGCGACTACTGCCTCTGGAGGGGCACCACGTTAGCAGAGAAGCAAGGGCCAGCATGGCCAGGCTCGGCTTAAAAGCAAACCTAGAAAAGATCACTGTTTACGGGTCTGACCACATTCATCCAATAAAAAATTATCTGGCATGAAAAGAACCAGGTTAATATAACCTGTTACTAGGAGAAAAATGAATGCCTAGAAACAGACTCAGAAAGTGACACAACAGAATAGAATACCGTGAAAAAACAGTTAAGATATAGTCTCAAGGCTCAAAGGTAGAGAAGGAAGCATAAGGAAATAAATGGGAGATATAAAAAAAAAGTCTCAAACTGAACTCCAAGAGATAAAGTCCAAGATGTTCTAGATGAAAAATGAAATTTTTGATAAATAAAAAAATTAAATGATCACTAATGCTAGATGCGGGAGGAAAAAAAAATGGTAACAGACTTGAAGACACAGGAAACAAATCTAAAATTAAAGATAGGAAAGCAATAGTGGAAACAATGAACCAAGCATCGTTTAACTGTGAGACAGTATTCCACAGGCTAAAAGACACAAAAGTGCACTCTCAGGATAGGACATGAGAAATGAAAGAACAGAAGAAAAATACTTAAATAATGTCCAAAAAGTTTTCAAGTTTGATGAGAACTATGTCTACAAATTCACAGAGGCTTAAAAAAACCCAACTAAAAGAAATGTGAAGAAAATCCTACAAAGCACATCATAATTAAATAGTTGTGAGCAAGTGCTAAAAGGAAAGTGTAATAGGACGGTGGTGGGGAGGGTGGTAAAGAGATTCGGTGAGCCCACAGAACAAACAATGAGAGCAGACAACTTGTCAGAAACTGTGTGAACCAGGAGAAAGAGGAGAGGCATCTTCAGAGTCATTAAATATGGAACTGGAAAACTACGATTTTATACACAGCTAAAATAGCTTTCCAAAAATGACAGCAAAATAAAGCCTTTTGGGGACATGCAAGAGGTTAGGGAAATCATCAGACACTGCATTATAAGTGTTCAAGGTAATTCTTCAGGCTGTTGCAAAATGGTACCAGATGAAAAACTGAGTCTACACAAGGTGAAGAAGAGACTGCAAGTCATAACTTCGTGGGTAAACATATGTTGACTTTTCTCATGTTTTTAATCTCTTTCAAAGACAGTGCTGGTCTAAAATATCACATTTAATAATGACGGATTGAATCTCTTTCCCCCCTGAGAATGGGAACAAGGATGTTCATGTCTTTCATTTGGCGTATAAAGGAGTTCCTAGCCAAGTGAAGCATGGCATAGACAGACAGACAAATATATCAGGGTCACACAGACTGGAATAAAAGTTAACTGCCTTTATTCACAGACAGCAAGCCTGTCTACATAGAAATTCACAAAAAGAAATTATAGAACTAGTGAGATTCAAAAGGCCATGGGATATACAACGGCAGTACACAAAAAATCAGCTGTTTTATCTGCTAGCAACAACTGGCAATGAAAAACACAATAGAAATATGTAAGGGAAAAACTGAAAAAAGTTATACAAGACTTATATATTGAAAATCACAAGACATTTTAATACAAGTTAGAGAAGACATAAGGAAACAGATACACAGTGCATGGATCAGAATGCTAATATTATTGACATGTCCATTCTCCCCAAACTAATCTATAAACTCAAAGCAATCCCATCACAGTCCCGGCAGGCTTTTCTGTAAAGATTAAGAAGAGATTAAGAAGCTGATACTAAACTGACACAAAATGCGTTAAGACCTAGAAGGGCCACAATTCTGAGCAACAACAGTGTACTTCCTGATTATAAGATACACTTTAAAGCTATAATAATCAAGTCAGTATTATATTGGTGTAAGAAAAGATGTATCAATTGATGGGATGTAACAGGAAGTCCAGAAACAAATATAGGGCATTGATTTTTGACAAAGGTGTCAGTCATTCAGAGTACAGCCTTTCCAGAAAAAGATGTGGGAGTAACAGGATATTCATAAGGCAAAAAACAAAACAAAATAAAACAAAATCCCAACTTCAATCCTTATCTTACTGTATACTTAAAAATTAAATTACAATAGGTCATAGACCTAAATGTTGGAGGCGCAACTTTGAAAAGTTTCTAAAAGGAAAATATTTGTGACTTAGGGTAGACAAAGATTTCTTAGGTAGTAGATCAAAACTATAAAAGCCAGGAAAGATAAGAACTGATAAACAGAGCCCTTAAAATTAAAAGCTACTGTTATCAAAAAATATTAGGAAAATGATGAAAAGACAAGGTACAGTAAAGGAGAAATTATTTGTGATATATTTAGCAGACTATTTCTAACTCTTACAATATAATAAGAAAACAACCCAATTAATAAAGAGGCAAAATATTGGAACAGGTCACCAAAAATGTATCCGAACAGCCAAGAAGTGTGTGAAAAGATACTTAATATCATTAATCATCAGACAAATGGAACGTAAGACCACAATATTATACTTCTATATGCTGACTAGAATAACTAAATTAAAAAGACTGACCAACTGTTGGTCACAATGTGAAATAACCAGAATTCTTAGGACACTGATATTGGAAAAATCAGATGATACCAGTACTTTAGAAAATAATTTTGGAATTTTTAAAAATCATAATATATACTTACTGTAAACTCAGCGATGATATCACTCAGTAGTTACTCAAGACAAAAGAAAACTGGTACATGAATGTGCATATCCCCTTTATTGTTAGCCAATAACAAATATACACCAAGAGCAGGGTAGATTACCAAGCCTTCCTATAGCCATGCAATGCATCATGACCCAGCAAGAAAAGGAACATGCTAGGGAGAAATGCAATGAAACGGATACACTAAAAAAGAACATATATTGTACCCAATTCCATTTCAAAGAAATTTCAGAAATAGTAAATCAAATCTTTAGGTCTAAAGGCAGGTCAGCGGCTACCTGGGGCCAGGTGTGGGTGAGGGATGAAGAAGCAGACGTTTTCGACGCTACGGAAATGCTCCACATCCTTATTATAATGGGGACTACGTGCAAACATACATTTGTCAAAATTCATGTAACTGTACATTTAAAGTGAGCACATTTTATTGTATGTAGATTATACCTAAGCAAATTTGATTAAGTAATGGAAACAATCTAAATGCTCAAAAATATGGCCAGGATTTAATACATTAGAGTATATAATTAATCACTAGACAATGGGTATAACACTGAATAAAATGGAAAATGTGTACAGTATAAAAACAGGAAAATATATTAATATGGTAATAGCAATTATTGCTAGATGGTGAGATTTAGAGTGGTTTTTGTCTTCTGTTTTATACACCTTGAAAATTACTTGTAATTATTTGTTTAATATTAACTCCCCAAAACACTAAGCTTTCCTTAAATACAGAGACCATCTATCTGTCTTATTCACATCATGCACCAAGTATACAGCAGGTGACTAGCTTGTAGCAAGGAGTCAATAAATTTTTCAACTGAATTGAAATAACTTTTTGGCTTTTTGACATTCTGCAATGAATGTGCAGTTGTTACATTTATAATAGGAGAAAACCTTACAAAGCTGTCAAATACGTGCACTGGTAACCCTTGTGACAAATTTCATGCTCTATTAATTTGGTTTTCTTGGCAGAGGCACAAAGAAAAGAGGAAGACTACGCAAATACCCTAGAGCTTGGCATCCTCAGCACCAAACCTCCTGTTCAGTGTTCTGTGCTCTGTAAGTACGTAAAGAATGAAGGGAAAATAAAAAATACTTTTCAAGTGATTATTTATAGGGAAAATAAGACTTACAGTTTTGAAGATAAAATGTTTTTATTAGAAGCAAAATAAAACATGAACTAACTGAATATCCTTTTGTTCAAAACAATAATGAGTTATTTGCTACTCAAGCAAAAAGCACACGTTTAGAAACTTAAGTTCCTTTAAGGGAAAGACCACATGCATTTTTCTGTGTTGTACTTAGTCATACTGTACCAAGACACTAACGTAAATAGATTATCTTAACCTACTAAACAAGTCTGTTTTTCATCACAAAACCCATGTTTAGGGGCACCTGGGTGGCTCAGTCATTAAGCACCTGCCTTCAGCTCAGGTCATGATCCCAGAGTCTGGGGATAGAGCCCTGCACCTGCTCGGCAGGAAGCCTGCTTCTCCCTCTCTCACTCCCCCTGCTTGTGTTCTCTCTCTTGCTGTGTTTCTCTCTTTCAAATAAATAAAATCTTTGGAAGATAAACTCCTGTATTTTGAAAAAGTTATATTCTTTAAGTGAAGAATAAGTGACATACAAGTCCTACTGGTTTCACGAGTACATCGTAGTGATAGTGACTTGATATTTTTATATATAATGATCCTCACAATAATTCTAGCTATGATCTATCATCATTTACCATATATGCCGAATTCTGTATATCACATCCCCATGACTTACTTATTTTATAACTAAAAGTTTGTATCTTAGTCCCCTTCATCTATTTCACCCACCCTCCCCCCTCTGGTAACCAACAGTTTATTTCCTGTATTTATAAATCTATTTGTTTTGTTTGTTCACTTGCTTTGCTTTTTAGATTCCACATCGAACTGGAATCTGTGGTATTTGTCTTTCTCTGTCTGACTCATTTCACTTAGCATGATGCCCTCCAGATCCATCCATGTTGTTCTGAATGGCAAGATTTCCTTCCTTTTTATGGCTGAGTGATTTTCCATCGTATATGCAAGTGTTTGTGTATATATGCATATGTATAAACATACAAAGTTACAAAAGGAAAGTTAAATATCCTATTGTAAACAATGCTGCATTGAGCAGAGAGACGCATATCTTTTCAAATTAGTGTTTTCATTTTCTTTCGGTAAATATCCAGAAGTGGAATTTGCTGGATCATATGGTAGTTCTATTTTTAATATTTTGAGAAACTTCCACACTTTTCCCCATGGTGGCTGTGCCAGTTTGAATTCCCACCAATGCTGTACAAGGATTCCCTTTTTTCAACATTGTTGCCAACACTTGTGATTTTTCTGTGTTCTTGTTAACAGCCAATCCAAAGGGTGTAAGGTGATATCCCATCATAATTGTGAGTTGCATTTTCTGACAATAAGTGATATTGAGCATCTTTTCATGTGTCTGATGGCCATTTGTATGTCTTCTTTGGAAAAATGTCTATTCAAGTCCTCTGCCCATTTTTTTTTAAAGATTTTATTTGACAGAGAGATCACAAATGGGCAGAGAGGCAGACAGAGAAAGAGGGGCAAGCAGGTTCCCCGCCAAGCAGAGAGCTTGTGGGGATGTGGGGCTCGATCCCAGGATCCTGAGATCATGACCTGAGCTGAAGGCAGAGGCTTAACCCACTGAGCCACCCAGGTGCCCCATCTGCCCATTTTAAAATATAGTTTGTTTTTTTATAATAAATTGTGTAAGTTTTTAATATCTTTTGGATATTAACCCCTGATCATATATATTACTTACAAATATCTTCTTCCCTTCAGTAGCTTGCCTTTCTATTTCACTGATGGTTTCTTTCACTGTGCAAAAGTTTAGTATTTAATGCAACAAACTTTTCAAAACACAAAAAAAATCTGGAAATAAAATATTTCCTACGAATTATCAGTACAATCTGAGATTTTAAACTCTGGAAATAAAATATTTCCTACGAATTATCAGTACAATCTAAGATTTTAAACTCATTTTTCTTCTTGCAAATACCACTTTCACAACTTTCAGTCATTCCTTGGTAAAGGTAAAAAAAAAAAGTTACCTGGCTGACTGGGAGTCAGGTGAGAACTTCCTTCCCACTTCATGAATGGCTGCCTTTTTGCTGCATTCCCATGTGGTGGAAAGGTGGCAAACTCTTTGGAGTCGCTCTTATAAGGGGACCAATTCCTCCCACAGCGGCTCCACCCTCATGACTAATCACCTCCCAAAGACCCCACCTCCTGGTATCATCACACTGGGGGTTAGGCAGGTTTCAACACATGAAGTTTGTGGTGAGGGGAGCACAGATATTCAGTCCATAGCAAATACTACACTACACAACTGGAGGAGTACATAAAGACATTATGAAATCAACACTTGAATACTTAATTTTATAGGATCAAATGCAAGGACTCTTACATTTAACAGGCAATTCTTCATAATTATCTCCCAGACATCTATCCTTTTTACAAGCTAAGCTCATAGTCTGCATTTATTCACACAGAAAAATTAATGCAAAGTAATCAATGCTTGCATTTGGTTTTTAAGTTCTTTAAAAAATGATTATGATACAAATCTAAGCATAAAAATGCTGTATTTTAATAATATAGTTCAATATTTATTTCTTGAACTACAAATTAAACCTTTAGGATACCACAGGAGAACTGACAGGGATCTAAGGTCAGAGTTTCTGGACACTGAAACTGTGTTAGCTATAAATTATCAGCTAAATGCCTCCAGCCCTAGTCGTCTGCTTCTTGGCCTCCTCCCACAAGTCTGAAAGTGTAAAAACAATTCTAGATCACCAACTAGATAACTGATATTTCCCTGAAAGCGTAGCCTGTAAACTGGCAATTTTTTTTAAAAAGTGAGGCAAGGCAAGTTAAAATTTTCTGGGAATAAAAGTCACCTACTTAATAATGTGAAAAGAAAAAAAAAATCTTCCTTTAAAAAATCATTTTAAATTCCCTATCCATTATAATTAAAATAACTTATATTAAAATATTTTATTAAAACTACATTATCAAGATTAAAGAAGAGACTGCTCAGGTCTACCACATTAAGTATTAATAGTCTTTATTTGGAAAATAAAATAGATGTTTAAAAAGGTAAAATCTCTCAAGCTAATTTTAAAATATTTGCATTTATTAGGATATATGTGATATACCTGAGCTATTAATGAAATATATCCAATACCAATACAAATAAAATAATAAACATCACCACTTTTGAGTATTAAGAGCAGTATATTCTAACAACAATCATAAAAGCTGCATAATATCTCTATATTACAGATGACTAAATATAATAAGTGATTAAATATAAGGGATTATTCCATTACTATCACAAAAGGCACTACTGTTCTAATGATTTATTTATTTATTTGAGACAGAGAGTGAGAGTGAGTGTGGAGTAGAGGGGAGGAAGGGCAAAGGAAGAGAATCTTAAAGACACCCCACTGAGCACAGAGCCCCAGTGGGGCTCCATCCCAGGACCCTAAGATCATGACCTAAGTTGAAACCAAAAGTCAGATGCTTAACTGTGCCCCCCAGGCACCCCACAAAAGGCACCATTTTTGCATACTGCTACCTGTTGGGCACCGTACCAAGTGACTTACAGGCATAATCCTCAAAACATCCTTATAAAATAGAATTATTATCTGCACCAAATAAATGAGAAAACTAAGGCTTGGAGATGTTATAAAATTTGCCTAACATCACATAGCTATTCAGTGGCAAACTTAGGTTGTCCGTCTCTAAGGCATATCATCTATCACACTCAAAAGACAATTTCTATTAATTTGAGGTGATAAATGTATAAATTATTCCATTAAGAACTGAATATAAGAAATAATAATAAACAAATAAATACAAGAAATGTCTTAACTCTCCTTCATAACAGCATAATATGAACGGCATAAGAGAAAGAACTTATAGAACACAGCTTCTCAAAGTGTTGACCAGAATAGGAATGCAACACAACTTTGTTTACTGATCAGTGCACCCAGAGCTGGGAGCTACATACAGTCTCTCTCGAGAAACTGCTCTCACAATGGCCACTGTGAATGCAGCCGCTTCCCCATACTTTTTGCTACCAAGTCTCTAAGTACTACTTCCTCAAACACATAACTCAATTTAGAATAAGTAGGTTCTCCATTATTCTCTCTCATATCAAAGCATTCTGTTCACTATTATTATAATATTTATTGGGTTTATTTTCTCATATGACTGTTTTATTTACCCCAGTGCACCCTAAGACCAGAGCACAATAAGCACTGAGTAGACATTTCCAAATGATAAACAAATCTTATTTGGAAAACATACATCTTTAAATAGCCCATTGATCAAAAAAAAAAAAAAATAGGACATGAGAAATTAGTAAATTTCAGAAAAGAATAGATCTAACAGATATTTTAAAAATGTGAAAACATACATAACATTAAAAATATCCTATAAATATTCATATGTAAATACAACATAAAATTGGTTTCTATAGGGAAGTTTATACATTAAATACTTATGTTAGAAAGGAAAAAAGGTCTAAATAAATGCTTTAAGATTCCACATTATGAAACAAGGGTAAGAAAAGCAAATTAAACCTAAAGTAGCCAGAGGGAAGGAAATAATAAAGGTAAGAGCAAAAATCAATGGAATAGGCAACCCTAAAATAATAGAAGAAAATCAATAGAACCTGAAGCTGGAAATATCTATAAAGAGTATTAACCTTTAGGAGGAATGATCAGAAATAAAAAGAGAGAAGACACAAATTGAAATAGTAAAAGAGAGACATAACCACAGCTCCCTACAGACACTAATACAACAATAAGAGAACATTATTAACAATATTAAGCAAATACACTTAAAATTTTAGATGAAATGAACAAATTCTTGGAAACACATAAACTACCAAAGCTTACTAAAAAATATGCATGGAGATATATATATATGTATGTATGTATATTGATTTATTTATTTTCAATTTATTATTAATAACCTTCCTACAAAGAAAACTCTTGGTCCAAAAAGTTTCCTGATGAAATCTACCAGAAAACATTAGAGGAAGCAGTGCTTCCCAACTCATTTCAAGAGGCCAACATTACCTTGAATCCAAACCCAGAAACATTACTTGGGGTAGGGGAAGAGGAGGGGCCTAAAGAATATTACAAAGGAACAAATATTTAAAATTCTTAACAAAATTTTAACAAACTGGATCCAACAAAACATCAAGAGGATAATACCTCACAGCCAAGTTGGGTTTATTTAAGAAAGGTAAAATTGGTTTAACATTAAAAAAACATTAAAAAATCAAACAAAAAAATTCAAGGTATTAGCAGAATAAAGAAATAAAAATGCATGAGATTAGAAAGAAGTAAAATTTTGTCTGTCCTCACATGATATGATAATCTACACAGAGAATCTCAACATATTTACAAAAAAAATTTTTTTAAAGAATGTAAACTTCAAGGATAATAAGTATCAACTGCATTTTTATATATTATCAACCGACAATTGAAATTAGAAGACCAATCATAATAACATCAAAAACATAAAACAGTTCAGGATAAAGTTAACAATAAATTTTTAAGACCTGTACACTAAAAACTACATAATATTGTTGAAAAATTTAAAGAAAATATAAATAATCAAAAGACATACCATGCTCATGGATCAGAATACTGTTAATGTCAATTCTCTCTAAATTGATCAACAATTTAATACAAGCCCAGTTAAAATGGAGGAGATCATTATGTAGAAATCAACAAGCTTATTCTATAGGAAATAAAGTTGTCAAAACAATTTTTTAAAAGAACAGCAAAAGTAGAAGACATAAACTGCCCAATTACAGTGTAGCAGGCATAAGAATGGATAGATACGGGTTAACGCAACAAAAGAGAGGGTCCAAATACCCATCCACATGTATATGGTCAATTGATTTTTGACAAAAGTGTCAGGATAATTTAATGGGAAACAGATTGTATTTTCAACAAACACTCTGGAACAATAGACATCCAAAAGCAAAAAAAAAAAAAAAAAAAGAAAAAGCTAAAACTATTCACCCTTCTAGAAGAAAACATGGGAGAAAAATCTTGGGTGAAGAAAAGCTATTTTAAATTAAACACAAAATGCACAAACCACACACACAGACACACAGACACACACATAAAACCTGATGAAATGTATTTCATCTACTTTAAAAGAGTTGTTCTTCAAAAGACACTTTTTTTTTTTAAGATTTTATTTATTTATTGTGACAGCGAGAAACACAGCTAGAGAGGGAACACAAGCAGGGGTAGTGAGAGAGGGAGAAGCAGGCTTCCCGCCGAGCAGGGAGCCCGATATGGGGCTTGATCCCGGTTCTCCGGGATCATGACCTGAGTCAAAGGCAGTCGCTTCACCAACTGAGCCACCTAGGTGCCCCTGAAAAGATACTTTTAAGAAAGACTCTCAAGGGCGCCTGGGTGGCTCAGTGGGTTAAAGCCTCTGCCTTCGGCTCAGGTCATGATCTCAGGGTCCTGGGATCGAGGCCCGCAGCATCAGGCTCTCTGCTCAGCAGGGAGCCTGCTTCCTCCTCCTCTCTCTCTGCCTGCCTCTCTGCCTACTTGTGATCTCTCTGTCAAATAAATAAATAAAATCTTTAAAAAAAAAAAAAAGAAAGCCTATCAAAAGAAGATATCCAAAGGACAAATCAACACAGGAAGATTCTCAATATCATTAGTTGTTCAGGAAGATCAAATTAAAACTACAAGATAGCACTCCACACCCACAAAATGGGGTAAAATATAAAGATTAACCATGATAACTGTGGTGCTGATGTTAAATAACATCCTAGAAATGAAAAATGCAATTTGGCAGTTTCTTATGAAGTTGAACATAGCAAATGACATAGAAATTGCATTCCTACGTATCTACCCAAGATAACTGAAAATGTATGCCCATACAAATATTCCTACACTGGAATATTCACAAGTTTTTTTTTGTTTTGTTCTGTTTTTTTATAATAGCCCAAAGTGCAAAGAATCCAAATCCAAATGCCTATCGACTAGTGACTGTATAAGCCTATTTATGATACTACCGTGTAATGGAGTAAATCCACAAAAGGAAACAAGCTACTGATATACACAGCAATTTTGATGAGTTTTTAAAGTAATATGCTAAGTAAAAGATGCAGAACACAAATGACTAGATACTGTGTTTGGATATTATACTTGGAGGGAATTATACTTTTTTAATATTTAGGTATCATGCTCCAATGCCTTGTGTTTTTTTCTTCAAGGTCTCCAACTGCACATATATTGTGTCTTTGGTTTTCACTCTCTTAAAATGCTTACTTTGATAATGCAAACTTTGTCTGAGAAGTTTAATTACCCTAAAAACTTAGTGCTGTGCCATAACCACACAGTGAAGAAGAATCATGGAGATAGGCAAAGCCTGGCCAGCTCTCCTACTTTTCCAGTCTCTCCGCTGAGATTCTAGATATGAAAATAAGCCTTTTAGATACTGAGGCTAGTTAAGGCTTTGAATTATTACCTTAGGTGCAGTGATATACTGGCTTAATGATTTATAGTTGAATACTAGCCTTGAAATATTATGAAAGCATATTAAAATACAGTATATACTAAAAATATGCCCAAATGTACTTTGCCTTCAACTTTGTGTGCTAAAGTGAATATTGTAATGCATCTTTCTTGGCTTGGGAAATTTTGAAAAATCTCTGGATGAAAGCAATAGAATTCTGATCTAACCTACATAATATATTAATAACTAAAATAGTTAGCAAAGAAATTAATTTGTCAGACTCCTGACAATAAAGATATTTATATATATATGAATTTAGTAAAATTTTCAAAATCATCACTATGAATATAAAAATGATACTTTTAATTTAAAAATCACCCAAATCACACCTCCATAAATTAGTAAGTAGAACGAGAGTGCTGACTGCCGGGACTTCTGCCTCCTGTGAATTTAAAATGAGATGATTCTGGTTCACTGAAGACAAAAATGCCAGCCAAATAATGAAAATCTGAAATCAGTATCAGAGGGTCTCAAGACTGGCATGAAACTAAAAGTCATATGCAAAAAATAAAGTGAATTTTAGCAAAATAATTAATACAGCATACAATAACTAAGTATGGAAAAGAATAGTGAATAAGTGAAAGTGTTAGCTTCATCCATATTCACATAAATACAGAAATGTGAAGAATTTATCAGATGAATAAACATTCCTACACAGTGATTTTCCTTTATCCTCTTAATTTCCAATTTCAGCCTGAAAAGAGGTTCTAGAGTTCTAGAAAGAAATATAGCTGAGTAAGATTTGGCAGAAGAATCCTAAGTAGAGGCATTCTAGTTTTACTTTTGCATTATATTTTAAGAATTTTATCTTTAAATAATCTCTACCTCCAATGTGGGGCTCGAACTCACAACCCCAAGATCAAGAGTCGCATACTCCAAAAGCTGAGCGAGCCAGGCATCCCCTAAGTAGAGGCATTCTAAACCAACCATCACCATCTTAGTCAGTTCTCACTTTTTCTTTTTTCTCAGAATATTTTTCTCCTTCTTATGTAAATTTGGTAATACCTAAGCCACAAAAGGAGAGTTGATTTGGATATGTTAGTAGCAGCCTCACTGGTCATATTACTAGAGTGCTTTTATAATTTGTTCTCCAGATGCTAAATGACTATTTATCCAAGGCTGCCCTGAATTCACTTTCACAACCTTGAGCTCCAAACCCACTCCTGTAAATTCCATTCTATCGCCAAGGTTCATGCCTTGCATCAACCCAAGAAAAAGGAAGAACTCAAGTCTTGTCAAATCCAGTGCACATTTTTCAAATGTTATCTCGCAGGATTCACTACACTCTGTTCTACTTAATACATAGTACTTCGCTTCACGGGCTTCTCTTGCCCGGCTCCTTCTGCCTAGAATGCCCCTTAGGCTTCTCTCATCACAAACACATCTAATGTTGCTATCTCCAGGCACCATTCTTGGCCACTAATGTTCTAACTCTACGTATTGTTCTCACCCTAGACTTTTCTTTCATTCTTTGGTTTTAGCACTGCTGGTGAAACCTATTTGTATCTCTGACCTAACTCTACCTCCCTGTAAGCCCCATTAGGTACCTCACATATAAGATCATCATGCCAGACTCATTCCTCATCCTGTGTTTCCTAATCTTTTGAACAGCCCAGTATCCATGCAATTCCCCCCAAGTAGCAAATAGGAAACTGGGTAATGTTTTGCTTTCTATTCTGTGATTAAATCCTGGAAATACCAGGGGAACCTGGGTGGCTCAGCTAACTAAGCGTCTCTTGGTTTCAACTCAGGTCATGATCTCATGGGTTGTGCAATTAAGTCCCATGGCAGGCTCTGTACTCGGCACCGAGCCTGCTTGGGATTCTATTTCCCTCTTCCTATGACCCTTCCCCTGCACCTACTGTTTTTATATTGCCTCAATTAATGACCCTATCAGTTTGTGACTAAATTAGTAAAAAGCCAAATGCAGTATCCTCTCAAGTAGTGCCCCTGTTTCCAGTTCTGTATTCTTCAATTTAAGCTTCATATTGCTACAAAGTATTCCTTCGGAAACATTTTTTTACAGAAATTCTTCCATGATGCTCTACTGTCTTCAGGATAAAATATAAATTGGTTGGAAGAGACGATCCGTCCTAATGTGATGCTGACTCCTTGTTCAGGATCTTCTGGCTTTTTTCTGCAGGACTTTATGAAGCACCCCATACATTGTGTTATATCTGGGCAGGTGGGGGAGAACTGGCATATTCCTATACATTCTACATGTTCTACTTCCTGTGTATAGGAACTTTCTCCTTCTCATTCTTAGCGATCGACGTTATAGTTAAACTAAAGTCTTAGCTTAGCAATCACATTCCCTACCCTGGCATTCTCCTCCCTTCTCTTCTCTCTTCCTGCTGGATTGATACAAGGGCCCATTCTCTGTATTCCACAGCAATCGGTGTCATCACAGCATTAATGACACTATAAAGTATATGCATCTTCTCTTGTCTATAACCCCAATTACATAGTCATCTTTTAAAAGAAAGTACCATGTTTTCCTTATTTCCGTATCTGTTGAGGTCCAGTCTATTAGCAATTGCTCACTCAATATTTAATAGGCAAATGGACTATAATAGAATAGTTCTAAAGTTCATACATAAGTTATCAGGTATAATCAAAATCATTCTTGAAAATTCCTGAGGAAGGTACTACACTGCAGACCCAACATACTGTCTTCATAGAGTCAAGCCCAGGAGTTCTTCCTCGAGCACTGAAGTTCTGCAGTTTCTTTAGATAAACATCTGCAGTTATAATGCACTTAATGACAATGATTTATGAAAATTATGTATTTTTAAGCACCAGAGCTTATATCCCATGAAACTCTGTGGATGCCAAGTAGAATCTGACATGGTGTAAAAGAGTAACAAATTTATTTCTCAGTTTAAGATGGACTCTGTGAACACACTCATCAAGAAAAATGGCAGAGTCACCACATCCTTCCTTCCTTCCTATCTATCTGTCTATATCTCTGTGCTGTCTCTTGCTGACCCTATTTCTTTTTTTTTTTTAAGATTTTATTTATTTGACAGAGAGAGAGAGCAAGAGAGGGAACACAAGAAGGGGGAGTGTAGAAGCAGATCCCCCTGTTGAGCAGGGAGCCCGATACAGGACTGGATCCCAAGACCCTGGGATCATGACCTGAGTCACCAGGTGACCCTTGCTGACCTCATTTTTTGAATTCACATAGGTTAACCGCAATCATGATGTGTTCCCTATTGCACCAATAAGCCTATAAGCAGCCACTGCTGATTTTTTTTTAAGATTTTTTATTTATTTATTTGACACAGAGAGATCACAAATAGGCAGAAAGGCAAGCAGAGAAAGAGGGGGAAACAGGCTCCCCAGTGAGCAGAGAGCCCAATGTGGGACTCGATCCCAGGACCCTGATATCATGACCTGAGGCAAAGGCAGTTTAACCCTCTGAGTCACCCAGGCGCCCTCCACTGTTGATTTCTTACACCAATATCCTCTCATAATCCATTTCCATCAAGATAGATTTAGTGCTTTAAGCAACACCAGCAAACACATGGCTGCGAGCATGCTAAATTCCCGTGCATTTAGACTGAAAGAAGGCCATACATTCACAAAAAATGCAAAGGTCAGAAAAAGAGTATCTCTACTGCTGTATTTATATTTCATGATAAAACATTCCAGAACACAAGCTAAAAGGATGCTATTACTAATTAAAAATCAAGACAAGTATGCATTAAGTAAAAATTGGGCTAGTTATAGTTACCTCACTCAAGAATCCCATTTTAAGGGACAGGTTGGATATAAAGAGATTTGAGGATGCTTACCAGAGCTTCCTTTCTTTCTTTTAAAAATATTTTACTTATTTATTTGGAGGGAGGGAGGAGCAGAGGGAGAAGGGCAAGGAGACTCTGCACTGAATGCAGAGCCTGACACAGGGCTCGATCCCACAACCCTGCGGTCATGACCTGAGCCAAAAATCAAGAGCTGGAGGCTTAACTGACTCAGCCACCCAGGTGCCCCCAGAGCTTCCTTTTCAACAGGCCAGAGGTTCCCCATGGTGGAACGTCCCCCCACCCCTCCTCACGTGCAACGGTGGTAAGTGCTGGTGTGGACTGCCTGGGTGAGTTTATAGCTTCCCTTACTTTACCACTATTTCAACCTTATTTCCAAACATAAGTATCATGTTTAGTATTTTTGCTACAGCAATGGAGTTTTCTACATTTGTAGGAAGCATCCCTGGGCAGAATAAATATCATGGTGAACCTAAAGCAGAACCAAAATTAAGTAAGTCACCATAAAGATATACTGAACATAGATTTCCTTTGCAAAAATGATAAATTTAAGAATAGAAATAATCATATCAAGATCCAAGAATTAAATAACTATTTGTACTTATAAAGTACATTCAAAAGTACATCTAAAATGTATTTTAAAATATCTAATAACTTTAAAGAGAGAAAAATTGGTAAATTATATATATATATATAAAACTTTCATTTTTACTAAAGCTGTATAAACACAACCAAAATTTCCTTTTATAGATATACACAGGAATGCTGTCATTACTATCCATGCACTTGAAAATTACATACCAATTACCACATACAGAATCAGTTCACCTGCCACAATGCATGAAATACTTTAGTTTTTATCTATGATACATTCTTGAAACAGAAAGTCCAAAAAAAGAGAGAAATAAAGTAGGAGTTTCAATGTTAAAACCATCTGGCTAGTCTGAAAATCTGCTTTTGTGTGTAAAACTGTTTTAACAACCATCAGTTAATTAATCTCAGAAGTACGCTAGGCTTGAAACAAGAGTGTGGGTGCAGCGCCCCCCCCACCAGGCTCCGAAGTTTCCCTCATCACACCACACAGAACCCTCCCCTCCCGTGAAGTCCTGCGGGTTTTTGTCTGTAGTTGTGATACAAGCAATAACTATCACTATACACTCAGTGCGGGTATTGTACCTTATCTTCCTTCCCCACTTGACTGTAAACTCTTTGAGGGTTAAGATCTATGATGATTCAGAGTTTATGCCTCACAATACCTATGCGGGTGCCTTGCACAAAGCCTTAAAAAAATACATAGTTTACAAATACACTTAAAGAGACTCCCTCCTGAAAAAATAATTTCAAGTTCCCCCCCCAATAAACTATGTAGTGTATTACTTTCTATTTTTCTTCCTATTTCCCAGCAGTTTCCAGTTTAAAAAATCCCTGCCAATCTGTGCTCCCAGAGAGAATTTACTCATCCATTCACTTAACCTAGTCATTCCAACCACCCAATAAACAGTCGTCAGGTTCCTACTTTGCCGGGTCCTGTATAAGGTGCTGGGGTTATACCAGCGAAGAAGCCCTTAGGGAGCTCAGAGTTGAGAAGGAAAGACGGACAGGTCAATAGGTAATTATAAAACAAGCATGAGAACGGCTATAATAGACGTGAAGACATGATACTACGTAAGAGTATTTCTCCAATTTAAGAGTGTTTCTCCAAGTTTTTATTCGTAGTTTATCATTTTCCTGATACCCATAGTCTTCCCTGGTCATCCATTTAGCTGTCTGTCCGTCCCTCCACCTAATCATTCCTTCACTTTTAAAATACATTATACCTGTGGTACAAAATACAAAAACTGCTCAAGAATACAAAGCAAGAAAGAAGTCTTCCTCCTGGCTCATCCCCAGCCACTTGCTTTATCTTCCCAAAGATCCTTTGATCCTTTTCTCCTTCTACCCAATGCCCAATGCCTAACCACAGAGACGGTCAACACACATACAGAGACATGTATCTTGTGCATGTGGTCCAACTTTCTTTTAACCATGACCATGGTAGCAAGCTTTAGACTATCCACTTTGTTCCTTTCACTTCACAATATATCTCAGAAACTGTTCTCTATCAGCCATGTGGGCTGCCTTCGTTCTTTTTAATGGATATAAAATATTCCACTGCACAACGTGGTTTATTTCAGCAGTCTCTTTAGCAAATGCTGAGGTTCTACAATTGCTGCCATGAATGTGTTTATCCATATATCATTCTGTGGTGTATCTTTGAATATGTCTGTAGGATATACTCCTGGAAGTGAAACTGTGGGCTCCAAGGACATGAGCACTTTTACTTTGATAGACACTAACATAGAGGATTCACCAGTTTAATCTCCCACAAAACAGGAAATACTCCACCTTCATAACGTAAATTATTAACCTTTACAGAAATGGCTCCCAAATCTGTACCCAGAATTCTGACCCCTTATTTACTTTCTGTGGTATCTCTGTGATATTTCCATAATCTTTCTACATACGCATTTCCTTGGATCCTTAGGAAAACCCTTTTTGAAGCCCACTGTATAGTTTTAATGCTCAACACATTCTTATTAAGTTCACTCATTAGTTCTCCCTGATTCCAACCCAAAGCCACTTTGATCCTTTTCTCCTTCTACCCACACCCGATTCACTGGTCATTAAGTTCCTGTGCAACTCCACGAGGTTCACTGTCTATGTTTTCTCAGACAACCTCTGAGTGCAATATCTGGGCTATTCTCATCCAACTAGTCACGTTCTTCTTGCCTTGTGCTCTCCTTGGTGCTTTTGTTCACATGATCCCCTCTGCCTGAAGAATCCCCTCAAGCCAGCCCCCTGCTGAAATCTCAGTAAGTCTACCCTTAATGCCGAATCATCCAGAGAGCATTTTCCTTTTTTTCATAAAGCATTTTCTAATAGGAATTGATGAGCACGTAGGTCTTTCACTCTATGTTCTGATTTATAATACACTTACAAGGTAAATTACAAACGTTTTTGTAGAAAGGATGATGTCTCAGCACATTCTAGTAAGCCCACACTGCCTTGGCATTTTAAGTGTAATTACCTAATGAATGAATGAATGTTTGAAATGAAGTAATTCCTACTAGTCAGATAATTCTATAGAAGAGAATATTCTATAGAGGATATTTAATCCATTTATTTTGGAAAATAAAACTATTTCAAGGTCTATGAGATAAACTCCCCTATTTAACAACTGAATTTGTTTTAGAAAACCCACAGTGTAAAATATTTCCAGTTAACTATTCCAGTAAATTAAAAATTTCCCTGACATTGATTTTGATACAAAACAGGGAGGACAAAGAACAGGGAAGAAAGGACTAGGTGAGATGAAACACTACGCTGATTGCATTTCTCTTCAAAACTTCAAGATCCTTTTAAGTCTCTCAAATGTAGTCAAGGTTACTTTAACTACTATGTGAAAGAAGAGGGAACTCGGCCAGGATGTTTCTACATTCTATGGTTCAAGTGACTTTAACATGGGCTAAATAATCTTTTGCCAGTTTCACAAACACTTGAAAAGAACTTTGCAAAGCATCATAAATCCTGTATTTC
>PITA01001763.1:41855-182548 GCA_004023965.1 Spilogale gracilis
AAAAAAAAAAAAAAAAAAAAACCCAGTTTCTTTAAAAAAAAAAAAAAAAAAATCCTGTATTTCTGTCTTTCAAAATTAAATCATATGATTTCCAAAAGCATATCTGTGCTAAAATACTTTACGTTTAAAAAAATAGAGAAAAAGAATACGATTATGCTTTCCAATAGTAAAGGGCAGTCATTAAAAATTTTTTTTTAAAAAAGCGACCATTACATTTCATTAGAAACGATTCAGTTCCCATCTACCCAGTCGTAGTAGCTACACCAATCCTTGCCAGGAAGCAGAAACCTGTTACATTATGACTTACATTTTCAGTAATTAAGAAAAATAATGACAATACTACCATGCACATTCAAGGGCTGGTTCTGCTTCTTGACTCACCTCTCCCCCATTTACATATTCCATCACAAAACACAAACGGTCTTTTGTCTGGAAGGAATATTTCAAGGACTTGAAATGAAAAAGAAAAAAATGTTACATTTTAATTCAGTATTCTTATAACAATGCCAAAATAGAATACTTAGAAACAATAAGCTTGAGGGATGAAATTAATTGTTCTTGTCCTAAAGAGTCTACTTACTCCTTAGGAGCATTGAAGAGTTTTGAAGAACAGAAAACAAATTTTGTTAGATCAGTATTGGCTACTGTTAGGGGAAAGGTTAAAATTAAAATTTGAAGTACAGATACACTTAGTAATTATGAGGAGCATCTCTCCATTTACTGTGCTGTCTATCTGAAACAGTGTCAGGCCCCAAAGCTCCTGTCTGCACAACCTTCAAGTGAGGAAGTCTCAGGAATACAGTGGGGGCAGTTCTGCTCGGGCTTCTAATATATATTAGTTTCAACGCCATTTTTTGCAAACTGGGGTGGGGGGTGGGGGGTGGTGGCGCATAACATGACTGAACTCCACAGAGCTGGTTCATCGAACTGTGTAAGTTATAACACTATCAGAACTTCAGGGCTGTCTTGTTACACTGGACAATATACACAGCAGTGTAACAAAGTCCATCTAGGTATCTATTTATACCTCCGAAAACATCCCGACTTTACATAATCCTCTATCTTTAAAAGGTTCCCCCTATAGAAAGTCTACCTGTTATTCTTTTTCCCTTTCTTTTCTACCTGTTACTTTTAATCTTAACACACTTCATCAGAACCAGGAAGAAATTATGTCTCTATTATAAGCAACCTAAGTACAAGACTAGAAAAATCAGTTTTTTCAAAACAAGTAATATGCATGTAAGTCAGGAAAACATATTGTGACTTATCCTACCTTTAATTTAATATATTCAATATTTCTGGGTTTCTTAAAGTACTCTACACCTACAGGAAGTCTAAATTTCTATAAAAAATATTCAGTAAAGATTTTCTGCCTTTCATATCCGGAGACAAGCAAAGCTGCTTGATTATTTAAATATTTATCAGAAGCCAATAAACAAAGGAAACACAAAACCTTCACATTTAATACTAAGAATTTCTTGTAAGTCTACCATTTTCTCAGTGGTCTCCGTTTGTTTTTGTTTTTGAAGTGGAATTCATGGGGGAAAAATGTTTCAAAAAAGGAATGGATGTTTAAGAGGAGGGAAGACAAATGCATACATTTTGTAAACTTAGGCCATACACTGCAATAATGTCAAAGAAATCAGACTTATAGTCTTTCCACAAAGAAAATGGCATACTTAAATAAATGTTATTTTTCATGCCTTAGTTGTTGCAATAAAACACTCTTACATTTAAAATGTTACAATGATCACATCTGCCCTTTAGTCACTTACTGTTAGAAAGGGATGTCTAGTGTTCTTTAATACTCTGCTTTCAGTTAGAGTATGTGCCACTTCATCCTACAAAAGAAAAAGGCAAACCTTTAATACATGTACTAAGCACTATAATTTTCACTATTTCTCTAAGACCAGAAGAGGTTAAACCCAGAGACAGAAAAAGATGTGAAGAGACAATGACATGTTTCCTTTATTGCTATGCTTTTCCTCCAAACTCCCTCCAAAAAAAAGATCAAATTAATGATTTAAATCAGATGGTTTAAGATATAATAAACTCATACATACTCAATCTTACTTAATGAGATTATATTGCTAATGATACAGAAATCGCCAAAAAGTTAACCAGGGACACAGATGACTCAGTAGTTAACCTTTCCCCTTGAAGGCAATGCTTTAGTGGCTGATAGTTAGGCAAGGAGTAGTTAATATTTCCATGTCTGTAATATATCTTATTAAGAAGGATATAAAGGATATATTTCAGTAAACATCATAGAATTTGTAAGTCTCCTACTTAAGAGAAAAATCAGTTCCTGAAAATAGGAACATAGAATATACAGATAAGATTTCAATGTCAACTATACATTTTAGAAATAGAAACAGAATATAAAAATTATATCTTTTTGCTTGTGGCTTTTTAACGTGCTTCTTCAAAAAAAAAAAGTCACAACCTACTTTAGGTGACAATTTAAAAAATCTGGGTGTATTTCAAACCAAAAATAAGTGTATTTCCCCAATCTTGTACATAAATCTCATCTTGACATAAAAAAATTAACTAGGAGAGATTTTCTTCAACATATGGAGAATTGGAAAAATGTTTCATATTTCAAAAATAACACCATCTTCAAGAAGAAAGGAAAGGAAGACACTGCTGAGACTAACACAGCATCTCCGGCCTTTACCTCTACCAAGATCCTAAGCAAAGCTCTTGTCGGATTAATGTGTCCTCACTGTCAGCAAATCACAATTGGATTGTAAGTTAAGATGTGGAGAAGAGCCAAACACAGGGTCGCTGCATTATATTTATCATCTGACCTCAGTCAGACCTCAAAGATAAATGAGAAATAGACTGATCAAAATGTTAAGCCCTGGAAGCCATTCCAAGAGGGCAGGATCTGCCATGTCTGAACAAAGCAAGTGTAATTAACAACACAATGCTTAAAACTGGTAGTGAAACAAAGTGTGGGTATGAAAACCACGCCTGAATTATCTGTTTAATAAGAAGTCAGGCTTAAGTGCTCAAACAACTGGAAAGCCTCTGTCACATCATACTGTAGTTTCTAAATGAATCAGAAAAATAGCACCCATCTTAATGCAAACCAAATCACAAACAGAAATGATAGCATAACTTACTGATTTCCGCACCCATGGTGCCTAGCACAACAGAGACTCGCTAAATGTTTGTTGAACTTAACTGTTTATCATAGGAATCAATGCCAGATGTCAGGCGTGTGGGATTTCACTAATTCAAACACTCATCCTTTCCACAAATAACACACCAAATCTATTCCGGGCTTGTTCTACACACTGCTAACAAGGCCCCAAACAACAAAGGCGAGGATCCCTGACCTCAGGGAACTTTCTCTCTCCCTACAAAGATGACGATCGATGTTAATGGGGAAAAAGCAGAGGTGCTCCTGCGGTTTAGGGCACCACATGAGGCGCACAAAATAACCTCAGGAAGCATGATGCTAGTAGCAGGTGGCTACTCTGTGACAAACACAACCAAATCCAATCATTAAAAACCAAAACCCTTGATGTGCCCTCAATGAAAGCCTGCTGACAGTGCAGGTATAAAGTGGTTTTTTTAAAAAAGACACAATCCCTTTGCTCAGGGAGTCACCGGCTAGTGGAGAGGACATAACAGGTGGGTAAATAACCAACTTAATAAATAATTATCCATGCCGATGAGTGACAGGAAGAAAAAAATGGGGGTATCTTCTATCTTAAATAGTGCGCCAAAGAAAAAACATTACTGGAAGAGTGTCCGGTGGGTAATGTGATGATGGGGGAGGCAAGGGGGTGACACAGTCTCATTTCTATTTTTAAAAGTTTACTCAGGCTCCTCTGAGGAGGAGGACAGCAAAAATAGCAAGGATCAAGCAGGAGACAACGAGGAGTCTGAGAGAGAAATGAAGATGGCTCAGACCATGGCAGCAGCAGGAGCAGGAGAAAAGGGGGCCGTTCTGAAACCTTTGAGAGATATAAAATTAATAAGAGTCATAATCCAAAGGTTATCTGAAAGAGACACCTTTTCACAGGCAGTAGGGAGGCGAGTCACGGAAGAGGCACCATTTCTGGAGGTGACCCTCTAGGAGGCTAAGCTGCAGGACGCAGCCTGCCCGGTGTGAAACCCATGTGGAACCAGAGGAGATTCTAGTGCTGCGGAAAATATTTCCAGAGGGTAGTTCATGCTGCTTCTTATTTTTACGGAGTAATTTACTTATTTATTTGAGTCAGAGAGAGAGTGTGAGCGGGGGGGGAAAGGGCAGAAGAGAGGGAGACAAGCAGACTCCCCACTGAGCGCAGAGCCAAATGCGGGGCTCGATCCCACAACCCTGAGATCAAGATCTGAGCCGAAAGCCACAGTCCGACGCTCAATCAACTGAGCCCATCCAGGTGCCCCCATTCTACTTTTTAAAACAGGCCCACCACATACAAGAGTTCCTACATCACTTTGTGATTTTCAGGAGTGAAGATTGATTTTTTTTTCCCCTAAATTCTGCAATCTGCCTAACCACAGGAAAGAAGCCAAGGCCAGCTGTATGGAAACAAATGCTGAAACAGTATTTCTTTACCATAAGAATGCAAATGGAATTAATACCGTGTATATATCTTTCAAATATTAAAATGTATCTTCTATCATATTTTACATATGATCAGATTAGAATTCCTCCCTCTTAATGCAGATTTAATGATACTCTACTTCACATACTAATTAGTTTCTGCTATGAAGATAAGGTATGCACAAGCTACAAAGTAAACACAGATGCCAATAATTTTTAATTGCAGTTAAAAGCAACATGTCAAAACAAAAAGTTAAAAATAACAGTGATAAAACTTAGTGGCTAAAACAATGTGATGCCTTTTAAAAAATCCCATCGTTGATCAGGATTATAAATGAAGAGGGCTAAAAATGCTTGGGTGTGCAATAGAAGTACATAACATTTTCATGAAAAAGCTTGTGAAATTCAGTTTCATGTATATTCATCCATAGTAAAATACTACCCAATGAATTTTTAAATCTAGTTTCTCTCATAGGAATGGGGTTCAATTTCTTGAGGACATGAAGCTAAGAGTCCTCCCAACATTTATTGTCCCCACGGTCTCCAATTTATCACTCCCTTCTACTACACGTGGTCTAAAATTCTGCCTTCATTTGCTGCCCCCTTTCCCATACTGTTGAGTGGTCACTGGGTATTTTGTGGGGGGTGAGAAGTAGGACATAGCAAGGAAGTGGAGGAAGAGATCTCTAACCCACTTTCAGGGACAACAAGGGTTTTGTGTCCTTTAATCTGTAGAGCAACTCAACAAGATAGGCTTTATGATTCCCACTTGCCAGGAAGAAACTGAGGCTCCCAGAAATTCACCTGCTCGAGCCACAGGTGAAACAGTCAGTACTGATCCTATGTCTAAGGCCCGTGTGAGGGTCACTTCCACTCCAAGCCACCACCTCCCTTTCAGACACTCAGTATATCTCACTACCTGGGCACTTGCCACCCTGTTCACAGTATTTCTCCATCTTGAATGAAGGACCCTACTGACTGGTTCTATCAGAAGCTAGCTGAAATCAAGATAGAGCACATTCGAAGTCCTTCCTTCCTCTGTCAGAGCAATAACAAAAACCCAGAAGAGGAGAGGGTGAGGGCATGAAACAGTGAGAACAGGGCAGAGAGATTTGTGGCCCAGCTCACTTACTCTCAAACCACAAGCATCCCAGTGATGGTTACGTTCTTCTGTCTTGATGTCACAGGTTAGCAATGTACACATTTTTTTTTTTTAAACCCATAGGAAAGACATTACACTTTTCATGCTCTACATCTGGGTTCCTAACTTTCCCTCTTTTGAAAATGTGGGCAATTCCTTCATGGAACAGAAGTCATGAATAACATTTGACACATTTGATGACACTCTCCTCCTGAAAGTTTCTAGAATATCAGGATCTCTTACGCCCCTCCTCATCAGTAGTTCCATTTTCTCAGTTTTCTGTTGGTTTCTTATCTCTGAACCCTTATTTTAGGAATGTCCCCAGGACTCAGTCCTCAGACCTCTTGTCTTCACTATGGCTCCAAATAGCCTCTAGGTGATGGACTTCCAAACAGGTCCCTCAGCCCCAGAAATGCCTACTTAACATGATGTCTAGTAAGGGACTTAAACTTGGATGTATAACAGAAACACCTTATTTGGCATGTCCAAAACCTAGTTTCTAGGGGCACTTGGGTGGTTCGATTAATCATCTGCCTTCAGCTCAGGTCATGATCCCGGGGTCTTGGGATCAAGCCCCAGGTTGGGCCCCCTGCTCTGCAGGGAGCCTGCTTCTCCCTCTGTCCCTCTTAAAAGAAGAAAAGAAATCAATGTAGTTTCTAATCTGCCATCAAAAAGCTTACTCCCACCAAACACACACACACACACACACACACACACACACACACACACACAACCAAAAAACCCAAAGCAAAACAAATGAACAAAAGTCCCCATTGCAGAGAATGGCAACAGCATCCTTGCCATTCCTCAGGCTGAAGAACAGGCAGTGATCCTCAACCCCTTTCTTCCTTTTCTGCTCTACATTCAGTGTGTCAGGAACCCCGTTGGCTCGGCGTGAACAGACAAGCAGGATCTGACTGCGTCTTTCCACCTCCATTGCTCCCACCCTGACATAAGCCACGGTCACTGATGATCTGGATTATTGCCATGAACTCCTAAGAAGCTCCCTACTTCCTACGTATGCCATTCTCAACCCTGTAGCCAAAGACGCTCTTAACATGAAAACCAGATGATGTTATTACACTGCTTAAAAATTTCCAATGGTTTCCCACTTTGTTTAAAGTAAAAACTAATACTCTAACAACACCTACGAGTACCCACGCAATCCTAAGCTCTTTTTCCTCCACGCCAGCCATTCTGGAATCCTAGCTGATCTGAGAGCGTGCTGTGTTCGCTGCTTGCTCAGGGCCTTTCCAACTGGGACGCCCTCCACCGACAACACCCTCACCTCCGAAACACCTCAAGGGCCTGCTTCCTCATCCCCTTCAAATGTTCACTGAAATTTCACCTTCACGGCGAGGCCTTCCGTGGTCATTCTATTTAAAACTGCAAAACCCACAAACATCACTCCTGCCTACTCTTCCTTAATTCCTTACTTTATTTTATTCCATTAGTGTACATTAGCGTCTTACATACAATGTGATTTACTCATTTATTATGTGTATTGTTTATTGTCTGTGTCCTGACTAGACTGTAATTTCTCTTGGGGGTGGGGTTTGCTCAGATTGATTCATTCACATAGTCCCAGTGCCTAGAGCAGGCATCTTAAATAATTAGGTATTCAATTTCTATTTATTGACAGGCTGAGTGAATGAATCAAGAAATAAAGAGTGACTCTTTAGCATATGCTGCTGAAGAATGACAAGCTTCATGAATTGCAAGAAGCAAGCCAGAACTCAAACGAATGACATCAGACCTCCAAGAGCACAATGAGCAGATGAAGGTACAGCAGATCGAAGCAAATCCACAGCAAACCACAGTCACTGGCACAATGTTTAATACAGAGGTTGAAAAGAATCTGGAAAAATGGATCAAAGCAGCTGGCAGATGATGTCAAGAAGTTCTGGTTAAAGTCCACCAGCAGTGCTGAAGATCCATGGAGACAGTGATTATCAGTGGTCAAGCCAAAGCCCCAGGTTGGTTATTTCAGTGGGTGCATGTGTAGGAAAGGGCTGACGGAGCAGGCACTGGCTCCTCACACTCTATGCATTCACAAGAGCAGCCCATCTTCAGGACTGGCCCTTGGCCAGCTCCCGGGAAATAAACTCAGATCCCTTGGAATACTTTGGGTGATACAGAGTTTTTGTATGCCAGAGATCTGGGGCCACATGGTACCAATTTGACCGGATACTTTACACAAACAGCTGTAAGAATGGTGAGTGCTATGCACCTGAGTTTGATCAGGACGCCCAGAATCTGAGCAGCTGAGGGAAGTCAAGCCATGACACTGGGCTACATGACCGACCTACACAAAAGTCCCAGGCATCAAGGTTTAGGTGAGCTTGCTTGGTTGACAGCATTTTGTACATGCTGCCCCTCACTGGTGCTGGGAGGGTGAAGCATGGCCATGTGAGATCATTAGGACAGAGCACCTGGAAGCTGCAATCTGGGTTCTTCTGACTCTGCCCCGTGTGCCTTTCCCTTTGCTGATCTTAACTTATCTCTTTGGGCTACAATGAACCATAACCATAAGTATATCAGCTTTGCCGAATTCTATGGTCTTAACGAAACACTTGCCTGAGACTGCTCTTAGGAACCACTGACACACTTAGCATCTGCACTGGGATTTACTAAGAGTGACATTGGCAAGAAGGAGGGCTAGAAGTCCCAGTGCTAGGCTCCCCCTCAAAAAACAATGAACAACTACAAAATGATGAACACAGCTTTGGAAAAGTTATGGACTATTGCAAAATCAGCAGAAAGCAATAAAGTTGCAGAAATGCTATAGAGTTAAAGACAAACTAACAACCCCTCCCCCCCCGGCTCTGACCGGCCACACAGGGGTCACACTGCGGCTACCACTGCTCCGCATCCTCCCATGTGCCAAGAGGGACCCTAACTTGCTCTAACCAGGGCTGTGCTGCTGCCGGGAACCCCGCCCCCACTCTGCCCTCAGCACCCAGCTGCAGCTTTGATTTGCCATAAACAGGGCTGTGCTGACAACGCTTTGGGTCCCAAACCGTAGGTCTGACTGCTCATAACTGGGACCAAACTGCCTCAATCCTGCGTTGGGGCTCTGACCTGCAATCATCAGAGCCCCATCGCTATGGTTCCACACCCTACCCTCGGGTCGCAAACATAACTGGACTGGCATTGTGACCACTCTGCTTGCTGCCACTGGGTCCTAAGGCACCACCGCACCATCACCCGGCCACTGCTGCATCCGTCTCCACCCCAGGTCCTAAGCCCCCACAGAGATCCCCCGAGACCCAGACAGGTTCCACAGGACACCCGCACATCCCTGCATCGCAGGCACCAGCACCACTCCCCACAAGTACACTTGTGCTCCAGGACCCGGGCGCCGTGACAGCTCTCTCTGTATGCACTACATCCCAGGCCAGCAGCTCTCCTGGCACTTATGGCCAGCACATCACACCTAGCACCTAGAGAGATTCCCCTCTCTTAGGATCCCAGTAGCCCCGGCCACCACACCTACCCACAGGATCTCTACAGGCTTAGTCATAGAAAACCTCCCCAAACTTCACTGATGTTGGTTTCAGCTGACAGGCTGCAGGAGGACCACGTTGTTGGACCGCCCAGGAAACACACACTGGGCCACATCCAGCTGGCGTGCTTACAGTTACTGTCAGGTGCAAATCCTTCTCTAAAGAAGCCAGTCTAGGAAGGCTGGAAGAGATGACCACTCCTTCAAATGCTCACATAGCAACATGAAGACATCAGAAACACAAAAAAGGGAAGGAAACATGAGACCTTCAAAGGTACACCATAACTCTGCAGTAACTGACATCGGAGAAATGGACTGGAGAATTATCTGACCCCAAGAATTCAAAATAAAGTTCAGCGAGATTCAAGGAAACACTGAGAAATAATTCAACAAAGTCAAAAGACAGTACATGAACAAAACTGGAGGTTCAACAAAGATACAGACATCATATAAAAGAACCAAACAGAAATTCTAGAGCTGAAGAATACAAGGAACAAAATGAAAAAAATGCAAAAGACAGTTTCAAATTAGGCTCAATCAAGCAGAAGAAAGAATGTACAAACTTGAAGACAGCTCTCTTTACATTATCCAGTTAGCGGAGGGGAAAAAAAAAGTAAGAAGGAAAAAAAGTGAAGAAAGCTATGTGAATGATGGGGTATTGCCAAGTGAAACAACAGTCACACGGGGGCGGGGGGGGGGGTCCCAGCAGAAGAGAGAGAGGAAAGGACAGAAAACTTATTTAAAGAAGTAACAGTTGAAAATGTCCCAAATCTGGGGAGAGATAGAGCCAGTCAGGTACACAAAACTCAAAGATACCCAAGGAGAGTCTACCTAAAGAGATCTTTATTAAGATACATTATAATCAAGTTCTCAAAAATCAAAGACTAAGAGAATTTTGAAAGAAAAAAGAAAAAAAAAATATTCGCCAAATACAAGGGAGTCCCAATTAAGATTGTTAGTGAATTTCTCAGCAAAAACTTTGCAAGTCAGGAGAGAGTAGGATGATACATTCAAAGTGATGAAAGATTAAAAAAAAAAACAAAAAAACCTGTTAGCCAGGAATATTTTGCCCAGCAAAGTGGTCCTTAGATAGACTTTCCTAGAAAAACATCACAACTAGACTTGCCTTACATGAAATGGTAAGTGAACTTCTTCTAGCTGAAATGAAAGGATGTTAATTAGTAACATGAAAACATATAAAAGTACAGGATTCACTGGAAAAAGATAGATAATAGTCAAAGTTAAAAGACTGTAGTGCTGCAAAAATAGTGTGTAAGTCACCAGCATACAGGTATAAAGACAAATGTGTTAAAAATAACTATAGCTAGAACATTTTGCTACAACATAACAAACTAAATTTGGACATCAATAACATATGAGGTTGGGGGAACAAGTAAATGTGTAGAACTTTTCCAATCAATTGAAGTTATCAGCTTCAAACAAACTTATTACAGTAAGATGTATTATGAACATCATGGTAATCATAAAGCAGAAGATTACAGAAAATTCACAAATAAAAAGAAGAATCAAAGTATATCACTACAAAAAAATCATCAATCCACAAAAAAACAAGAAAAGTAGAAAAAACAAAGGAATTACAAAACAATTAGAAAGTAATAAAATGATGATGGCATATCTTTATTAATTTTATTAATTTAAGTGCAAATGGCTTAAATTCTCCAATTAAAAGAGTGACTAAGTAAATAAAAAAGCAAGATCCAACTATATGCTGCCTAAGAGAGACTTGTTTAAGCTTTAAGCTCATAGGCTGAAAGTGAAGGGACCAAAAAAATGTTTCAGGTAAAAAAAAAACAGGAGTACCTATACTTATCTCAGAGGAAACAGACTTTAAGTCAAAAGCTGCTAATGAGAAACAAAGAAGGTCATTATATAAAGCTCTGGGGGTCCCACTCACCAAGAGGCTGTAACAATAGCAAATATACATAATTATTAACAAATCTGAAGACTGAAAACAGCAATTTGATAGTAGGGAACTAAAATATCCCACTTTCAAAAATGGATAGATCATCTGGATAGGAAGTCAATAAGGCAATAATGGACTTGAACTACCCATTAGATAATGGAGCTAACAAACAGATACAGAACACTCCATGCAACAGCATGACAATAAACGTTTTTCTCAAGCACACATGGAACATTCTCCTGGATAAATCATATATTAGGTGACAACTTTAAACAAACTTAAGAAGATTTATCCATACCACGTATCTTTTCCAACCAATACAGTATGAAATGAAATATGAATTATAGGAGGAAAGCTGGAAAATTCACAAATATATGGAAATTAAACAAAATACTGCAGAATAAGCAATGGGTAAAAGAAGAAATTAAAAGAAAAAATTTTTTAAACTTGAGGGAAATCAAATGAAAACACAACACGTCAAAATTTATAGAATATAGCAAAAGCAGTTCTAAGAGAAAAGTTTACAGTCAGAAGAGGGAAGTTTCTTATATTAAGAATAAAGGTCTCAAATAAACAACCTAAATTTATATCTGAAGGAACTAAAAAAGAACACTCTAAGTCTGTCGGAGGAAGGAAATAATTAAGATTAGAGAAGTAAGTGAAATAGAGAACAAAAAGACAATGGGGAAAAATGAAACTAAGAATTGGTTCTTTGAAAAGATAAACAAAATTGAGGAACTTTGTGACACTAAGATAAAAAAAGATAATTCAAACTAGTAAAATTATAAATAAAAGAGGAGACATTATAACTGATACCACAAAAATACAAGAATCCTAAGAGACCATGTAAAGAATTATCATCAAAATTTTAGATAACTAAGAAGAAATAGATACATCCTAGAAACATACAATTTCTCAAGACTAAATCATGAAGTAACAGAAAATCTGAACAGAGCAATGATTAGCAAAAGATTAAATTAGTAATCAAAAATCTCCCTACAAATAAAAACTCAAAACCACATGGTTTCATTGGTAAATTCTATCAAACATTTAAAGAATACTAATCCTTCTCAAACTCTTCCAAAACTGAAGAGGAAGGAACATGCTCAAGCTTGTTTTACAAGGCTAGCATTTCCCATACGCAAGCCAGACAAATGCACAAGGAAAGAAAATTATAGGTCATTCAACATCTCTGATGAATATGGATGTTA
Source organism: Spilogale gracilis (assembly GCA_004023965.1). Classification (NCBI taxonomy): domain Eukaryota; kingdom Metazoa; phylum Chordata; class Mammalia; order Carnivora; family Mephitidae; genus Spilogale; species Spilogale gracilis. Next base: position 54,198 of record PITA01001763.1, read on the forward strand.
AAACCCTCAACAAAGTAACAACAAACCTAACACAAGAGCACACTGAAAGGATCACACACCATGATCAAGTCAGATTTATCCCTGAGACGCAAAGATGATTTAACACAATTCAGTAAGTGTGATGTGCCACATTACCAGATCAAAGGAATAAAAGCATATGATCATTTCCACAGATGCCGAAACACATTTAACAAAAAGTAAACACCCTTTCATGATAAAAACTCTCAATAAACTAGGTATAAAAGGAATGTACCTGAACATAACAAACGCCATGTATGACCAGCCCACAGCTAGTATCATACACAGTGGTGAAAAGTTAAAAGCCTTTCCTCTAACATCAGGAACAAGAGAGATGCCCACTTCCAGTGCTTCTATTCAACATGTAAAGTGACTAGTGAACAATTAGGAAGAGGGGGAGAGGGAGAGAAAGAGAAAAGGCATACAAGTGGGAAAAGAAAAAGTAAAATTGTCTTTTGCAGGTGACATGATCAGACACACACACACACACACACACACGATCTTATATATACATATACATGTATATATACATATAGCTCCACCAAAATGTTCTTGGGTGACTCAGTCAGTTAAGCTTCTGCCTTCAGCTCAGGTCATGATCCCAGAATCCTGGGATTGAGCTCCCCATCGGGCTCTCTCTTCAGTGGGGAGTCTGTTTCTCCCTCTTCCTCTACAGTTCCCCCTGCTTATGCTCTCTCGCTCCATCAAATAAATAAAATCTTAAAAGAAATGAATAAATTACTTTGGAATAGATTTAACCAAGCCAGTGAAAGACCTATGCAGGAAACACTACTGGAATTGATGAAAGAAACCAAAGAACACACAAAGAGAAATATGCCCCCACGTTCCTGGACTGGAAACATTACAACTGTGAAAATGTCAGTGATACACACAGCTTCAATGCAATCCCTATCAAAATTCCAATGGCCCTTTTCATAGAAATAGAAGTAACTATCCCCAAATTTGTATGTAACCAAAAAAGACCCCAAAAGCCAAAGTAAGCTGTATCAATGCAGTTAGGTTGACCATCAACAAATTCCCTGTGTCCTGAGACACAAAATACCAGTTAAGAATCACCCAGTTTGCCCAACAATGAGAGCAGATGTCTAGGGGGTGAATTCCCAAGGGGGAAGCCCCTCCCTGCTGCATACAGTTGGCAAATACACTACAGCAGGCCATCACTAATATTCCCCAAGGCTATACGTGGGACCTGACAGGGATAGAAACTTACTCAGGACTGGGATTTGCATACTCACTGTAGATAAAAATTCAAAACACTATTAAAAAGACTAGCACAGAAGATAATGTACCAATTTGGACCCCCAAGTTATGAATCATCAGACCAAAAGACGTACTTTACAGCCCAGAGCAACCAGCAACAGGCAAAGAGGTATCACATCAAATGAACAGGGTAGGTCTGATGAAGAACTGGAGTGGAAACTCGAACACCTGTTATCGCAAATGGGAGAAGATAAAGACATGAAGAGGGCTTCATGGAGTCCATGCCTTCACAAGTGTGCTCACACTGAACGTGAGGAGGGCTGAAGGGAGGGGTCACCACATGATAGTCCTCTACGCCTCTGGAGGACACAGAGAACAGGGGGTAGGACAGGATGGTGTTAGGACTCTAAAATTTGTCCCCACATCACCACATCTTTCTTTCTTCCTACCTGATGTGGTGACCCTGGGGCTAGGGTAGTAGCCACTACTATGGGTGTGAGAAGCAGGGCTCATCCCTCAGCAAGAAACTATAACCAGACCATTAACTGTTATGCCAGAATTCCTAAGGGCCTGATGGGATGGACTATGTCTTCACCACCTCCAGGAAAAGCGATGTTGACAGTGAATGTGGCTGTGTTGCCTAATGATCAAGAGAGCTCGCTGGCTCTGTCTGTAACTGTAGCCCTCGCCCTACGAGTCCGGCTGGACTGAGGGATAGCTATGTGGTAGACTTTTGGTATCACAAGCAATCTGATTCAGCACATAGTGACCCAAACTGGGAAAGTTTGTATCTCTGGGTACTTGTCTATGCTTGTTTCATGAGACTGCCATGACAAATTCTCACAAACGTGGTGGCCTGAAATGACAAAAAATGTATTCTCACAGTGCTGGAGATCAGAAGTCCAAAATCAAGATTGGGAGCTATGTTCCCTTCGGAGGCTCTGGGGGAAGAATTCACTCCATGACACTCTTCCAGCTTCTGGGAGTTGCTGGCCTTGGAATCCCATGACTCCAATCTCTGCTCACCGTGTGGATCAAATCTCCCTCTGCCTTCTTTAATGACAATCATCATTGGATGTAGGACCCACTCAGATAAGTGAGGACCATCTCCTTATCTCAAGATTCTTCATTTAATTATATCTGTGAACACCCCTTTTCCAAGCAAGTCCCATTAACAGGCTCTAGGAATTAAGATGTGGAAATAGTTTCAGGGTTCAATATTCACCCACTACAGTTCAATCTCTGGTGCCCTGAACTCACTTTTGCCTCACAGGCAAAACACATAGACACATCCCAACATCTCCAAAAGTCTTAACTCAACTACCAACTTTCAGGCTAAAATCTCATTCAAACAACATCAGCTCTAGTCTCAAATCTCAATATCTCAATCATGAAGTCACATAGGGTCAAGATGGCGGGGGTGGTTCACCCTGGGGCAAAATTCATCTACATCTGTGGTTCTCTTAAACCAGAAAACAAGGGCGGCCTGGATGGCTCAGTCATTGGGCGTCTACCTTCGGCTCAGGTCATGATCCCGGAATCCCAGGATTGAGCCCCACATTGGGCTCCCTGTTCGGCAGGGAGCCTGCTTCTCCCTCTCTCTCCCCTGTTTGTGTTCCCTCTCTAGCTGTGTTTCTCTCCATCAAATAAATAAATGGAATCTTTGAAGAAAAAAAACAAACAAACAGAAAACGAGATAATCTGCTTCCAAAATACAAAGGCGTGACAGACATAGGCCAGACATTGCCATTCTGAAAGGGAGAAATCGGAAAGAATAAAGGAATCACCCATCTCAAACAAGTTCAGCAGGAGGTGCCTTTAGATCTCAAGGTTTGAGAAATCCTCTGTATTTGCATTCCTGTTCTCCATGCTCACAGTGGCGCAAGCAGGCTCTGCCTCTGTGCCCGTCTCTGGCTCTGGGCCTCGGAAACACGCTTCTTGTGGAAGACTCACTTGTTTTCCTCTAGAAATGTCCATCAACTGTACCATTTCTTTTATCCTCCCTGGGTTTAGAACATTCTCAGTCTATACCCTAATTAAGTCTTATGTGCTCTATTGATTAATTCTGAAAACTGAACACCAATGTAGTGTTTCAAGTATTGTAAGGGCCATATGTACTCCAATGTTCATAGCAGCAATGGCCACAATTGCCAATCTGGAAAGAGCCAAGGTGCCCTTCAACAGATGAATGGATAAAGAAGATCTGGTACATATATACAATGGAATACTACGCCTCCATCAAAAAGGATGAATAGCCAACTTTTGTAGCAACATAGACTGGATTGGAAGAGATTATGCTGAGTGAAATAAGCCAAGTAGAGAAAGTCAAGTATCACATGGTTTCACTTACTTGTGGTGCATAAGGGGTAATACAGAAGACAGTAGGAGAAGGAAAGTAAATGGGAAGTAGGGTAATTCAGGGAGATAAACGAAACATGAGAGACTTTGGACACAGAAACAAACTGAGGGACTTGGAGGGAGGGGGCAGGGGTTGGGAGAGCCTGGTGGTGGGTACTGAGGGCACCTATTGCATGAAGCACTGGGTGTGGGGAATGGGCAATGAATCTTGCAACACTGAAAAAATTTTAAAAATGTAAAAGAAATTAAAAATAAATAAACTTTTAAAAAATAAGTAAATATCATTTATGGCAGAATCAGTTAATCAGTAAAAATGGAAAGATTACTCTTCATCAATAATCCTGAATCCCTCCAGGGACAATGCTTCATGTGTCTGGGCAAACTTTCTGCTACTACATCCACTGCTCATGATAAGTCCATATTTTATGCTGCTTCACATTTGGACTTTTTCTTGAGCAAAAAAAAATTCTTTTCTTGAAGTTCCTATATCCTTTGTCCTCCTCCTTCTTTACCATTACACTTAACCTTAGTCAAATAATCTGTGGACCGACTGGCTATTTCTACATATGTCATCTTGAGAGTTCTTATCACTCACAAAGAGCATTAATTCTATTGCTTTATGGACTCCATCTTTATTAGATTTCCCTCTAAGTTTTGCCAAAATAAGTACAACACAATTTTATTTTCATTCTTTTATTTGGAGGTAGTCTGTTCCTTGCTTTCTGAAAGCGTTTAAGATGATCTTTTCAGCCTAAAGTTTCAAAACTTTCCTGAAGATGTAAAAGGGTGCCTAGGGTCCATTTTCTTTTCATCTCTCTCTCTTCTTTTTTTCCCCAGATTTTCTTTTTAAGTAATCTCCATACCCAATGTGGGCCTCAACTCACAACCCTGAGATCAAGAGTTGAACACTCCACAGACTGAGACAGCCAGGGGCCCCAGTTTTCTTTTCTTTGGCTGAGTGCCCTGTTGATACTTTGAATCTGAAGGCTTCTTCAGCTCTGATAAATTTTATTTTCTTTGATTAGTTCTGATCCTTTCTCTCTTAGATTCTTCTACATACCACACGCCCTTCATTAAGCCTGCATGTCTTAGTTATTCTTCCAGGATTTTCCACTACCGTAGTTTTAGCTCTTCATTGTCAGATATTCCCCAAAATTTGCTTACAATCTTTGCATTAAATGTTTAATTTTAGCAACCATGCGTTAAATTTACAATTACTTTTTCTTGTGCTCTGTTTCTCTTTCAGCCTATTTTTGTTTTGTACTTCTCTACAAATACCAATTAGAGATTGTGAATGTATCTTCAGTTCTCTGTTTTATCTCTGTTTTCACTAGGATCAACTATTCTGTTCTTCATTTGCTTTTATTCTGTCTTGAGATTTTTCTCATCTGTGTGGTGATCCTCGGTACTCTGTTCAAATTCTTGAATGACTAATGAAGTAGAGTAATAGAACATGGGTTCTCTTATGAATGGGAAAGCTGAAAATAGATTCTACTGTGTGAATTAGGAAAGAGACTGGTACACTCTAAGAGTCTGAGGTAGAGGGGCGCCTGGGGAGCTCAGTTGTTAAGCATCTGCCTTCAGCTCAGGTCATGATCCCAGAGTCCCAGGATCAAGGCCGGCATCAGACTCCCTGCTCCGCAGGAAGCCTACTTCTCCCTCTCTCACTCCCCCTGCTTGTGTTCCCTCTCTACTAGGTTTCTGTCAAATAAATAAATAAAATCTAAAAAAAAAAAAAAGAACTGAGATAGAGAACAGAAATTTGACCACTCCATTCTAACACCAGAAATATCCAAGAAAAGAGGGTGTCAGCTGCCACAACTGGGAACCTAGACTGTCTAGGTCAGGCAACTCAGTAACATTGTAAGAAGGGTTTCACTTACTTTTGGAGCATAAGGTGTAATATGGAGGACAATAGGAAAAGGAAAGAAAATGAGAAGTGGGGTAAATCAGGGAGGGAGATGAAACATGAGAGACTTGGGACTAAGAAACAAACTGAGGGTCTTGGAAGGGAAGGGGTGGGAGGATGGGTGAGCCTGGTGGTGGATATTCAGGGCACAAATTGTATGGAACACTGGGTGTGGGACATAAACAATGAATCGCAGAACACTGAAAAAATAAAATAATGTAATAAACAGGAAAAAAGGGGCAGTTCTATTTTTATCCTGATGACATAAACACTATAATCTATTACTCTGTATGGCTGAGGACATGAGGAGGATTAGACTGACTCAGCCGAGCTAATCAAAGGGAGTTAAAAATACTGTACAAGCATATCTCATTTTTTTGCTTTACTTCACTGCACTTTGCAGATAATGCATTGTTTACAAATTGAAGGCGGGAACCCTGCATCAAGTGAGCCTCTCAGCACCATTTTTCCAACAGCATTTGCTGCTCACTTTATGTCTGTGTGTCACTTTTTGATGATTCTTACAATATTTCAAACTTTTTTATTACTATTAGATTTTTTTCATGGTGATCTCTGATCAGTGATATTTGATGCTATTATTGTAATTATTTTGCAGTGCCACGAATCATGCCCATGTAAGAAAGAAAACTTAATCAATGAATATTTTGTGTGTTCTGAATGCTTTCCTCACTGTCTAGTCTCTAGTCTTCCTCCCTGTGGGCCTCCCTATTCCTTGAGACACACAATACTGAAATTAATATTTAAACCAATTAATAACCCTGTAATGGCCTCTAAGCATTCAAGATGTGTAATCTCTCACTTTAAACCAAAAGCCAGATGTGATTAAGCTGAGTGAGGAAAGTGTGTCGAAGCTGAGATGGGATGGAACCTAGGCCTCTTGTACCACGCAAGAGCCAAGCTGTGAAGGTAAAGGGAAAGTTCATGAAGGAAATGACAAGTGCTACTCCAGTGAACATGTGCATGATAAGAGAGCGAAATAGCCTTAACAGCTCATATGCAGAACGTTTTGGTGGTCCGAATAAAATATCCAACAGCCACGACATTCCCTTAAGCCAAAGCATAACCCAGAGCAAGGCCCTGACTGTCTTCAACTCTGGGAAGGTACAGAGGTAGGAGAGCTGCAGAAGAAAAGTCTGAAGCTGGCAGAAGTTGGTTCATAAGGTTTCAGGCAAGCAATTGTCTCTGTAACATGAAAGCTCTGATGCAAATGGACAACAGGATCAGTGTTGTTTTCATGACTGCTAATACCACATCCACTCTGTACCCCACAGATCAAGGGGTAATTCTGATTTTCAAGTTCTATTTAGTGTCCATTTCAGGGGGTAGTCAGGAAGATGGTAGACATACCTAGACAATAGCTACATTTGTGCAACAAGCTGAAAACAATCCAAATACTACTGAGACATATTTTCCATAGTCAACTAGAGAGAAAGCCACATGGAAGAGGGTAGGAGGGGTAGAGATACAGTCAGGAACCAAACTTCTGGCAAGACTCAAGGCAAATGAGAGGGCCAGCATAAGCACATAGATGAGAGGATCTGACACAGGGTGCTTGCACCAGGAAGACAAATCCCAAGAGCATCTGCTGTGAAAACCAATGGGGTTTAACTTTAGCAGCTTTTAAAGTCAGTGAAACTGAACTCTAGATACTTTAAAAATCAGCAGGTGTACCCATCCTTCGAGAGCCAGCCTAATAAATAACTCAGTGGAGACAGAGCACAGACTCATCAGTTTGAAAAGCAGCTGGGGTAAAGTGTCAATTAATTACTAACCTCAGAACACATGCTGGAGGTGTAGGTATCTTCAGGATACTTCTCCAAGAAAAAAGTGCTGGGGGCACCATTTGTCTTCCCCTCCCCCAGCCTACATAGCCAGAACTTGGGGGAGCCCACACAAGCACTCTCCACCTACCTTGCTAACCATGGTGCCTGACTCAGGGCATTCCCTTGAACACCAACCCCATTAGACCCTCCAAAGTGACTCCTGCCCCACCACATGCCACAAGTAGCCCCGACAGGGACCAACACCACTCCAAAGTGACTCCTGTAGTAGAGGGAGGGGGTAGATAACCCACACCATAGCACATCCGAGATTTCAGCGGCAGAGCCTTCCAGCAGGCTGCACAGAGACCGGTGTGCCTGCGACTGCAGCAGAGAGACTAAGTGCAGAGCGCTGGCCTCACTTGCCAACCGCTCCCACTGATGAAACTGCACTGGCCTCTGCGAGGCACCTCAACAGTGCAGGGACCAAATCCTGCCCAGTGCTCCCACAGCAGGCAAAGCAGGTCATTGCAGATGACTGGACAGAAGGCAAATGCAGCTCAGCCACAACACTAGGGCACACACAGTCTACACAGGAGACGCCACTGGAACACCTTGTTCCAGAGACCAGGGGCAATGTGCTACAGAGCACCCCAGGACCTCTTTTACACGAAGCCACAATTTTCAAAACAGGGAGATATAGCTAACCTCCCTAATACACAGAAACAAATAGAGAAAGTTAGACAAAATAAGGAGACAGATGAGTATGTTCCAAATGAAAGAACAAGACAAAAATCACAACAAAAGGGATAAATCAAATGGATATAAGCAATACACCTGATAAAGAATTCAAAGTAGTAGTCATAAAGATATTCACTGGATTTGAGGGAAGAGTGGAGGACCTCAGTGAGAACTTCAACCAAGAGAGAAAACATAAGGACCAGAGATGAAAAATTCAATAACTGAAACAAAAAAAAATACACTAGAGGGAATCAATAGATTAAAAAATGCAGAATAAATCAGCAATCTGGAAGATGGCAATGGAAAGCAACCAGTCCAGCAGCAAGGAGAAAAAATAATAATGAAAAATGAGACCCGGCTAAGGGAACTCAGCAACTCCATCAAGCATAATAACATTTGCATAATAGGGATCCCAGAAAGAGAAGAGGGATAAAAGAGGGCAGAAAACTTACTTGAAGAAATAAGAGCTGAAGTTCCCTAATCTGGGGAAGAAAACAGACAGAACCCTAAAGCATAGAGATCCTCTAACAAAATCAACCCAAAGAGGTTCACACCAGGACATATAATTAAAATGTCAAAAGTAATGACAAAGAGAGAATTTTAAAAGCAGCAAAAGAAAAAGAGTTATACATGGGAAACCCCCATTAGGTTATCAGCTAATTTTTCAGCAGAAACTTTATAGGCCAGAACAAAGTGACATGGTATCTTTAAAGGTTTCAAAGGTAAAAATCTGCAACCAAGAATACTCTACCCAGCAAGGTTATAATTGAGAATAGAACAAAAAATCAGAGTTTCCCAGACAAAAGTTAAAGGAGTTCATTACCACTACGCAAGTATTTTTTTTCTACGATTTTATTTATTTGACAGAGAGAAACACAGCTAGAGAGGGAACACAAGCAGGGGGAGTAAGAGAGGGAGAAGCAGGCTTCCCGTCAAGCAGAGAGCTGATGTGGGGCTCGATCTCGGGTCTCTAGGATCATGACCTGAGCTGAAGGCAGTCGCTCAACCAACTGAGCCACCCAGGTGCCCCACCACTAAGCAAGTATTACAAGGAATGTTAAAAAATGAGTAGAGAGAGAAGGCCATAATCAGGAGTAAGAAAATTATGAAAGGAAAAAATTTCACAGTTACAAGTACACACATAACAAAAGTAATAGCTCAATCACTTATAAAGCCAGAACGGAAGTTAAAACACAAAAGTAGTAAAATCAGTTATATCCAAAAAAATTGTTAACAGTCAAGGGATACATAACATAAAAAGGTAAAATATGACATCACATACATAAAACATGGAAGAGGGATAAAAATTTAGTGCCTTTAAAATGTGTTTGAACTTAACAATCAACTTAATATAGATTGCTATAACCATGTTATACACAAACCTAATGATAACCACAAATAAAAACCTATAACATATACACAAAACAGAAAGAGCAAGGAATCCAAGCATAACACTAAATAAAGATATTAAACCACAAGGGACAAGATCAAGAGAAAAAGGAAAGAGAAGAGAAAAACCACAAAAACAACCAATAAACAAATTTATAAAATGGTGATGCATATATACCAATCAAAAATTACTTTAAGTGTAAATGGATTAAATGCTCCAAGCAAAGAAAAGGAATAAAGGAAAAAAAAAATCATAACCGAATAGATAAAGAGCAAGGCCCAACTATATGTTGCCAATAAGAAGCACACTTCAGACCTAAAGACAAATAGAGACTGAAAGTAAAGGGCTGAAAAAACATATCCCATGCAAATGGAATTGAAAAAAAAAAAAGCTAAGTTAGGAATACTTATATCAGACAAACTAGACTTAAAACAAATTCTGTAGCAAGAGACAAAAAAGAGCATTGTACAATGATAAAAGGATTAACCCAACAAGAGGATATCATAATTGTAAATTATAGAAATTTTAAGTCTTAAATTACATAAAGCTATTACTAACAGATATAGAGGCAGAAATTGAGAATAATACACAAGGAGGGGACTTTAACACCCCAGATACATCAATGGATAGATCATGCAGACAGAAAATCAACCGGGAAATGGTGGCTTTCAATGACACATCAGACCAGATGGACCTAACAGACATATATAGAACATTTTAGCCAAAAGCAAAAAAATACGCATTCTATTCATGTGTACATGGACCATTCTCCAGTAGATCATATGTTCGGCCGGAAATGAAGTCTCAATAAATGTAAGAAGACAAATCATATCATTCATATCATGCATCTTTTCTGACTACAGTGATATAAAAGTAGAAATTAACCACAAGAAAAAATCTGGAAACAACACAAACAGGCAGAGGCTAAACAACATATTATTCAACAATGAATGGACAAGCCAAGAAATCAAAGAGCAAATTAAAAAATACATAGACACAAATGAAAACACATGCTCCAGAATTTGGGAACATACCAAAAGCACTTCTAAGAGGGAATTTTACAGCAATTTTATACCAATATAGGCCTGCTGCAAGGAACAAAAGAAGTATTGGGGCACCTGGGTGGCTTAGTCAGTTAGGTGTCTACTCAGGTCATGATCCCAGGGTCCTGAGATTGAGCCCAGCACTGAGCTCCCTGCTAAGTGTCGAGTCTGCTTCTCCCTCTCCCTTTGCCCCTTCCTGCACCCACCCTGGTTCATCCACATCCACGGCATTCTCACTCTCTCAAATAAATAAATAAAATCTTAAAAAAAAGAGAAAGAAACCAGAAAAGTCTCAAATTAACAATCTAACTTTATGCCTAAATGAGCTAGAACAAGAAAAACAAGTTAACCCAAAAGCTAATAGAAGGAATTAAGTAATATTTATCATAGTGGAAATAAATGAAACAGAGATTAAAAAAATAGAAAAGATCAATTAGGTCAGGAGCTGGTTCTCTGACAGTATCAAAAAAAATTATGATAAACTTTTCTCTAGATTCATCAAGAAAAAGACAGACAGGCTTTGAAAAAATAAAATCAGAAATAAAAGAGGAGAAATACAATCAACACCACAGAGATAAAAAGGAGTGTAAAAGAACTGTATAAAAAATTATATGTCGGGGTGCCTGGGTGGCTCAGTTGGTTAAGCAACTGCTTTCGGCTCAGCTCATGATCCTGGAGACCCAGGATCGAGTCCCACATCGGGCTCCCTGCTCAGCAGGAAGCCTGCTTCTCTGGCTCTCAGTCCCTCTGCTTGTGTTCCCTCTCTAGCTGTGTTTCACTCTGTCAAATAAATAAATAAAACCTTTTAAAAAAATAAAAAATAAAAACAATTGTATGTCAACAAATTGGACAACCTGAAAGAAATGGACAAATTCCTAGAAACACAGTCTTCCAACTGAATCTGGAAGAAATAGAGAATCTGAACTGATCAATTACTAGAAATGAAATTGAATCAGTAATCAAAAACTGCCAACAAACAAAAGTCCAGGACTTTTGGTCGGACTTCACAGGTAATTCCTGACAAACATTTAAAGAAGAATTAATGCCTATTATTCTAAGTGATTCCAAAACATAGAAGAGAAAGGAAAATTTCCAAATTCATTCTATAAGGCCATTATTACCCTGATACCAAAAGCAGATAAAGACACCACACACACACAAAAAAATTACAGACCGATATATCTGATGAATATGGATGTGAAAATCCCTTTTTTAAAAAAATTTTACTTATTTATTTGACAGAGAGAGAGATCACAAGTAGGCAGAGAGAGGAGGAAGCAGGCTCCCTGCTGAGCAGAGAGCCTGATGTGGGCCTTGATCCCAGGACCCTGGGATCATGACCTGAGCCGAAAGCAGAGGCTTTAACCCACTGAGCCACCCAGGTGCCCATGGATGTGAAAATCCTTAACAAAATATCAGCAAACCAAATTCAACAATTCATTAAAAAAGTCATTCACCATAACCAAGTAATATTTACTCTATGGATGCACGGGTGGTTTGATATTCACAAATCAAGCAATATGATATATCACATTTGCAAGAGATAGGATAAAAACTATATAATCTTATCAAAAGATGCAGAAAAAGTATTTCACAAAATACAATATCCATTCATGATAGAAACTCTCAACAAAATACGTTTAGAGGGAACATACCTCAACAGAATAAACGCCATATATGAACAACCCACAGCTAATATCATAACAGTAAAAAAACTGACAGACTTTCTTCTAAGATCAAGAAAAATACGAGGATGTCTTACCCTCACCACTTTTAATCAGCATACTACTGGAAGTCTGGGCCACAGTAATAAGACAAGAAAAGGAAATAAAGGGCATCCAAATTGGCAGGAAAGAAGTGAAACTGTCACTATTGACAGTGACATGGTGCTATATATAGAAAACCCTGAAAACTCCATTAAAAAAAAACACCAGAACTGAAAAATTAATTCAGTGAAGTTGCAAGATACAAAATATACAGAGATCTCTTGGATTTCTATATACTAATAAAAAAGTAGAAAAAGAAATTTAGAAAACAATCCCATTTACAATTGCACCAAAAAGAATAAAGATGTAATTTATAACATCAAAAACTTAAAAGAGTTGAGTAGAATAACATAGCAGCAGAGAAGCAGTTTTTGTATCTTACTGAAGTTAAGGTGGTATAAATTCAAATTAGAGTGTTATAATTTTAGGATGTTAAATGTAATCCCCATGGTAACCACACAGAAAATAGCTATAGAATATATAGAGAAGGAAATGAGAAGGGAATTAAAATGTTTCACTGAAAAAAAAAAAAAAACACCTAAACATAAGACAGTAATACATACAAGAGACAAAGTATAAAGTATATTGACAAAAAATAGCAAAGTAACAGAACTATCTCCTTATAGGTATTTATTTTAATGTAAATGGATTAATCCCTCCAATCAGAAGAGATGGTAGAATGGATTTAACAACAAAATGATCAACATATGCACTGTCTACAAATGACTTACTTTAGAGCCAAAGACACAAATATGTTGAAACTGAAAGGAAGGAATACCTCATACAAGCATAACCAAAAGAGAGCCAAGGTGGCTATTTCAGTCTCAGACCAAAAAAAAATTTTTTTAATTACAAAAGACAAAAAAATGACATTATATATTTAATAAAAGGACCAATCCAGCAACAAATAAAAATTATAAATTTATTTACCTAATAAAAAACCATCAAAATGCATGAAGCAAAAATAAGAATGAAAATGAGAAACAGATAGTTCTACACTAATAGTTGGACACTTCAGTACTATACTCACAATAATGAGACAAAACAGCCAGACAGAAGTAAAGAAATAGAAGACTTAACACAATAAACCAACTAGATCTAACAGACACACAGAGAACATTTTACCCAACAACAGATTACATATTCTTTTCAAGTGCATGTGGAAAATTCCCCAGGATATACCATATGTTAGGCCACAAATTAAATCTCACTTGATTTAAAAAAAAATAGATATCATACTAAGTATCTTTTCTACCGGAAATGAGATTAAGTTTGAAATCCGAAACAGAAAGAAAACTAGAAAATTACCTATTTATAGAAATGAAAAATTAGAGTCTTAATCAATGGATCAAAGTAGAAATCACAAGGGAAATTAAATTTGAAAACTGAGAGATGAATGAAAAGAAAAATCATGTAACATACCAGAATTTATGGGATACCTCAAAAGCAGTGCTAAGTGGGGAAATTATGGCCTTACACACTTATATTTAAAAAGAAGGTCTCAGGGTGCCTAGGCAATTAATTGGTTAACTGACAAACTCTTGATTTCAGCTCAGGTCATGATCTCAGGGTGCTGGGATCAAGCCTTGTGTCGAGCTTGCACTGAGAATAGAACCTGCTTAAGATTATTTTCTCTCCCTCTCCCTCTGCTCCTCAGCCCCAACTCATATGCACACTTTCTCTCTCACAATAAAAGAAGATGAAAAAGAAGACAACAATGACAACAGATATAAAATCCACAGCCTAACTTTACAACTTCAGGAAGTAAGAAAAGAATGGAACTAAAGCTAAAGCTAGCAAAAGGAAGGAAATAATAATGATTAGAGCAGAGATAAAATAGAGAAAAATTCAATGAAAATAAAAGTTGATTCTTTGTAAAGGTAAAACTGACAAACTTTTAGTTAGACTGAATAGAATAAATGCATAAAGAATGAAGGAAACAGAAAATACCATTAGTACACCACAGTGATAACCGCTGTAGACAAATCCACTGATGGAACTTAAAATGTGTGGGCAAGTTTAAGAAAAAAAAAACCTGCATAGTGTCAGAGTATTGCCCCTAAGATAGTTATTTATTACAATGGGAAAAATGGGAACTCTATAGTAGAGAAACCTGGTGGACAATGCTTTAGTCAAGTGATCAGTGTGAATGTCAACAGTATCAAGGCACGTGGACACCATTTAGTCCCCGATACGAGGCTCCGCAATGGGCACATCAGGATTCAAACCCCAAGTGTTGTTAGACTCTAAAACATTACACTGTTAATCATGTTACTATAAGCAGACATATTTTCTTTCAAGAAAGAGATAAATGGAATTGTTGGTAAAAATATCAAGAGTAGTACACCAAACTGGATATATTATCACTTATAAAATGATAAGTATAATTAATTAGTAAGGGAAGACAGGTTCCAAGACAGACTAATACATAAAAGAAAAAACAGAATAGAAATGGTATTTACTGATGCTTGACACAAGGTAGATGGTAAGAATAATAATAATCATAGCAAATACTTATAGTGATTACATTTATTTTCATTTAATCTTAATTCAACTTTACTTATGACAATGCTATTACTTATTCATTCATTTAATCCTAATGATAACTCTGTGAGAAAGGCACTATATTATCCCCATTTTGCAAATGTGGAAAGAAAGGCATAAAAAGTTGAGTAATTTGTTTGGGATCATTTAGTAAGTGGCACTCTACTACCTCCCAGAAAATAGTTTAATGAATGGTGTCAGGGTATTATGCTAAATACACATCCTAATCCTCAATATTCCTGTCCAGAAATACATTTTTTAAATTTTTTATTTAAATTTGATTTAGTTAACATATGCTGTATTAACAGGTTCAGAGGTAGAATTCAGTGATTCCTCAGTGGCATACAACACACCCACGGCTGATTACCTGAAGTGATTGTTTTTCTTTTAACAAGTGAAATTTTGCAAATGAAAAACTCAGGGCTCTGCCGGGCTGCTCCACACGCTGCAGGACCCTGAGCATGTGTGGCCTCCACCTGGTGCCAGTCAGCGATTTCTCCGTCCCCTGATTCACTGTGATAAGCAAATGTGCTCCCCCAAAACACTGCAAGTGGTTCTAAGGGAGCAGTACTCCCCGCAAACTGGTTGTTAAAGGTCAGTAGATGGTAAGATGCAAAGCTGGGATGTGAATCCAGGCCAGTGTGACTCCAAGGTCTTATTATTTCCCATACCAGACACAGACTTGTGTAAAAGTTGAAATAAAAACAAATGTACAAAGACAGGGGGAGCACAGCTTCACAAAGTGTGTGGAGCAATACACTCCAAGGGAGGAAACTATACAGTTGACACCTGAGCGTGTGTTCCAACTGTACAGGTCCACTTACACATGGATTTTCTCCAATAAATATGGTACAGTTCTATAAATATATTTTCTGTTCCTTCTGATTTTCTTCATTGTACTTTCTTTTCTCTAACTTACTACATTGTAAGAAGACAGTATGTGAGACATATGACATACAAAGTATGTGTTAATTGACTGTTGATGATATAGTGAAGGCTTGCAGTCAATAGTAGACTGCTAGTAGTTAAATTTGGGAGGAGTCAAAAGTTACATGTGGGCTTTCTTTTTTTTTTAAGATTTTATTTATTTATTTGACAGAGAGAGAGAGAGAGAGAGAGAGAGAGAGAGAGATCATGAGCAGGCAGAGAGGCAGGCAGTGAGGCAGGCAGAGAGAGGAGGAAGCAGGCTCCCTGCTGAGCAGAGAGCCCAATGCGGGCCTCGATCCCAGGACCCTGAGATCATAACCTGAGCTGAAGGCAGAGGCTTTAACCCACTGAGCCACCCAGGCGCCCACATGTGGACTTTCAACTGAGCAGGGAGTCACACTTAACCCTCATGTTGTTCCAGGGTCACCTGTGGTTTGAAAGATAAAGTCATCTATAAAGTATACCAATAATATTATGTATCATTTATTGAGTTAAACGAAACACAAAGCATGGACCAACTTGTAAAATACAGCGAATTTGTCTATTGAGGGAATTCGGAATCAGCTCAGAACTCCGAGTGAGAACAGGCATCATTAACATGTTTAGTCATCTGCATATGCCAAAGTTGTGGAGCTCCTGAACTTCAAAGATTACTATTGCTTTTAGTTTCATGAGTCTTGTATTTTCAAATCTATTAAAGGTGCTTTCCCATTCATCATTATTTAAGCTGTATAATTTATGGATGCAAACCACGTAGGCTATTTGAATTACTTTTTTATTTAATAATAAAAAATTCAGAATGTTGGAGGAAAATATAAAAAATCAATACTAGTTTAATTGTGATGCAGTCAAAACATTTCCCCAAACACACAAACATAGAATAAATATTTTTATCTCCTCAGGGAATAAAATAGCTTCAGTATACAATGTTCAGATAATATTATAAACTTTTGAAATTTTTAACATTATAAATAAATATTGATATACAGATACTAATGCAACAGGAGCCTACTGTCTACATTTTGGTTATTTAATGGAATTTCTACACTTTAGTTGTGTGTATGCATGAACACACACGAGAGTGCATACCATAAGCAAAAATTTAGTAATCAACTCTAGTAACCAATTACCTTTGCAATAATAACTTCTTTCTTCAGAATCTTCATAGCATAGTATTTCCCACTTGCCTTCTCTCGAACCAAAATAACTTTCCCAAAAGTGCCTTTACCTAGTAGTTTCAAATAGTCAAAATCATTCATTGTCTGAAAAATACAAATTAAAAAATATAGTATGAAATATATGATGCAATTTATTTATAAACATATAGGTATATATTTCCAGTATCTACTCAAAAGCAAATGTTATCGATTTCTAAGCACACTTAAATGAATGGCTGCCTCACCAGCAATCATGGATACTAGAAATAATTTAAGCAGTTCTCATACTGGAGACAATAACTTTAAACCTCAAATTCCTCAGCTATCAAACTATCAGTTAAGTGCAGGGGCAAAAGGAAAACAGAAATCATTTTCATTCACTTTCAAGGACTCACGTTCTTCTTTTATTGAAGTACAAATACAGAATGTTACCTTCTTTTCAGGTGTACAATATAATGATACAACAGTCTCTGTACATTTCTCAGTGTTCATCAGGATACGTGTACCCTTTTCCCCTTTAACTCTCTGACCCACCCATCCCATCTGCCTTCTCTCTGGCGACCACCAATTTGTTCTCTGTATTTAAGAGTCTAGTTTCTTGGGTCTCTTTTTTCCTTTGTTCATTTGTGGGTTTTTTTTTCTAAAATTTCACATGAGTGAAATCATATGGCATTTGTCTTTCTCTGACTGATAATTGATATAGTATCATACTCTTTAGCTCCATCCATGTTGTTGCAAATGGCAACGGTTTGTTTCTTTTTTATGGCTGAGTAATATTCCTGTGTGTGTGTGTGTGTGTGTGTGTGTGTGTGTGCGCACGCGCACGGTTAGGCATCACCTCTTCTTTGCCTGTTCATCTATCAGTGAACACTTGGATTGCCTTCATACCCTGGCTATTATAAATAATGCTGCAATAAACATAGGGGTGGGCATGTATGTTTTCAAATTTGTGTTTTTGTGTCTTTAGAGAAGTACCCAATAATGGAATTACTGGATCATATGGTAATTCTATTTTTAATTTTTTGAGCAATATCCACACTGTCTTCCAAGGATTCAAGTTTTTCAGGATTTAGTAGTGCCACTATCCCCAAACAACATGGTCATCAAAAATGTTCCCCACAAACATTTCCAAATACATCTAAGGGAACAGTACCTTTCAGGGAAGCTATTTGAGAATACACTCTAACAAAATTAGGATGAACTCCCAAGAAGTGAAAAATACGTGTGTAAGAAATGTTGAAAATAACCCTGGAGCCCAGTAAGAAGAAATCTAAGAAGCAGCAGCACAACACTTGAGAAACAAATTGGTGCAATTCAGAATAGAAAGTCCGAGACGTCTAAGAATGCCTTTAATTAACCTGCCTGTTTTCAGTTTCATTTCTCACTCCTCAGTCAGCTAGTTTCCAGGATTTTGCAAAGGAGACCTGCTACTTACTCTCTACAGCCCTCTTTATGCATGCTTCTCCTGCTTTATGAATATTCTCCCACAAATTTCCATAATTTTGATATTGGTTGTCCCCTAATGTTTTTCCCCAACCCAGCTTTTCATTTGTGTGGACTTGTCTCTTTCTTCATGCTTTTACTACTACCATTTTAGTGGGCTTTTAAAAGGAAGGGGAGATAACTGGGTATGATCAGTTTGTCACCTTAAATTTCAATTTAATTCAGAAGGCTTTATAAATAACAAGTTATTGTTTTATCCTACAGATGATCAGAGTCAGTGGAGACTTTTCTGCCATTTTAGAACTGTATTTTTTCCTGTTTACTACCCAACTGAAGTAAATATCAAGAATGTCTCAAATCGGGGCACCTGGGTGGCTCAGAGGGTTAAGCCTCTGCCTTCGGCTCAGGTCATGATCTCAGGGTCCTGGGATCGAGGCCCGCATTGGACTATCTGCTCAGCAGGGAGTCTGCTTCCTCCTCTTTCTCTGCCTGCATCTCTGCCTATTTGTGATCTGTCAAATAAATAAATAAAATCTTTAAAAAAAAGGAAAAAAAAAGAATGTCTCAAATCAGTGATCTCGGCTTCCATATTAAGAAATTGAAGAAGAGCAAATTAAACTTAAGATAAGAGAGGAAATAATAAAGATCAGAGCAGAAATCAATTTAAAGATTCTAAAAATGAAAAAAGAAGTAGAGGATGTCATACTGATTATGCACCAGGATAGCTGGTTCTTTAAGAAGATCAATAAAATTGATAAACCTCTAGCCAGATTGCTCAGGAAAATAAAGACAGAAGACACATATATGACCAATGTTAGGAATGAAAGACCTGACATCATTACAGACTCAACAGACATTAAAAGATCATGTGGGAATCTTATAAACAGCTTTATGCCCATAAGATCAATAATATACA
The DNA here is from genome assembly GCA_004023965.1 of Spilogale gracilis. Taxonomy (NCBI): domain Eukaryota; kingdom Metazoa; phylum Chordata; class Mammalia; order Carnivora; family Mephitidae; genus Spilogale; species Spilogale gracilis. The sequence continues at coordinate 73,412 of PITA01001763.1, forward strand.
TGAAATGAATAAATTCCCTGAAAACCTCACACTATCAAAACTCACTCAAACAAAAACAGGTAAGTTGAATAGCCCTATGTCTACTAAGAAAATTGAACTTGTGGTCAAAAAACATTCGACAAAGAAAACTCTAGAGCCGGAGGGTTTCACTGCTGAATTCTATAAACATTTAAGGAAGAAATGATACAAATTCTATATAAACTCCTACAGGGAGCTGAGAAAAAGAGAATACATCCCAATTTATCCTGAGGCCATTATTACCTTGATTATCAAAATCAAACAAAAACATTACAAGAAAACTACAGACTGATATTCTTCATATACATTTGTAAAAATTTAAAAAATTTTAGAACAAATGCCTATATTCACTTTCAACAGTATCTGCTGCCTATAATTTTGAAAATTTTTCCAAATGTCAAGTTATAATATCTTAACAACTCAATTTCTTCAGTTCAAAAGCAGCAAAAGGTATCAGGGGAAAATTTTAAAAGCGTATTTATTATTTCAATAAAAAATCAAATGTGGCACAGAATATAGTTTACAAGGTTAGTGTCATTTAAATAGTTGATAAAGTATTAAGAAATTTTGTTTGCATTAATAGATTTCTAAAAGCCAAGGAAAACTATATAACTACAAAACTAGCTGTGCTAGGTAGTCGCCACCAATGGCTGCCACTAGTCCTTCGACTCCCTGTACGCACATGCCATTTTTCCCATTAAGAAGTAGACTCAACTTTTCCTCTCCCTGGGCTAGCCTTGTGTCCTGCTTTGAACACAGAATATGACCAAAGTGATACTATGCCAGTTCCAGATCCGGCCTTTAAATCTGGCAACTTATGCTTTCACCCTCTTGGAAAAGTCATAATTGAAAGCCAGCCTTTGTGCTGTAAGGACAGATACAATGTACAAAGGGCCTAGATGATGACACCATAGGTCAAGAGATAGCATGCTGGAGAACCAAGAATCCAGAAATATGAGAAAGGCTTTCTTGGATCTTCCAGACCAGCCTGGATGCTAACTGAATGCTGCAACTACTTGAAAGATCCATGTGAGTCCAGTAAAAGTGCCCACACAAACCACAAAATCATGAGAAGTCATGTACTGTTACTATTTTAAGACGTTAAACTTGGGTAGTTTTTATTCCATGGCAATAGTGAACTTCTTATTACGAGGCTATGATGTTATTTTTTGCTCAAAGCTTCATTTGAACAACATCCTCCCCCTCAATTTGTATCTAAATGCACTTTTGAAAAATGATACTTGCTGTGTCCCATTATTAAATATCATAGAAATGGAAATTTAATTCTTAGAGATAAAAAATCAGAAAAGGGGCACCTGGCTGCCTTTGGCTCAGATCATGATCCCAGGGATCATATCATATCATATCATCCCTGCTTCTCCCTCTCCCACTCCCCCTTCTTGTGTTCCTGCTCTCGCTGCCTCTCTCTCTCTCTCTGTGTGTGTCAAATAAATACAATCTTTTAAAAAATCAGAAAGGAATTATAAATTGCTTTATGACATTTTCAGATGAAAAGCCATATATAATTACAAAATATTACTAGATTCCTTAAGGATGGTAATTCTTGGAGAGAAAGAGGTTTTTAAAAAATATAATAGCCTTATCTTTAAATTTCACAGCTTCTATCAGCTTGACTGCCAACCTTAAAAAAAGGGAATTTGCATGGAAATTAATATTAGTAAAGACATTAGTAAAAAAAAATCAGAAACAGATTTCATATCTATTTTGACAAAACTTCAGAAAATTCAAAGAAGTATCTTTGATTCCAAATGTTCATGTTCAGCATGGTACACACAGTAATTATCCAGTCTTTACAAACGAAATGTAACCCATGACAAAATGTTTCCCTCTTTTAACATGATGTTAAGGGAAAAAAATCCAGTAAGATTTTAATAAAAGATGAGAGCATGGACCCTCTGCAGAAAAACTAATCCTCTAAAACCCAATCCCCAAATTTATTAAGTAAATATTTTACATAGTTCTATTCTTTCCTAGCATCATGTCCAGCATGTCAGTGTGGCTGTTTTCGGTTGAGATGCCGAGCATACATAACACGTTTAATAAATGCATTCAAATACATACTAGAGTGTAAGAAGAAAGCTAATTACGTAGTCCAAAATCAGGATTTAAAGAATAAGAATATATAATTGGAGATGTGTACAAGAAACCTCTCAGCACTTTGGTCAAAGATAAATCCACGTACACTTACAATATTAAGAGCTAAACCAAGAGCTAGAAAGGGGGGCTCTCGAGAAATTCACCTCTTTGTCCAGCCAACTTCTACAGGGGGCTGCTGCTACTTCTTTGGATAGGCAATGAGAGATCACAGGATTTCTGCAGGTACCACTGAAACTTCTTCACTCTTTCTCCACCACGCTGGCCATTAAATGGCAATACTTCAAGGACTGGATCAGACACAATGGGAAGGTAGCAAGTACTGCTCATACTTGACACCAAGTCAGGAGATGATAAGCAGCTGCTCTGAAGAGAGGCCCACACGGGGCACTTGAAAATTAGGCAGAACTTTCACTCCCATTTGGCTGCTGACCCTTTTACATTGTGCTCCTTCACATTCCTTACCCTACAGAGAACTGCTGCTTGGCAGACCAAGATTAGGCACTTCTGAGTCCTCTCATCAAATTCGTTGGAAAGATCATCTTTTGGTTGAAACACAGAACAGCACATAAATCTTGTTATGAGGCCTCTGCCTCTTTTCCACCACCCGGTGTCTTTGCTAAAGAGATTTTTCACCCTGTGCAGCAGACATTGGGTGATACTCTACTACTAAGAGAAGGAAGCACCTGCCTACTTGAGGCAAGAGAAAACAGATCAGACAATTCTCGGCAGAGCTAACACAGTAGCAGCCACTCCCCTCATCCTATTGCTCATTTTTCAAAAAGTACACAAAGAAGAAAATGTACTCTGTAAATTATGAGAAAGGCATTCTTATTTCAGAATGTCTGTTTATAGTCTGATATTAAAAATAATCTGAACTTCTGTAATTCTTCTTATGACATCTGATACACATAAAGGATATATAGTATGAGGAAACTAGGAAAGTGATAGCACTATTTTACCCTGTATAACCACATTGTTAGGGCCATAATGAAAGAGTGGTAACAGAGGTTCTAACTTTTTTTACACTCTTTGTCCTTTAAAATGGTTTTATACTATCCTACTTAAAATGAAATAAAATAGAGGTACCTGGGAGGCCCAGCTGTTTGAGTGTCCGGCTCTATATCCCAGGTCAGGTTGTGATCTGGGTCGTGATATCAGGCCCCGAGTCAGGCTCCAGGCTCAGCATGGAGTCTGCCTCAGATTCACTCTCTCCCATTGCCCCTGCCCCTGCTCAAATGCTCTCCCTGCTCTCTCTCAATAAATAAATATATTTTTTTAAAAAATTTTATAAAAATGAAATAATAAGGAACAACAGAAATTAGATATAGGTCAAATAAGATAATGAATCCCCTATTTCCAAAATACTTCTGACCATATCATTTTCTAATTTTTGAGACCCAGTTTTAGCGAGATGTCTTAAAGACTCTGCTTTAAAAGCCTTACTTTCTATCACTATTTTGTAATATTAAAATTCTACTGATTTTCCCAAGTACACCAATATAAAATAAACTTAACCGAAACAAAGTACAACAGCTTGATGTAAGTATTTTGAGAAACCAAGTACAGTCATAAAAGAGAATGTCCACAATTTTGTTTTCTAATATAACCTGGTCAGGTAATGAATATTATAATTATAGTGATCATAAAGGCTCATGCTATATCAATCAATAATAGGAAATAAGTTGCGCACTGAAGTTATACAATGTAAAATTAAAAGTCCTTACATGTTTGAACAAGATTATTTAATTTACCTGAATGTCAGATGAATCACCTACAAAATAGGACAATAATGTACCTACACCTCATATGATTTTTAAGAGGATTAAATGAGATAATACATATAACTGTACTACTGAGAGCATAGCACCAAATAAACTTACAATAAACGTTTACAAGTGAAAATTTGTGAAAGTTATTAAGTCTAAGTTATTCCACACTGGTAACTGAAAAGAAGAAATTGCGCTGTGCTTTTACAGTGATTTAACCGGCTTCACAGAAAAAAAAGATAAAATAAAATCCTCCATGCTTTTGCATTTTTACATGTTTGAAAATGTTTGTCTCTCTTCATTCAAATTTTTTTGGTAAATAACTTCTATACTCATTTCCAAATTCTCTCACCCATCAGTAAGAGTATTTCTAGTGAGGGGGTTATAAACTACCCACTTTCAACCTGTAACGGCCTCAAAAGCAGCTTATTACTATCAGTTATTAAGCAGAGTTTTAGGATTTCCAATTAAAAGACTATAGCTGGTATATGTTTTTACTGAATGGGGTAGCACAGAATTCAAAGGACAAGATTAACTGAGACCTGATTTTAAATTTATGAGCAGAGTCCCAATTTACATCCTTTGTGTGCATGTGCACACACTTGTCCAAAAGAAGCTTTCTTATCTCTGAATAGGTGAGTAAAAGTTATACTGTTCCTTTTCATTTTTTGTAATGGCTGAAGAATGTGGGGGTGTCAAGTTGCCTTAAAAGAGGGATTCATTTCAACTAATAGAGGATAAGTCTTTAATGAAGACACAAAGAGTTCTCAGACATTTGACCAAGATCAAGCATAGAATATTATAATTAGAACAGAAATTTCAGATAAGGAGAGAGTAATTAACAAACTTTAAGTTGTGATGGTATAACTTTATCAAGTTCACACGTTTAGCACTTGGAAAAAGGAGGATTTGAACTCAAGTAGTCTAACTCCAAAGAGTTCTGAATCATTATGCTAAGACAAATTACATGGGTAATTACATTAAAAATTAGTGTTTTCCTACACAAAAATTAAATTTACAATTCACTGTAACAAATATATTCTAACATGATAGATGGCATGTTCATTTAATTTGAACACTTAGATCTTTAGATTAATCGCAAAATATCATTTTAATACAAAGAAGTTGCTTTTGAATTTTTTTAAAAGATTTTATTTATTATTTTACAGAGAGACAGTGAGAGGAGGAACACAAGCAGGGGGAACTGGAAAGGGAGAAGCAGGCTCCCCGCTGAGCAAGGAGCCCTATTCGGGGCTCGATCCTAGGACCCCAGGATTATGACCTGAGCCGAAGGCAGACACTTAATGACTAAAGCCACCTAGGTGCCCCTAATTTTCTTTTTTTTTTTTTAATATTTATTTATTTTAGAGAGAGAGCAGGAGAGAGTGAGCAGAGGGAGTGGCAGGGGGAAAAAGAATCTAAGGCCAACTCCCTACTGAGCACAGAGCCCAATGTGGGGCTTGATCGTAGGACCCTGAGATCATGACCTAAGCCAAAATCAAGAGTCAGATGCTTAAGCGACTAAGCCACCCAAGTGCTCAACTTTTTCATTTTCTACAGCAATAAAAACCATAATTTATGATTCTACCAATCTATAAATTGGCATTTATTAATCTGGAGCTCTCAGGGAAGGAAAAGTCCTTCCTCTCACCGACTGAGGAGCAGCCATTAAAATAAAAAGCTATTATTTCCCAGACTATCCACTCTCCTGCTAATATTGGTGAGACTGGGGTGTCAGGGAGGAAGCAAACCAGAACCATTTCTGCTTCTACTTTGAGCATACTAAATACCAAATGGAAAATGACCACATCATTAGGGAAAACATTATTTCCAAGTTCTAAAATGGTATGAAAAACCGTAAGAGAAAAATTAAAATTATAAATCAGCACAATGGCACTTCACTCCACAAGTACCCCCAAAGCCTTATCAGCAGTCAGCGCTAAGTGCTGAACCATGAAAACGAGGTGACGTCTAAATCACCTGATCTGAAACAATGACAGGTATTTCAGATTTACCAGGATAAACACCACCCACACCTACATATTTGCATACTGTAAGAACATCAGCCAACACTTCTCGCAAGTGGCAATTTTAGTGTATTTCTGAGGAGGGAATACATTACTATTCTCTACCTTTCTTTTATGATGGGTTGTGGAAGCATCCATCTCTTCCTCCCCTATATTATCAATTTGTGAAGTTGGACTACAGTTCATTCTCTCCTCTTCTTGTCTCTGAAGTCTGTCTGCTACAGCCTGAATAGCTTCTGTCCACTCTTCCCTATAAAAACAAGTACAGTTTCCCATTAATGAAAAATGGTAAGTAATTCAAAGATTTCCCTTTCGTAAAATGACATCAACACAAATAAAGTCTATTCCAGAATAATACACTCATACATGTAAACATATCCTTCTCCCACCCTTATATTCTTTTGTAGATGAAATGACAAAGGTGAAATTAATCCCAAAGCATTTAACATTATAGACCTCACAATTATGGGAGCATTTATTTAAGTGTAGAAGAAAAAAGAAGAAAAGGATTATAAGAAATTTGGTTAAAACTCTTTCAAAGTACAGTCAAATTTTATTGCCTATCCGCATCCTACATATAAAATAAATTGACCCCCTAAAAGATTGTTGCCCCTTAAAAAACTCTTTTGTCTAGTCACTGTTAAGGTCACCATTGACATAGTCAAGATCTACTGTGGTCCATGGTCCAAGAAAAGGTTTTCAAAGTCCAAGCCTTTTACTGTTCCCAAATCACAGGTAAGTTTAAAAAAAAAAGAAGAAGAAGAAGAAGAAGTCATAGTTTATAGATAAAATAGTAAGTCTCAGGGGCACTGGTGAAATTTGTATAATCAGATCAAGAATTATTCATTTCCATATAAATTTTTAAATCAGCATGTGTTTCTTAAAGTCTGTTAGAATTTTGAGTGGAATTCTATTAAACCTATGGGTCAATTTGGGGTAGATTACTATCTGAAGAAATTAAATTTTCTACTACATGAACATGGTATATAGTCTCCATTTATTTAGGTCTCTAATTTCCCAATGCAATCTTTTGTGACCTTCTATGAAAATGTCTTGGGACATTTTAATACATTTAATACATTCAGAAGTATTTTATTTTTAAAAAATTATTTTTATTGAAGTATAGTTGACATACAGTATTAATTTCAGGTGTACAATATAGTTATTCAATACTGAGATGTACTATGGCACTACGAAATGCTCACCACATAAATGTAATTACCCTCTGTCATCATACAAATTTATTACAATATTATTGACTGTATCAGCTATGCTGTATTTAACATCCCTGTGACTTACTGGAAAAGTGTCTATTCAAGCCCTCTGCCTTTTTTTTTTCCAAATCAGATAATTTGGGAGGGGGGGTTGGCATTGAGTTATAGGAGTTCTTTCTATATCCTGGGTATTAACCCTTTATCAGATATGTCATTGGCAAATATCTTCTTTCAGTGCACCTTCTCATTTTATTGATTGTTTCCTTTGTAAAAGCATTTTAGTTTGATGTAGTTTCAATTCTTTATTTTTGTTTTTGTTGCCCTTGCCTCAGAAGACAGAGCCAAAAAATACTACTGAAATCACTGTCCAAAAATTTACTACTTATGTATTCTTTTAGGAGTTTTGTCATTTCATGTCTTATATTTAGATATTTATTCTAGTTTGAGTTTATATTTGTATATGATGTTTAAAAAAAAGTGGTGCAGTTTCATTCTTTTGCCTTAGCTGTGCAGTTTTCCCAACACAATTTACTGAAGAAACTCTTTCCTTATTGTATATTCTAGCATATTCTTTTGTAGATGAAATGACAAAATAAGCGTCCATTTATTTCTGGGCTGTCTGTTCTGTTCCATTAATTTGTATGTCTATTTTTGTGCCAGCATCATACTGTTTTGATGACCATAGCTTTGTATTGTAGCTTGAAATCTGGGATTGTGGTACTATCAGCTTTGTTTTTTCTTTCTTAAGGTTGCTTTTGCTATTCAGGGTCTTCTGTGGTCCCATACAAATTTTAGTTTTATGAAAAAATTATTGATATTTTGATAGCAATCTGTAGATTGCTTCAGGTAATCTGGACATTCTAACAATACAAATTCTTCTAACCCATGAACATGGTATATCTTTGCAATTATTTGTATCACCTTCGATTTCTTTCCTCAGTGTCTTACAGTTTTCAGAGGACAGGTTTTCAACTCCTGGGTTAAATTTATTCTTTTTCAATCAATTGTTAATCTTAATTTCTCTTTCTGATAATTCCTTATAAGTGCATAGAAATGCAATAGATTTCTATATATTACTTTTGTATCCTGCAACTCTAGTGAATTCATTTATTAGTTCTAATATGGTTTTCTTGGTCAAGTTCTAGGGTTTTTTATATATATAGTACCATTCACCTACAAAAAGTGACAGTTTTACTTCTTCCTTGCCAGTTTGAATGTCTTTTATTTCTTTTTCTTTTCTGACTGCTAGGACGAACACTTCCAGTATTGAGTAGATTAAAAGGGGCAAGAGTGCTCATCCTAGTCTTGCTCCTGATCACAGAAGGAAAGCTTGCAAATTTTCACCATTAACTATGATGTTAGCTATGGGTTTATGGACTTTATTATGTGGAGGTACAATTCCTCTATATCCATTTTGTTGAGAGTGAATGGATGTTGTATTTTGTCAAATGTTTTTTCTGTATCTATGGAGATGATAATATGATTTTTATCCTCATTTTGTTAATGTGCTGTATCACACTCACTGATTTGTGGATATGAAACCATCTTTGCACCCATGGAATAAATCCTATTTGATTGTGGGGAATGATCCTCTTAAGGTACTTTGAATCTGGTTTGCTAACGTTCTGTACCACTTTTGCATCCGTGATCATCAGAGATATCAGTCTATAATTTTCTTTTTATAGCTTATTTGTCTGGTTTTGGAATCACAGTAATGCTGGTCTCACAGAATAAATTTAGAAGCAATCCTTACGCTTTACTATTCTACGAATAGTTCGAGAAGAATGGGTATTAAAATTTCTTTAAATGTTTGGTATAATTTACCTATGAAGCCATCTGGTCCTGGACTTTTTTACCTCCTGGGAGTTATTCGATTACTGATTCAATTCTATTATTACTAATTGGTCTGTTTAGATTTTCTATTTCTTCCTCTTTCAGTCTTGGAAGATTCTAGGTTTCTACGAATTTATCCATCTCTTCTAGGTTGCCCAATTTGTTGGCATATAATTTCTTATAAAAGTCACTTCAAAACCCTTTGTATTTCTGTGGTGTCAGCTACAACTTTTGTTTCATTTTTAATTTTGAGTCCTGTCTTTTTTTGTTCTTTGAGAGTCTGGCTAAGGGTTTATCAATTTTGTTTTGCTTTTCAACAAACAAGCTCTTAGTTTCACTGATCTTTTCTACTATTTTTTTAAGTGGCCATTTTATTTATTTCCACTCTGGTGTGATTATATCCTTCCCACTACTAACACTGGGCTTGGTCCTTCTTTTTCTTGTTCCTTAGGAGTAAGGTTAGATTGTTGGAGATTTTTCTTTTTCTGTTGGTTTTTGGTAGGCCTGTATTGTTGGAAATTTGCCTTTTATAACTGCCTTTGCTGGGTAGCAAAGATTTTGAACTACTGTGTTTCCATTTTCATTTCTCTGCACCTATTTTTTTATTTTCTCAACATTTTCTTCATTGACCCACTGGCTGTAAAGTAGCATATTGTTTAAAGTCCACATTTGGGGCGGGGGGGGTTCCAGTTTTTTTCTTGTAATTGATTTCTAGCTTCTTATTTTTTTGGGTGGGAAAGACCGTTGATATGATTTCAGTCTTCTTAAACTTATCAAGACTTGTTTTGTCTCTTTCTATGCAATCTGTCCTAGAGAATGTTTCACAAGTACTTGAAAATGTGTATTCTATTGTTTTTAGATGGAATGTTCTATATATATATCTGTTAGGTCTGTCTGGTCTAATATGTCATTCAAGCCACTGTTTCCTTATTAATTTTGTTTTCTGGATAATTTCTCCACTGATATAAATGGAGTGCCAAAATCCCCTCCTATTATGTTAATTTATCCTTTTATGTCTATTAATTTGCTTTATATATTTAGGCGCTCCTACACTGGTGCATAGAAATTTATAACCATTATATTCTCTCGTTGACTTGACCCCTTCATCATTATGCAATGCCCATCTATGTCTCTTGCTATGGTCTTTCTTTGAAAGTCTATTTTATCTGATAAGAGTATTGTTACCCCAGCTTCTTCTTCTTCTTTGTTTTTTGACTTCCATTTGCACAGTTTATGTTTTTGAGTTCTTCACTTTCAGTCTATATGTGTCTTAAGGTCTGAAGTGAGTCTCTTGTAGACAGCATGTAGTTGGGTCTTCTGATTTTTCCTCATTCAGTCAACCTTTGTCTTTTGGTGAGAACTTTAAGTCCACTTACATTCAAAGTAATTATGGATAGGGATGCACTTATTCCTTTTTGCTGGAAAATGACAACTGGCATGTGACTGTTTTCTAGTTGCTCTGTAGTTCTTCTTAGTTCCTTTCTTCTTGTACTCTCCTCCCTTGTGATTTTATGATTTTCTTGAGTGCTAAGCTTGGATTTGTTTCTCTTTAGGTTTTTTATCTATTAGAGGTTTTTGGTTTGTGGTTCATATAAGGTTCACATATAACACTATCTATATGGCAGCCAATGAAAGTTAATGTTAAATTTAACGTTAACACATTCTAAAAGCATCATATTTTTACTACTGCTCTCCATATTTTATGTATTTGAATTCATAGTTTACATCTTTCTTTTGTATATCCACTAATTACTGTAGATATAATTCATTTTACCACTCTCATCTCTTAATCTTCATACCAGTGATTGATCTACTACCTTCACCATATGTTTGCTTTTACCACTGAAATTTTTCATTAATAATTTTCTTAGTTCTCATTATGGCCTTTCTTTTCTTCTTAAAAAAGTCCCTTTAACATTTCTTATAAGGCCAGTTGAGTTGTGATGAACTTAACTTTTATTTGTCTGGGAAACTCTTTTATCTTTTCTTCTACTATGAATAACAACCTTGCTGGATACAGTATTCTTGGTTGTAGTTTTCTTCCTTTCATCACTTAAATTCTATCATGCCACTCTCTTTTGGCCTGCAAAATTCCTGCTAAAAAACTGGCCTTATGGCATTTCCCTTTTATATAACTTTAAGATTATTTTCTCATCTTTAATGTTGACATTTTAATTATTATGTGTCTTGATGTAGATCTCTTTGGGTTTATCTATTTAGGACTCTTTGCACTTTCTGGATCTGTCTGTTTCCTTCTCCGGGTTAGGAAGTTTTTAACTCTTAGTTCTTCAGAGAAGTTTTCTTCCCCCTTTTCTGTCTTTTCTCCTTTGAGAACCCTATAATGCAAATGTTACTAAGTTTGATGCTATCCCTTACATGTCTTCATATTTTTAGATTCTTTTCACTCTTTGCTGTTCAGTTTGAGTGTCTTCCCCTACTTTCAGGTTTTGCCTTTCAGACTGCTGATCTGTTCCTCTGCATCCTTTAGTTTTCTGTGATACCCTTGAGGTGATTCCTGTTGGGTGTAGAGGGGCAGAAGCTTTGGAGGGACACCCACCAGTGCAAGTCCACAGGGCAGGTGTCTGCAGTGCTAGCAAGGTAGAAGAAGAGTGTCACAACTGGTGCCTGCCAGCATGGGGCCAACTATGTTGAAGGTGGTCAAGAAAGATGGCATTTGCCAATTCTTCCACTATCAGAGAAAGTTCCTACAGATTCCTGATCCTCCAGCACAACCCTACAATTGGACAGTAAATCTCCTTCACATATAGCCCAGAGCTTTCAAACTACTGTCTCTTTATTAGGTCTCAGAGTGAGGGATACTGTGCACAAACCCATTGAGAGCACTGTCTGTTATATATAGCTCTCCACCTTTCCTGGAGTTAAGACCCACTAATTCTCAAAGGTTAAATCCCCAAGGCTGGGGTGCCCAATAGAGGTACTCAAAGAGGACCTCTGTACCTGTGAGAGCCTTCCTGTTTGTAGGTCAATGTGTCTCTGTGCCTCCTACTCATCTTGATGTGGTTTTTAAAATATATCTTTGGCCATGGAAGAGCTGTTCAGTAGTCTTCAAGTTTTTCTCAAAATGAAACTTGCACTACATAGAGCTGCAGCAACAGTGTGCCTGTGAGGAAGTGATCTCAGGATCTTCCTACTCTGCCGATCTCCCTTGAACAAAATCGGTTGATTGTTCTCTTAGGATGTTTCATTGGCAGCATTCTTCACTTTCTTAGAGACCCCTATCTAAATTACCTATTCCTAACTATTCTTTATGTTGCTCTGGAAGCTTTTTAAAAAAATTTGTAGATTAATTATTTTGGTAGTACTTACAAATAAAGTTGGTTTTGTACATTGACCTTATACCCTGAAGTCTTATTAAGTTGACACATGTCTACAAATAAGAGCAGTTTTACTTCTTCCTTTCCAATCTATTTGCTTTCTACTTATTTTTCTTGCCTTATAATGCCCATTATCAGACCATTAGTACCATGTTAAATAAAAGTGGTGAGAGAAGACATTCTTACTCTGTTCCAGATCTTGGAGAGAAAGCACTGGAGTTTCTACCTTTGATCATCACATAAGCTGTAGGTTTTTTATAGACAGAAGTTGAGTAAGTTCTCCTCTATTTCTTGTCAGTTTAGTGTTTTAGATACAAAAGGGTTCTGAATTTTGGTAACTGCTTTTACTGCATCCATTGCGATGACCAATAGTTTTTCTACTTCATCCTCTGAATATAGTGAATTCAGTTTAATGATGTCAGATGATAATGCAACTGAACTCTTGGATATATTCCATTTGGTCATGATTTATTATTCTTTTTCTATATTTCTGGAATTTGTCAAAATTTGGGGTTTTTTAAAAAGATTTTATTTATTTATTTACTTGACAGAGAGAGACAGCAAGGGAGAGAACACAAGCAGGGGGAATGGAAGAGGAAGGAGCAGGCTTCCCACTGAGCAGGGAGCCTGACACGGGGCTCGATCCTAGGACCCTGGAATGACCTAAGTTGAAGGCAGATGCTTAATGACTGAGCCACCTAGGCGCCCCGAAGAATTTATCAAAGTTTTGTTAAGAAACTTTGCACTCATGTTCACAAGTATATTAGACTATAGTTCTATCTTCTTCGGATAGCGTTGCCTGGTTTTTGAAACAGGAGTGCCCTTATAAAGTAAGTTGGAAAGCGTTCTCTTCTCTATTATTTTCTTAAATAGAATGTGTAAGACTCATAATATTTCTTTAAATATTTGACAGAATTCATCAGTGAGGCCATCTGGACTTGGAAGTTTTCTTTGAGGAAAGGTTTTTAAATTATTAACTCAATTCTAGTCATTGACATTGGCTGTTCAAGTTTTCTAATATTTTCTTGCATTGGTATATTTGTAATTTTTGTCTTCTCTTTTTTTTTCTTTAACAATCTTCCAAGACATTTTTCATTTTTTAAATTTTTTTTCAAAGAATTAGCTTGGTTTATTGATTATCATTTTTGTTTTCTATTTCACTGATTTTTGAGCTGTAATGTCTCCTCTGGATGTTGCTTTGGGTTTACTTTACTTTTCCAGTTTCTTAAAAAGAAAGCTCAAGTTATTCTTTCTTCTTTTCATGTAAAGGCATTTATTGTTATAAATTTCCCTCTAAGCACCCACAAATTTTATATGCTTTATCTTTCGTTTTCATTCATTTACAAATGATTTATTTATTTATTTTATTTTTTCAGTGTTCCAAGATTCATTGTTGATGTCCCATACTCAGTGCTTCATGCAATAAGTGCCCTCAGTAGCCAACACCAGGCTCTCCCATCTCCCCACCCCCTTCCCTCCAAGACCCTCAGTTTCTTTCTGAGTCCAAAATCTCTCATGTTTCGTTTCTCTCCCCAAATTACACTACTTCCCATTTACTTTCCTTCTCCTACTCACCTCTATATTACCCCTCATGCACCGCAAGTAAGTGAAACCATGTGGTACTTGGCTTTCTCTACTTGGCTTATTTCACTCAGCATAATCTCTTCCAACCCAGTCCATGTTGCTACAAAAGTGGGATATTCATCCTTTCTGATGGAGGCACAGTATTCCATTGTATATATGTACCACATCTTCTTTATCCATTCATCTGTTGATGGGCACCTTGGCTCTTTCCACAGTTTGGTGATTGTGGCCATTGCCGCAATGAACATTGGGGTACATATGGCCCTTCTTTTCACTACATCTGTATCTTTGGGGTAAATGCCCAGTAGTGCAATTGCAGGGTCATTGGGTAGCTCTATTTTTAATTTTTTAAGGAATCTCCACACTATTTTCCAAAGTGGCTGCACCAACTTGCATTCCCACCAACAGTGTAAGAGAGTTCCCCTTTCTCTGCAGCCTCTCCAACACTTGTTATTTCCTGACTTGTTAATTTTGGCCATTCTGACTGGTGTAAGGTGGTATCTCTGTGTGGTTTTGATTTAAATTTCTCTGATAGCTAGTGATGTTGAACATTTTTTCATGTGTCTGTTAGCCATTTGTATATCTTCTATGGAGAAGTGCCTCTTCATGTCTCCTGCCCATATTTTGATGTGTTCATCTTCTTTTTGGGTGTTGAGTTTGAGTAGTTCTTTATAGATCTTGGATACCAGCCCTTTGTCTGTAGTGCCATTTGCAAATATCCTCTCCCATTCCGTGGGTTGCCTCTTTGTTTTGTTGACTGTTTCCTTTGCTGTACAGAAGCTTTTTATTTTGATGAAATCCCAGAAGTTCATTTTTGCTTTTGTCTCCTTTGCCTTTGGAGACGTGTCTTGAAAGAAGTTGCTGTGGTCAATGTCAAAGAGGTTATTGCCTATGTTCTCTTCCAGGATTTTGATGGATTCCTGCCTCACGTTGAGGTCTTCCATCCATTTCAAGTTTGCTTTCGTGTGTGGTGTAAGAGAATGGTCTAGTTTCATTCTTCTATACATAGCTGTCCAATTTTCCCAGCACCATTTATTGAAGAAACTTTTTTCCACTGGATATTTTTTACTGCTTTGTCAAAGATGATTTGCTCATAGATTTGTGGGTCCATATCTGGACTCTCTAC
Organism: Spilogale gracilis; assembly: GCA_004023965.1. Classification (NCBI taxonomy): domain Eukaryota; kingdom Metazoa; phylum Chordata; class Mammalia; order Carnivora; family Mephitidae; genus Spilogale; species Spilogale gracilis. The sequence continues at coordinate 88,433 of PITA01001763.1, forward strand.
TCTGTTCCATTGGTCTATTTCTCTGTTTTTGTGCCAGTACCATGCTGTCTTGGGTATCACAGAGCTTTGTAAGAAAGCCTGAAGTCAGGTAATGTAAACCCCTAACTTTGTTTTTCTTCTTCAAAATTCCTTAGCAATTCGGGGTCTTTTTTTGGTTCCATATAAATTTTAGGATTGGTAATGTGGCAGGATACAAAATAAATGCACAGAAATCAGTTGTGTTCTTATACACTAACAATGAAAATATAGAAAGGGAAATCAGATAATCGAATCCATTTACTATAGCACCAAAACCCATAAGATACTTAGGAATAAACCTAACCAACGAAGTTAAGGATCTGTACTCGAGGAACTACAGAACACTCATGAAAGAAATTGAAGAAGACACAAAAAGATGGAAGAGCATTCCATGCTCATGGATCAGAAGAATAAACATTGCTAAAATGTATATACTGCCCAGAGCAATCTATACTTTCAGAAGCCATTCCAATCAAAATTCCACCAACATTCTTCAAAGTGCTGGAACAAACAATCCTAAAAATGATTTTCTAATGGCTCCTGTGAATTCTGTTTTTGACCCAATGATTTTTATTTAAGAGGTATGTTGTTTAATTTCCAAATATTTAGGAGTTTTTCACATTCTTATTCTTACTGATTTCTAAGCAATTCTACGGAAGCCAAAAACCTTATTTTATATAATTTCAATCATGCTAAATATATTAAGAATTGTTTATGATCTCGAATAAACTCTATCCTCGTGCATGTATATGTGCATCTGAAAAAAAATACGTGTATTCTTTCACTTTTGGGGGTGTAGTATTCTGTAAATAACAACTACACCAAGATGTGACAGTGTTATTCTACGACTTTGTGGATTTTTTTGTCTAGCTGCTCTACCACTTGCTGGAAAGAATTTAAAAATCTACAAATATGGTTGTGAGATTGTCTACTTTTCTCTGTTTAATTCTGTGATTGCATGCACACATATTTATGATTGTTATAGCATCCCTATCAATTGACCCTTTTATCATTATAACATGTCCTGAACTCTCTAGAATATTATTTTATTTTGAAATCTGATATAACAAATCTCTACCTATGGTTATTGTTTGCATGACATATTTTTACTAATCCATTTATTTTCAACTTAGTTATGTCTTTATACTTAAAGTGCATTTCTTATATACAGCACATAGGTGAGTCTCGTATTTTTAATTCTGCAGTAATTTTTAACTACAGTGTTCAACCCATTAACATTTAATGCAACTGTTTATGTGGTTGCACAGAAGTCTACCGTTTTACTTTTTATTACTTCTCTCCTCTTCTTTTTTTCCTGCATGTTTTTGTTTCATTATTTTAAAAATTTTCAGAATTCCATTTCATTTTTCCTGTTGGCTTCTCTGCCATTTTTTTGCATATTCTTATATATAGCATTAATTTCACAACCTACATAATGTACTCTGGATTAATAAATTTTTTAAGATTCTATTTCTCCTCATATCAGCATTGTAGTCATTATGTGCTTACTCTCCTTTTAGCAATTATCTTTGAAATTGTAACATTAACCCCCAGTTTAACAAAATCTAATATTATATGTCCATACATTTAAGTTCTTCTAGGAAAATGCAGTGACATCATAAGACATTAACTCCTATTTTTCCCTCAACCTCAATTTATATATTATTACTTTAGATTTTTTATTCTTCATATAATTAAACCACAAAATGTTATTATTATTCATAAGATCAATGCTCCTTTGGTTTTATCAACTTATTTACCACTTTGTTTTTCATTCCTTCCTATATCTCGTCTCCTATCTGAGATTAGTTTTACTCTGTTTACTCTGTCTGAAGAATGTCGTTAGTATTTCCTTTTCTACAGGTCTGCTGGTGAGAAATCCTATCAATTCTTAGTGGAAAGCAATTGAAATATTTGACTCAACTATTTCCATCTCACTTTCACTCTTGGAGTATGTTTGCTCATTAGCACTTATTTTCCTTCAGGACTTTGAGAATATCATTCCATTATCTCCAAATAACATTTCATCCCATATATTCCATGTTAATTATTTCTACTGATATCACCTTTTGGTCAAATTAATGTTCTTTTGAAGAAAACTTACCTTTTTTCTTTATCTGCTTTGAGGAATTTCCCACTGTCTTTATTTTCAAAAGTCTAATGACACTAAGTGAGTTTTCTTTGTATTTTTCCTGCATGGGATTTACAAGACTTCCTGAATATGTGGTTTGGTATCTTTAGCCATTTTTGAAATTTTTCAGCCTTTATCACTTCAAATACTTTCTGACCCATTCTTTCTCTCCTCCATTTTGAGACTCCAATTATGTATACATAAGACCTTCTCACTGCGTTCCTTTCATCTTACATTGGCTTCTTATTTTTATTTTCCACCCTTATCTCCATGCTTCATTCTGCATATTCTGTTATAACCTATGCTTGAGTTCCTAATTTTCCCCAGTGTTAGGCTTAATGTACTGTTAAAACCATCCACCAGTACTCATGATTTCAAATATCTTGATTTTTAATTTTAGAATTCCTATTTTCATTTTTATAATTTCTAGCTCTCTGATGAATTTCCTAGCCTTAATTGTTATTTCCTTGCATATACTCATACAGAGTTCTTTTAATCTCTGTCTGATAACTCCATTATCTGGACAGCCTATTCAGTTGTCTGTTTTGTCTCTGCAGTTATGAATCTTTGAATCTTTGGTGTACTAGTTTATTTTTTAATCCATATCAAACAATGTACATTAAAATGTAAGTAGATGGTTTGAGATTATTTATATTTGCTTTTAATAGGCTCCAAGGAGATGAGTAAAAGTCGTTCACATTAACCAAATTTAAGACCTGAAATGATTTAAAGATAGACTTAAATCCTTAAAAGGTAAGTCTAAATCCAGTTTATCTTTTCTTCTAGGGCTATCCTAAAATGTACTGACGTACCCTGATCCCTCTTTGGTAGGCCCTGGATTCTAGAACATGATTTTACATCTGACAGTTACTCCAAATGTCACATCTCAGACACTTCTAGAATTGGCAGGCTCCTCTAGTAAGAGTGAGCTCATCTCTCTGGGTTTCACCCTTCCATAGTTTTGTTCCCATCATTTCACAGCCAAACTGTATTGTGTATGCCTTCTTCCTTCCTTCCTTCCTTTCTCTCTCTCTCTCTCTCTCTCTCGCTCTCTTTCTTTTTTTTTTTAAATATTTTGTCCATCTTTCCGGAGAGTTCTTAGGTTGACTACTGACCTAAATTGCCTCATTCACCAAAATGATCTATATATGCTCTGTGGGAAAGTATTGGGCCCCAAAATCTCACTAACCAAAGAAAGCATGCAATCTTCTAGTTCCTACATTATGCTGGAAAATGTATTCAATTTGGAAAACAGAATGGGGACCCCCCAAAGCAAATACATTTATCGATTTAAGTATATATGCTACTTATATGAAAATGAATCAATTTTTAGAAGCTGAACATTTATTTAAAAATAAACACTTAATTAAAATGTCTATTATATGTATGCCACTAAAGCTCAATAAGCTATAGTGCAGTATGAACTTAGAGTAATAAGGGAAACCCTGATATTGCAAATACGGATAACAAAGTGTTATAGGGAAAATGGTAACAAATCTGCACTGAGAAGAGTGGTGTTCTAAGAAAAACAATGTTAAGTTTGGAGTGGGAACCAAAGGAGAGGAATGATTTGTAAATGGGGATGTTCACAACGAGCTGGTACAGGAAAAAACAAGCAAGGGAAGATATGTCTGATAGAGGGGCACAAGGGCCAGGAAGAGCCACAGGCGATGTGGGAGTCACTACAGAATTAGGACTCGGGAAACTACAATAGTTCAGTGCGGTTGTAACGTAAGGGAGTATAAGCGTGCACATACACGTGTGTGTGTGAGTGTAGTGGGGCCATCGTTGTGACAATGAAAGTGATTAGCTCTAAGAAAGGAAGATAATCTGGGTTGTAAAGTGGATGTTCCAGTATAACAAAATAAACTATACATGATGTGCCAGTATAACAAAATAAACTATACACGAAACATACTTCACATCTGATACTGAATACTTTGAAGTGCATTCAATAAAACCAGAGAAAGAACAAATGTGTACGCTACCACGAAAATTATTATGTATTATTTAAAAACAAAAAATAACAGACCATCCTACTTGAAAGCAAGAGACAAAATTACTATCATCTGCAGATGCTATGCCTGTGAAAGCTAAGAACATTTGGGGGGGCCGGGGAACAGTAGTAACTGAAGTTTTGATTTACTATACGTTTGCTTTTACCTGAAATTTTTTCCTTTCTTAATTTTCTTACTTCTAGGTAAGGACTTTTCCTTCCCTTAGAAGTTAAAAAGTTTTATAAGGCTTCTCTAATTAAAACTATGTGGTCTTAGTGCTAGAATGACAGAGCAATCAAAGGGAGGGGGAGAAAAAACCTAAAAATACAAATATTTACGTATATGTGTCATCCATAATCAGCGAGGACAGAATGGATTATTCAATGAAAAGAAATGAAGAACCAAGCTGGTACAATAGTCTCATCCTTTGGAAAACGTCGATTCGAAACTTCTATCATGCAATAAAACAAGTAGAAGATTTTTTTTCTAGATTAAGATTAGAGATGTATATTTCATTTACAACAAGGACAGATTTTAGACTGGCAGACAGAACACAGAAAATACACAGCTTTTCTAGTTCTCACTGCATTTGTCTAAGTCTTCATTAACATTAAAGTCATATAAAATATCCAAGCACCAGATTCTAGATGAATGTAGAAAAACACACCCCATGGTAAATATAAAGATGCTGTTTTTTCATTCTTACTAAAATGGCTTTCTTCTAGTCATAATGCAAATAAAAACTGGTTGTTCAGAAAAGTAGCATGATATCTAAGTGTGGGAACTATTTTGAAATCTTAAGATAATGGTATAAATCCAGCTTTGCAAACATAAATGGCCAAATTAGTCATGCTTCCATGAGATGTTGTAAATCCACTAAGAATGATATTTCCCTTCATTGAGCCAGTCAACAATTATTATGCTGGGTCCTGGACTAGGCTGTAAAGATAGAATATTGAGCAAGGAAAATGCAATCCTTGCTAGTCCAAAATCTCATGGTCCAGCGAGAAAGGCCAACCAAGATCACAGCACTGATAGACTTGATATAAAGGCACAGGGGGATACGCAGTCCATAGTAGGGGGCCACACTGTCTATAGTAGGAGGCCTCCCTCGTCTATAAGACTCAGAGAAGGTTTTGCAGGAAATGTGGTCTTTGATGCTCAGATCTGGCAGTTGAATAGGAATTAGCCCAGCCATGGTTATAGGTAGAAGCAAACTGAGGACTTAGCAGATAGAAATGGCCAGGGAAGACAGTAGTGGACAGGGAGAAAAGACATACGGAATTATATGTATGCTTGAGATCTAAATACATCTGCACAGAGTAAGACTGGGAGTGTAGAAAAGAAAACAGGATCTGTCCTTAACTCTGGTTCTAAAATTATGTTTACTGAGCAAAAGCTTTATTAAAATGACACTTTACTACTTACTAGGTCTTACGGGAGGTTATTTCTGGTTTTTGTTTTAATCTTAGACTAGTCTAAAGACCTGCTTTATTCATTTGGAACACAGGGCTAGTACTATTTAACTTCACAAAGTTGCTGATTTGGATCAACTATGATCACATACATGCAGGAAAATGGTTTTGTGGTTGTGGTTGCTAGACTTAACTCAGTTACCACCAGATAAAAGGGTATGAAAACAGAACTAGGGGCTTTGGGGTAGCAGTTGCAGGAATGTGCAGATCAGGAGGATGACAATATGGCCTCAGTTAAGTCGCCACTCTTCTCTTTAGCCATGAGGCCACTTGATGCCAATTAATCCTGGTCCTGGCTTTCTCACGGGGCTTAGCTCCAGTCTCAGAATCCTTCTCTGCCTAATAAATACTCCAGGCAGTCCCCTGCATAACGGCAGCGCTGATTGAAACCTTCTGCCATTACTAGCCTCAAGTTTCCAAATATGAACACCATCAAGTCAACCATTTTTAAAGGTAGTTTAGTTATAAAAATGTCCCAATTTATATTTCAATTTTTAAATGTCCTGGTTTTTGTTAAAAAAGGTATCTTACAGCAGCAATACAGGTTGTTGGCAAGCCTCTGTTACTCATCTACTATACCAGCAACGATCATTAACAGACTGTAGAATTGCCAACAAATACGATTGCACAGATTTACAAATGCTGAAGTCAGTTACACACATATCTTTATACCGACTGTTGCTTTTTCATGAAGTAGGAATAAACAGATTTCTTACCTTTCCTCTGGAGTATCTACATGAAATGTTCTCTCTATAACAGTGGTCCACTGAAGACATCTGATAATAAATGTGTTTGGCTTTGGTCGTTCTGTTTTCATTAACTGGCATTCTAAAAAGAACATAAAATGTCTCTTTGAATATGCGTACATTTAAACCACGAAGTAAATAGTCGAGAGCGGCAGAGTGCTATTCTAGGTGAACCCCTGCACCCTCACAGCTTTCCACAGGCCTCCACTCCAGGTGTTCCCAACCTGGCCCCAGTCTTCCTTTCCAATCCAACCCATTCCGGCCACTTACTCTTTAAGCAACCAAGCTGAATGACTTAAGTTTCCCCAAATATATCTTGCTCTGTCCTGTATCTACACCTTTGCTCCAGCTGCTCTTACTACCTGGAATGGTGTCCACGGATTTCACCCCCATCCCCCTGTAATCACTTAAAAGAATACCTATCCTTTTGACCCAGATTCAATTCTACTCTTTCCATGAAGTCTTTCTATCAACCTGGCCCTAAACCAAACATTCCCCTCTCCATATTCCCATTACTTATTATTGTATCCTTTATTTTTCACTATCTTATATTATTATGTATCTTTTAAGAAGGCATCCTGATCTCTTACTAAATTATATGCCTTTTGACCATATATACCACCTAAACTCTTAGTAATCACAGCTCATAGAGCCAGTTAGTCAAAAGGGATAAATTATGGCAGGGAGTATCTCACAAGACTTCAAAGAAAAGTAGCATTTCCTAGTGGCTGAGACTGTGGATTCTAACACCAGTATTCATGAGTTCAGTTTTTTTTTTTCCTACCACATAACCTTGGACAAGTTAATTAATCTCTCTGGTCTCCAAGTATTAAAGGGGAAACAAGCACCTACGTCATAAAACTGGTGTGGGAACTGATAATCAATCAGTAAAAGCCTCAGCAGAGTGTATGACACATCACCTTACACTAAATGTTGGCTGTCAGTACGAGGAGTACGCCTGAGCTGGTCCTGAAGGGGAGAGGGCACTAAACAGTAAGACGAAGCAGGGTAGGGTTGCTGCTGACACTGCTCTTTGGAAGAAACAATTTCCCTCCAGCTGACAAAGTCAACCGTGTTTTCTCAGAGTCTGGCTGCCCTGTCCTATCTCCGTCATTAGCAACTACCAACTACCATCTCTTGGTCTCTACAGGAGACCACATTAGCCACATTGGATTAGTGCATGGGCTCCTTACATCAAAAAAGATCATTCACCCAAGGATCTCTGCTTCATTTTCCTCTCTTTTCTAACAAGGTTTCCTGGTTCCAGCCATCATTATTTCTTGGTCGACCAATACACAAGTCCAAATCTCTTCCCATTTTGGATCTGTATTTTGTGACACCCATGATTAACTAACTGTATAGTGGAGGCACCTACTGGCTGAATTACTGGTTCCTGAAGCCTACTATCTTTCCTCCTGATTCTGTTCCTCCTTTTAGCTTTCCTAATTTGTCTACCATCCAGACTGAAAACATGGGGTGCTCCTCTTTGATATTGGTAGTTATTTGCCTTTACCTGCTTTTACCAGGGATGCAGCTCCACTTCAGACTCTCACTGCCGAATGCCTCAACCTCCCCAGGTGTCATAAAGCTCTTCCTAATCAGAAACACGGCAGGGCTAGATCCCTTACCAGGAGCTAGGAAGCGTATTCTAAAAGACACTGGAACTCGGGACTTGTAATGATAAGCACAGGGAGGTTACAGAAGTGTTGAATCACTACATCGTGCTCCAGAAACGAACATTACACTGCATATGAGCTAACTGGAATTTAAATACAATTTAAAAAAAAAAAAAAAGACACCTGAACTCATCCAAAAGCGAACGGATCTCTCCCAGCCTTGGTCTCCTGCCCAGCTCTGCCACCGCTCGCGCCAGCTTAGATGGCAGCACCTCCAACATCTCAAGTGCTCAGGTCAAAAGCCCTGCACTCACCCCTCAGTCCTCTTCTCTCTTCTCCTAGCTCATTCTAGAAATCCTGTTGGCTCCACTTTCAAAATTCATACACTATCACTTCTCACCTTTTCCACTGTTATCAGAATAAATCACCACCATCTCTCATGTGAACACTCTGAAAACTCCAGAACAGCTCTCTCTGCCCCTGACTGGACTGTTCTCCATACAGGTAGCAGAAACCTTAACATGATCGCCTGCAAATTAATTAATTAATTAATTAATTAATTAATGTTTCCAATTCACTAAGAATAGAAAACAAAGGACTTTCAATGATCAAGAGGGGTCTGACATGTTCTGCACCTCTCACCCACCCCACTTAGGTTTCTGACCTCCTCACCTAGTTAGTATTCTCTCTTGGGCCCCTGTGCAGCCCCCCTGGTTCTGTGTGTTTCCTTGAATGTATACTGCACCCCCTGTCCCAGATCCTGTCCTCTCACACAGCCCACAGATAACCCCTCCCCACTTCCAAGTCTCAGAGCAGATCTCACCTTCTCACGGATGCCCACCTTGAGTACCCCACTAAATACTGTGACCTGCACCCCTCAGCCAGGGCTCCCCCACCCCTCTGACCTGTTCTACTTTTTCTTTCATTCCATGTTATCTTCCAACATATGAAATAACTTAGGATCTTTTTTGCTTACTGTCCCCTCAGTAAGAACGTAAGCTCCACTGATATATTCCTAGCCCCAAGAACTATGCCCATCTGTGTTTAAACAGTGTCTATTTTTCTCTTAAAGATTTTATTTATTTATTTAACATGGTGGGGTCCAGCAGCAGAAGGAAAGGGAGAAACAAGCTCCCCTCTGAGCAGGGAGCCCAATGTGGGGCTCGATCCCAGGACCCTAGGATCATGACCTGAGGTGAAGGCAGACATTTAATCAACTGAGCCACCCAGGCACCCCAATGGTGTCTATTTTTCCCCATAGTAAATACTTAATAAATGAATATTGTCCAAATGGATGAATTCTGATAGTACTAAGCCAACAAGAAGGTAATTTCGATGATATAAGAAAGAGGAGTAAATTTCTGGAGCAACCTCCTTATACAGTCAAGAAGGGGTCGGATCTGCTCAACAAGGAGAGGGCTGGCTCTAGTCAGGAGTCTATCAGCTTAGTGACCTAACAAGACATGGAGATAAAAGGGCCCAAATGCAGGCAAGGGTATATATTGCAAGCAGGAGCTGATAGAAATGATTTTCTCGTTGCTTCTGTTGTTTCAATGAATTAGAGTCTAAGGCTATCTTTAAGAATCAGGTTGGAAGAAGATTCACTGATGCTTTGTGACAAGAGAGGGTCCCTAACAGACCTCTAGGAGAAGAGAAGAACAAACAGATCAGGGAAACATAACACGACAGCTGGGCAGCATCAGGGTCCCACTGGAGTTTGGGGTTTTTTTTTTAAACATTTTATTTATTTATTTATTTATTTATTCATTCATTCATTCATTCATTTATTTGACAGAGAACATTTATTTATTTGTTTGTTTGTTCATTTATTTATTTATTTATTTGACAGAGCACAAGTAGGCAGAAGGGTAGACAGAGAGAGCAGGGGGCCCAATGCAGGGCTCAATCCCAGAACCCTGATCATGACCTGAACTGAAGACAGGTGCTTAACCTACTTGGCCACCCAGTTGCCCCATGCCCACTGGAACTGAATGATCAAGAATTCAAGCTAATGCCTGGGATCATGGCTGTGTATTTTCCCCAGATATATTCAGCTAAGTGGGTACAGGTGGGGGCCAGAGGACTGGATTTCAGCAAAGCTGTAATTTAATCAAGTAGGTTTTGGCAAAGCAAGAAAGAGAGGATGCAAGACACCTTGGTTGAGAGAATCAACTGACAAATTTAAACTAGTAAGGAGGAAAACGAGAACCTGGTGCTCTGTAGGTTAATGGAAAGGTGACAGATTCAACAGATCATAAAATCTATTGTTTCACAGTTAGACATTGTACAACATCAATGTTACATACCTTCTGAAATGTGAATGTTAAAGGATACCAGATACAGAAGGCCAATTTATCTTCTTGTTTGAAATATGGAAGTTTTAAAACATCAATACCATAAACAGGCACAGTTCACACGTTTCCCCATAAAGACAGACCCAATCCGGTTCTCTTCAAAGACCACCGTTCTTCCAATATATTTCCTCTTCACAAAACTCCTATTAAGTGTCTGGCCAGGGTTAAATTGAGGTTACGTCCTAGTTGAGAAGGTACAGAGAAATCAGGAATTCCGTGCCCCACTCTCCCCCACAGCGCCTGTGATGTGACAGCACATGAGGGGACACGGCCAATACCTCAGGACTGAAGTGACTAAGTGGCTTTTAACAGAAAGAACAGAGAACAGACACTCCAAAGATGAGCAGGCCCGAAACAGGAAGAACAGAAAAGGAAAGGAGGCCCATCCAAGTCCACCTACACTAGTCAGTTGTACAGCTATTGTGCTGATGTCAAGGTGACGAAGACACGAGACTTTAAAATCAGAGCTCCAGACCCAAATCCAGCCTCTGTCACACCAGCAGCACGGTGAGCCTAGGCAAAGCGCACCTCCCATCCCCCAGGCTTCTCAGCGTTAAAAGAGCTATCAGGAATCAAAGTAAGATTTTAAAGGAAGCCTATTTTCAACAGTATACCTAAATGAAGTTTCAGTGATAAAATTCTACAAACTACTCCTTGCTATAATCTAACAAGCTATTTAAAATATTATATGTAGGACTCTAAGTGATTATCAATTATTGTAATTTATAAAAATGACAATAGAAGTGATTAATTGCCATTCTCAAGCAGACGACTGAAAAGGAACTGTTTAGAAAATGAATAAAATATTTATATTTACAAAAAAAGGATGGTTTGTGGAAAATGTTAAAATAATAATACAGTGACCTAAGTAGTTACACACAACTTAGCTATTTTGACAGAATATGCTAAATATTCGCAGACTCAACAACATACGTCAATCGCGGGCCAAGCACTATGGAAGATTCTGGGCATAGTAAGAAAAATGAGTAAGAAACTACATACAGCACACACCAAACTGTGTTATTACTCATTCTAACACATGTAATTATAATATTTCACACGTGCTATAAAGTTTTCAATCAGGCCCTTCTGAAGCCTAGTTGAACAAAAATACTATGAACAAGCTGTAAAATAGAAATATGCCTACATTCAGAGTTTCAATATAAACTATAAATGAATCCTATTTCCAAATAATCCTAAAGTGAGACGATAAAAGAGAGAAGCAGCTACCAAAAACAGCTCAAGATATTCCAGTGGCCCCTGGGTCAGCACGAAGGGAAGAGGTCACTCCACCACCAAAGCCTGGGGTTTCCTGCAGTCCGGCAACAAACACAGTTCAAAAGCTGAAACTGAATTCAGAACACCTGCAATCTGAATCACCATGTTTGAACAAGTGGGCCAGTAAACAGAACAACTTTGGGTTCTTTTATGCTAGCCATAACACGAAACCATGAACACATCCTACAGCTCCCCCTAAAAGAAAGAAAAGTAGGGAAGTTTTCAGAACATGGTCCACGTCTTTAAAGGGGACTCTTATTTTTTTTCAATATTGCATTCTTTTATTAAATTCAATTAGCCAACATATAGTACATCATTAGTTTCAGATGTAGGGTCCAATAATTCATCAGTTATGTATAACACCCAGTGCTCATCACATCACATGCCCTCCTGAATGCCCATCATGCGGTTACCCCATACCCCACCCAGCTCCCTCCAGCAACCCTCTGTTTTCTAGAGTTAAGAGTCTCTCATAGTTTGTCTCCCTCTCTGATGACTCTTACTCAGTTTTCCCTACCTTCCTCTATGATCCTCTGGGCTGTTTCTTATACTCCCCATATGAATGAAACCATGTAAGTGTCTGGAATTCCCTGAGTGACCCGTTTCACTCAGCATTAATAACCCTCCAGTTCCACCCACTCCTATTCTTAAAGGGAATGGTAGTTAATAAACAGATTAGCCAATACTTCTTTAGAAGAATTTTCCTTTTTAATTATTTAAAGGTTTCCAATTCAAGCAGGGCTGCATTAAAATCCATATTAAATTTTTAAAACCCAAAGCAGAACCTTTAAATAATGGCTCTAAAAAGCTATTACCCAAATTATTAGCTTTGATTTCTGGAACTATTTAACACACAAGAAAAAAAGCACGTGTTCTTATATAATATGCCAGGTAACTAACTTTTATTATATCACAGCCCATAATACTTTCCAGCAAAGTTGTTACACTGGTACTCGAATTAGTTACACTAAACTCACCTGAGCAACTTAAGCTACAAGCTAAATTTTAAGTGTTCTGCTTATTTTTACACATTCTGAACCACAGATGACCAAGTTTATTTGAAGCTGTTAGTCACTCTGTAAGCTGGGAGGCCAGCTAGAGGGACGGTAACAACCCAGATCAAAAAAAAAATATATATGCCGAAAGGAATTTTTTTATATCACCTGTTCAGAATTTATTAAAAATATTAAATTTTATTTCAACCTCTAGAACTCTTTAACTGCTATTTTTTCTTTTAAAAAATAAGTTCTATGAACATTCAATGTGAAAAACAAAGGCATAATATACTCTATTTATAATTAAATTAAATGAAATAATAATGCTGTCCATTATAATCATCATAACGAGAGTATATTTTTAAGCCCACAGATATAACACTATTGTGGGTATTCTCTAAGGAGGACAGAAAGCATTTCTTCCTTTTGTTTGAAGTTTTTACTATCTGGGAACAAAAAAAAGCATAGTGCGCAATTAAGACTCAACACATCAGTCCTAAAGAGATTTGTTCAGTCCACAGAGAGAGGAGTGTGGCAGGGGCGCTGGTGAAGAGCAGGTCCCACGGAGGGTATCTGTGCTGTGATCACTATGTGCCAGGCACCGCAGACACTGAAGGGTCCTCGGTGTCCCCCATTTGATCCGGGGGACAAGCCTACGAGGAGACATGCCCAACGAATACACTGTGTGGTCCTTAATGTACGCTGCTTTTAAACAAGCCAGCTGCTAAAGCCATTTTAGGTGACAACCAGGACAGCCTGAATACACATTTTTTGTTAAATAATATTAAAGATTTCTAAGTTTTATTAGGTGGATAGTGGCACTGTAATTATGTTACACTAATTGTTTACAGAGGTATGTACTCAAGGATTCAGGGATAAATGTCTTAATATCCTAATTTACATTAGATATTTTAACAAAATGATAACGTAAGTCTAGATAATGGATATAGGAGAGTCCCAGCAGCTATTCTATTTAACTGTATGTCGACATTTCACATCATAAAAAGTCAAAAATAGAAACCCCTGCAAGATAATATTAGATTCTTTCTGCAAAGTCCGTACCAAAATAAACTACCAAAGGTGTAAATGGATAGCAGTGGAAAAGGAAATTATTTTTAAAATATAAAATATACAGAAGAATATCTAAAACAAAGCCATTTCTAGTCAATTAAACTCATTTAATGCACTTGAAACTTCAGAACATTTCGCTGGGCACTCAAGTTTATAGGACTGACTGCTGGAATAATCAACTTCTTTAGTATCGACTCTCATTTACAACATAAATGCCTTGTACACCGAGTGCTGCTTTCCCTTCCCGAACTGCCCTTGCTACTTGAAGTCACAAGCTACAGTCGGGGCCTTTGTCCCCTCTCCCCAACCATCAGCAAGGCTGCGGCCAGGGTGTCTCCTAAAATCCCCTCACCAAATCATCTTTTCTTTTTCCTTGTTTCCATTGCTTTCCTGCACCTGATGTTCTTGGCCCCCTTCCTTCAGGTCTTCCCCTGCCCCCGTGGCCCCCAGGACACCGACTTGCCCAGCTCTGCATCCATCTCTCTGACCACTCCCAAGTATTCTTTCTTAGGATCTCTTCCCCCAACTGAACTGCTCCCTTAGGCTCAGTCCTTTGCGTTAAACTTTACTTTTCTAATAATTTTGTCCCTAGTAAATTCAGACGTCCATGAGGTATATATTTATTGTGTGCCCACAGCATGCCAGGCAACAAACTAGGCACTGGGGGTGGAGCAGTGGAAAAAAAAAAACCAAGTCCCTATTTTCATAACACTTGGATTTCACTGAGCGGAGGAGTGGTCCAGCAATAACCAAGCAAACCAATTAATTCATAACAGCGATGCTCATAAGGATTACGAAGAGAAATGAGGCAGGGCAACGAGTTAAAATGACAGGGAGGTGGTTCTACTTTAGAAGAGTTAGGAAGGGCTTCTCTTAGTAAAAGGCAGCCAAATGTGGGAAGACCCACAGCTGGTAGAAATGCACAGATGTGTTTGAGAAACAACCAGAAGAAAAGGTAAGTTCAGGACATGGTAGGAAATGAAGTTAGGAAGACCTTTAATGACCTGGCAGGGCTGCGGATATAACCCTGGGGAGGCTCTCTTGGGGAACTGGCTCCAATGTTGCCCGATGTCCGGTGATTCTCAAACCTGAACCTTCCGTATGGCAAAATTGGCAGCTCTCTCCTGAGTCCCTATTATTACCTCATTCTCAACACACTTAAATGAGTTTCAATTTTTTTGTTTTGCTTTCATCCTTCAAACTGAAAATCACCACATCAACAGTGTTTCTACTCAATTTACTTCTGAATCATTTTCCTAATCACCCAAGAATCACATCATCAGTCATCCTCGACCCTCTTCCAACCCAGAGCTAAGCCAGCAACATTCATCTTAACAACTCTTTCATAAACATCTCTTTCCACTGGTGACAGTCAACCAAACATTTATTACCAAAATCTGGATCCCTGAAATGGCCTCCCAGAGGGTCCCCTTTGCCTCCCCTTCTCCCTGTCCAGGGTGTCCCGTGTATTACTGACCTAATTAGTCTTTACTGAAACTCTTATTACATAGGTCATTCTCCTCCTCAAAAATCTACTGGTTTCTGCAAGAGAAAGTGCAACCCCATTAGTCTGACTTTTAAAGCTACTCATAAGCAAGCCAGAATTTTTAACACTTTATTCCTTACCATAAAAACAATGGGTACATCACGAAAAAAACTACTAGAATTGATAAATGAATTCAGTAAAGTTACAGGATATAAAATATGCAGAAATCTATTGTATTTCTGAACATTAATAATGAAGTAACAGGGGCACCCGGCACTTGGGTGGCTCTATCCGTTAAGTGTCCAACTCGAGCTTTTATCTCGGGTCATTATCTCAGGGTCATGAGATCAAGCTCCATGCAGTGTGGAGTCAGTTTCAGATTCTCTCTCCCTCTCTCTCTGCCCCTCCTGCTCATGCTCTCTCTCTCTAAAATAAATAAATGTTTTTTTTAAAAAATGAAGTAGCAGAGAGAGCAATCAACAAAAAATCCCCTTTACAGCTATACCAAAAGGAATGAAATATCTAGGAATAAACTTAGCTAACCAGGGAGTTGAAAAGACCTGTACTCCCAAAACTACAAAACGTCAAAGAAAGAAGTTGGAGACAACACAAATAAATGAAAAAAGATTCCATGCTCAGGAACTGGAAAAACAAATATTATTAAAATGTCCACACTACCCAAAGCAATCTACAGATTTAACAGTATCCCTATCAAAATATCAATAGCAGTTTTCAAAGAACTAGAACAAATAATCCTAAAATTTGCACAGACCCACAAAAGACCCCAAACAGCCAAAGCAATCTTGAGAAAGAACAAAGCTATAGTCATCCAAACTGTAGAGTACCGGCACGAAAACAGACACATACAACAGTGGAACAGAAACCCTAGAAACAACCCCACAGTGATGTTGTCATTTTATATATAACAAAGGATGCTAGACTATCCGGTGGGGAAAAGGCAGTCGCTTCAACACTGGTGTTGGGAAAACTGGAAAGCTACATGCAAAAGGATGAAACTGGACCACTTTCTTACACCATACACAAAAATAAAATGGATGAAAGACCTAATAAATGTGAGACTTGAAACCATAAAAATCCTAGAAGTGGACAAAGGCAGTAATTTCCCTGACATCGGCGGTACAAATATTTGTGTAGATATGTCTCCTGCGGCAAGGGAAACAAAAGCAAAATTAACCTACTGGGACTATACCAAAATTAAAAGCTTCTGCACAGCAAAGCAAATCATCTACAAAACAAAAAGGCAATCTACTGAATGGGAGAAGATACTTACAAAGGATGTATCCGACAAGGGGTTAATATCCAGAATACATAAAGACCTTACACAATTCAACACCAAAAAAAAAAAAAACCCAAATAATCTGATTTTTAAAATGGGCAGAAGAGGTGAATAAACATTTTTCCAAAGAAGACATCCAGATGGCCCATTGAGACATGAGAAGGTGCTCAACATCACTCAACATCAGGGGAATGCAAACCAAAACCACAATGAGATAGCACCTCATATACCTGTCAGAATGGCTACAATCAAAAAGAAGAAATAAATGTTGCTGAGGTTGTGGAGACAAGTGAACCTTTATATACTACTGGCGGGAAGAGAAACTGGTACAGCTATTATGGACAACTGTATGATGGTTCCTAAAAAAATTAAAACTTGAACTACCAGATGAACCAGCAATCCCATCCCTGGTTATGTATTTAAATCTTCTCATTATAGCACAATCTACAGCAGCCAATTTATGGAAAGAGCCCCACTCCCCTGTGATGGATGAATGGATAATGAAAATGTGGTATGTTAAAAAAAAAAAAAAAAAGAACACCCGTAATTTCATGGATGACCGTGGATGACATCTGAGGGCATTACACTAAGTGAAACAGACCAGAGAGAACAAGAGACAAATCCCGTATGGCATCACAATCCTTTCTTTTCCTTTCCTTTTTACCTATCTACCTATCTACCTACCTTCCTTCACTGTCCCTTAAACACACCCTGATTCTTCTTTTTCAGGGTACAACACAGTGATTCAACAACTCTGTACATTACACTGCCCCCCCCAAGTGTAGCTACCATCCGTCACCCAACAACGCTATTATAATACCACTGACTATATTCCCCATGCTGTACTTTTTAGTCTGTGACTTACTCATTCTACAGCGAGAAGCCAGCCTACCTCCCACCCCATTTCTCCCATTTTGTCCATCCTCCCCCACCCTCTCCTCAGGCAACCATCATCTGCCCTGTATTTATGGGTCTGTTTCTGCTTTTGTTTGTTTGATTAAAAAAAAAATCTCCCCTAGTATTCTTAACTTCAGGATTTAATTCACACTGCTTCCCTCAAGTGAAACACTCTCCTTCCCTTCTTCCTAGATTCTGGTACCTGAAAATCTGTACTGATCCCAGTCCTTACTCTCTACTCCTGGAGATCTAGTGCACTTAACAGGTATATCCTTAACTACAGTGTGAGCTTCTGGGGATGGAAGCCTTCTTAGTGTTCTGTCTTTTTCATCATAACCAGAATTCAAACAAACAAACAAAACTTCAGAAAACATTTCTGATGCAACAGAGTTTATCACAACTAATCCTCTTTTTCTTGTAAAGGAATCTCAGTATTTTCAAGCTCACATGCTTTAGACACACAAATGTACTTTATGATCCCTCCCCCAACCCAATCTTACTTATTTCTTCAAAATCCAATTGTACAGTTTACTTTACGTGTATGTATAAACAAATCCTGATAACTTCACTTGAAAAAAAGTATTAAAAGCCTAATCAAATCCTTGATTGTACAGCTGTAGGTCTAACACTTAAGAGACAGATTTCTTTCCCTGGTATAAAGGATCAGATTTAGATTATAGGATAGTTAATAAGGATTTTTCCCTTGGAGAAAAATTAAAAGGTAGGCCTGTCTATTCAGAGTTAAAGCACAGAAATGTCCAAACAACAACAACAACAACAACAACAACAACAACAACCATGAATTTTGGAAAATTATAAACCAACAATCCTATTGATTTCATTAAAAATACATATGAGATAACCAAAGAGTCATTACTACATCTGACCTATCTGGAAAACCCTCTAACTTCTTAGAACTTTAAGGAGAAGACCGATATCTCTCTGTTTCCATTCAGGAATTCTGAGTCCAAATAAATTTTTCTGACTTTAAAAAGTTTCAGTCACTACCATAAAGGTCTTGGCCTCTGGGTCTTGCTATAGCACCAAAAACACTTCATTTCAAACCCGGGTGTAAGTAGTGGGTGCATCGCAGGGCAAATGAAGAGCGTACTTTGGAATAATCAGTTCATTTGACTCTAGCAAAATTTAAAAAAAAAAAATTGCATCTTCACTCTCTTCCCACTTCGGGTCAGTAGGGAAACTTTGCTTTTCACTACATATTTCTCCAAATTTTTTTCTTTTTAAAGGATTAAGTACTAAGTCATTGTTTTGGCCTATTATCAGCTGCTTCACCACAACATTAAGATTTTACATGCACTATTTTCTCACTCAATCTTCCCAGTAACTTTTCCAAACATTCTCGTCATTTCCATTCCACAAATAAGAAAATGAAGACTGTGTGGTTTTAAGTCACTTGTTGAAAACCACGGAGTCGTGACAACTGTAACCAAGTCTCTAATCCACATTCTGTGGCCCTAAATCATTGGCTCTTCAAAGTATGTCACACACTGTTTTAGGACTGTCAGCTACTTACAAGAGAGGAAATGAAGTTTTATTTCTTAATAGCAAGCTTTGTACACTACACTCACTAGACTTCTGTAATTAAACCGACAGAAAGAGGTGACATACCAGAGAGTACTGGAATCATTTTCCCTCAAAGAAAACTGACCCAACTTCTTGGTTAGTATATGCCCTCAGAATTACTGCCGTTGATTGCAAAAAAAAATTACACAGAAGAGTGCCAATCAACTCTGATCACATGATGTATGACAGAGGAAGCTCTAGACGGTTGATCAATTGTCAAGAAATAACACAGTTTCAGAATTTCTTTGGTGAAATTACACTTGAAAAATGTCTCTCTGTCAGGATTAAATTATTGGTACCAGGCTGAGAGCACATTTGGAGTATTTATTGACCACAATGTTAAAACCCAAACAGGAATTAACATGTAACGTGTGTCTAGGGCTTGAAATCGGAATTTGCCTGGGCTTGTCAATCTAAGCCAACCCTACAGATTTCTTAAAATAATCTCTTTCTAAGAATCAAGAACCATTGGTGGGAAAATAAGAAAAACATAAGTTCCTATGGGCACAGAAATGGTAAAGAATCTGTGAATTCCATCAATAATAGCATTTAACAAGATGCCCTATGTCCACAGGACAATGGTGAAGCCCAAAGGACATGAGGCGTGTGAAATAATGCTATAAAGAGAGCACTGCATGTTAATTTTCAATTACTCTATAAGAATATCCTATAGAGACAGAAACTTTAGACTCCATCAGAGAGCTTTTGGAAGCAATAACTGTTGCTGGTTGGATGATTCAATTACCATAAACTATTCTGGCATGTTTCAAAAGCATTGCCATTTTAAAACATAAAAAATGTCTAAAAATGCAACCATAGTAATAGATTCTGAGAGCATGGGTTGGGGGGTGAGGGAGAAAGACAATGACAAATTGGTCCAAAAGGACACTGAGACTTCATAGTTGGAAGACTATTGTGCTGACAATTAGTAACAGGAAGCAGAGCACAAAACAAGTGAATGAAAAAAGCTGAACCAGCAATGAAAGACCTTATTATAGGGCAGAAACATTATTGTAATAAAGGGGCAATGTCCTCTCCTCCATGAAACTCTCACACAGCCAGCCTAGCCTCTTTTCTCTCTCCCTGCATTTCATTTTTCCATTAGCATCTGCTCGATTGTGTACCATTTCCAACCCAAAAGAATGCCTCCATTGCGGTCCTAAATTCCAAGGCTCCCAGGTCCTTCCCTGAACCCCGACCCTGGGCCTCATTTAAGGTTTCTCAGATAAATAAATAAATGCATTTAAATTAACATAAAGATAGGGCAGGAAAAAACAAAACAAAACAAAACAACCAAACCAGAAAGGCAGTGATTTAGCACAGAACTGCCGAGATCAACTAAACACGTGTCCTTCAAGCCCAATTTGTTGAAAATGCAACATGAGTCATACTAAACGTCCAGATGATTCTGCCTCCGAAAATCAGGGTTCCTCCTCTGACCTCCCTGACGTAATGACAAGAGAAGGCTGCAGTGGTTCCCACATTCATGAACCATCCTCCTCGAGCTCCAGTCTCTTCAAGAAGAGGAGCCAAACGCTCTGGAACACGGCTTCCCAAGCGAGTTGACAGTCGTGAGATGGGATCCCCGATACCGAGCAAGAAACTCGTGTACAGGCACAGAGAGCACCTCCCTGCCGAGACCCCAAAGTGGCCCGCGATGCTTCCGTTGAGCAGTGGGGTGGAAAAATCACCGACCTTGGCACCTGAAAGCCATGGGGGGTCCGACTCCAGCTCTATGGCGTCTCAGATGCGTGACCCCTGGCAAACCACAAGAGCCCAGGTTCCCCAGCTATCAGGAAGGGACGCTATGCTCCCTATAAACGCGTTAGTGGGATTAACAGCATACAGGTGGAGGGCAGGGCACACAGGTGCTCTCCAAGAGGTAATGACTAGCGCTGTGACTTCTCAGGGGACCATCTCAGGGAACTCCTGTGTACTGCTGCAAGGCCAGTCACTGAAGTTACCAGGAAGGACGGCAGAGGTCCTTCATTGTACTTGCCTTGCACCTCGCCACACGGAACTCAGGGCCCCAGCGTAGCTGTGGGACCGGCCAGTGTTCCCTAATAAACTCCCATCACACGGTCGGCCACCTAGCCCTCCCCTGAACGCCTCTCCCCTTGCTACAGCAGAAGTAAGAATTGCTGACTTAAAATACCCCTCTGGAGAACACTGAGCGTCTGCTATTAACCAAGTGCGTGTGATTCTGGGCAGAGCACAGTTTCTGAGGGGCGCTGCCCAGACCCCCCCCCCCAAAGAGAGCTATCGTCTCTGAGCCCCATGTACGATTCAACACAGTGCAGCCAGGGGTCGGACGGACCAGAGTCCAAATCGCAGCTCCGCCCTGGATCTGCTCTGAGGTTCTGGGCAGGTTTCTTCACCTCCCTAGGTCTTGGTTTCATTATCTCGTTTGTTTGGGGGTTTTTAGGTGCTTTTATTTCATGTTGTTCTTGTCACGACGAAGCATGATCACATAAATAAAGCACCTTGTACAGAGCAGTCTCTTAAAAACTATCAATTCTCTTCCCCTGCTTAAGTCCCTCTTGATTTCTTACATATTAATTGTAAAATGGACTAAGCACCTAATTTGATGGGCATATAATCAGTTTTTATTCAATACTTTAAAAAACTAATTACACATAAGCAACTCCTTTCTAGAAAATAGAAAGTTAAGCTAAAACATAAATATTAAACACATTAAATCAGGTAGGTATCCACATTCAACTTAACCAAAAATGATCTATAAACGTAATCGGGTCGTAAACGAGTAGAGTCAGAACTGGAGTCGAACGGTGTGCAAAAAGAATTATTTTTACCTTCAGGGATGGAAGGGTGTAATGGAGGAAAAATGCTGGGATCAGGAATAAGATAAAACAACAGTGCAGGGATCCCTAGCATCACAGGCTGGTCCATGTTGGGAGGAGGTACACGCCCAGTAAATCTTTACCTGAAAGGCTGAGCTATATGGACCCATGAATAATTAACTCCACGTGAAAGGAGCGCACAAGTGTGTGAACTAACCTACCAGCTGCTTCTCACGCACAGGCTGCCAGCGGAGAGCCTTCCCTCAGCGCCCATCGTCTCCTCCCTTCCCTTCCACGTCACCTTACACTACTCCTTCACATGAGAAGTCAGGGTTTTGTCTTTTTTTAATAAACAGATAAAAATGTACCCTTTTCCAAGCAAAAAGCTAGGATTTGAAACCGTTTTAGCTGAAGAAAAAACACTGCCTTCAGGATGGGATTTTAAAATGGAGTATTTCTTTGCAACAATAAAATTCTTGGATACTCTAGTAGGAAAGACGATGACCAGCAATGTTACTACAAGAGGGGCACACACACGGCCAGGTAAGTGAACCGGGGACTTAGTGCCTGACTCCAACCCCGAGAAAACACTGTCTGCTACAATCCCGGCATTCTGCTCCAGATTTCAAGTGCCATATTTATTCCTATCATTTATCCTTCTTCTTCCTTTGATATTTTTCACTCTATACAGGGATAAAAAAATAACATACCATCTGGAGCTTTCATTCATATCTGAGGATTTCATACTCATTTAAATCAACAATAAGAGATTCAGCTGAAGTTTCTCAGAAATAACATTTCAAATTAATGCTGTGTCTGTTACCTGGAATGTACTTCATCTTTCGAGAGCTTACTATTTCTCTCAACAATCTCAATTTCCAAGAAGGTCTTCTTGATGATCCTCCCTTTCCCAAGCTCTGCTCAAGGTGTTAATTGTAAACTTCCTTCAGGACTGAACCAGAAGATACCTCAAAATACCAATTCCAAGAGTTTGGAGCAGACTTTTGCTACCGTGTGATGAACTCTCCGAAGCGGGGAGCTAACCCAGAGCCGTGGATTAGGACACAAGCACGGGCTTTGGGGTTAGCACTCTGTGAGACACAGGCTGAAATCCTGGCCCTGCCATTCGCCAGATAAGGGATCTCAACCAAGTCACATACCCCCCCTCAATCTCTAAAGCAGAGAACCTGATACCTCAGAGCGCTGTGAGGATTAAATGAGACAACATGTGTGAAAGGGCCTGGCACATAGCAGCACTCAAAGGAAGGCTGGTTTCCTTCCTTATTTTATTCTTTTTTCCCTCAGTACCTGGTACAATGTTGAGAACACAACAGATCCTCAAAAAAAAAAAAAAACTTTCTAAATATCCATTAGAACTCAGGCTTCCTAAAAATAGCTTTAAATATTCATCGTGATGACTCCCGTGTTTCCAAGTGGTGTCACTTTAATTCATATGCACACAAGGCAGGACATTTCAAACAAGGCAGGACATTTCAAACACAGAATTCAGCCTGTGAGGCTGTCAGTTGGGGCGTGTCAAGGAAAGAGTCAACAAAGGAGTCTGAGGCCAAATGTTTAAGAAAAATTTGGTGAAAATAATTAGATGTAGGGTGTTCTTCTATGTAGGTATCTTTGGATAGATGGCAGTTAATTGTTGACTTTAGGACAAGTTGAGAGAGGGACGGAGGGAGGGAAAGAGAAAGGGGAGGAAGGGAGGGAAGGAGAGGAGGAAGAGGAGGGAGAAGAGAAGGAGGAAGGGAGGAAGGAAGGCTGGCTCTGCCAGGGTCCCTGTTTTCTCCTGACATCGTTTACCTTAAGCTACTGAAGCTGATCACTCCCTGCCTGCCTTCCTTTAAGAATAAGCTCCATCTTACAAAAAAAAGTCATCCTCTAATGGAAGACCCAAATTAATTTAAAAATTACCGCAATGGATGGTAACCAAGGGGTCCTCTCAGGACAGTCAGGAAGATATCAATTTTATTACTTTTATTAAAAAGCAAAAACAACTTTTCACTAAAATAAGGGGTAACAACAGTCACAGGGACCATCCCCCTGTGAAAGCTTTGACTTCCCAAGGCTCAAAGGTTTGAAAAATTTGGTCTGCACCCAGCTCCTCGGAGGCCAGAGCAACGGGGCTGCCCCCCTCAGGGATCCTTCCTTCCTTCGCCATGGGTAGCCACAGCTACAGTTTGGGGATCTAGCTCGTGTTGTGTAGTCCCAAGAGCAAGCTTTTACAGATCTAAGTCCTTGGCATTAAATAATGGGATTACTTCCTCCAGCCAAGCAACAGTGGCTATCCTCAACTGTGTTGCAAAGAGTTTCTACCTCAGACTTCTAATGATCTTTAAAGAAAAGCCAACCAAGTAGCTTCCCTGCCATTCCACTGTAATTTAGTGGAGAGGGAAGAATGGCTACCATTTAACTCAGCAGAGCAAAATTACTGAGCCTCTCGCATCCTACATAAATAGTTTTATTTGCATAGCATTTCACAATTTACAAAGTGTGTTCACATACATCTCATTAATTTTTTTTAACAGCATCTCATTTAATCCTCCCCATAATCCCAAGAAGTTGGCATTATTAACCTTCATGTTCACTATGCTGTAGAAATTTATCACTCCCCTGTTTTCTACCTAAGCCCCTTACCCCTGCCACTAACTTATATTCCAACAAATGAGGCTTCAAAGGTGAAGACCCAACTATAGATAAGCTTCCTGTCAGTCAGAGAAGAGGGTGAGAGAGAGCTCAGGGAAGCCACAGGCTCTAACAGATGTCTGACCAGGTCACCGACAATGTTCTAATGAAGGAAGTATTACAACAGTGAGATTATTGAATAGGAAACTCACATGAAACATGTGTAAATATATGTTTCTAAAGGACAGGGAACTGAGGAAATCTTTCAGAGATGCAGAGGGTCACTCTCACACCTGGATTTGAAACTCCCCCCTTCACAGTCTGATTTATGAAAACAGGATTCTACTTTTTCTTTTTGCACACTTGCTGTATAATACAGAAAAAAAAAAGGGAAGAAGAGAAATTCTGCAAAAATTTTTTTTCCTTGAATGAGAGGAAGAAAATACATGACTAATTATGGCATTATTATTCTTCGTAATTGTCTAAAAACAATCTTCCTTTAAAGTGATTTTTAAAAAGGTTTTCTCTATTCCCCACTCTAAACTCGGTTTATGGGTTAAAATGTGCAAATAAATGAATACAGTAGCACCCATAAAAATGACAGATAGGAGGAAAATCTGACTGCAGCTACACTATTTCACTGTATGATCAATTTTTAATTAAGGCATCAATTCCATACAGTGAGATGCTGCTATTACCAGCCATAACTTTCTGTTTGCCTAAAAATCTGATCATATTTAGAGGGGAAAAAGCACCAGATCCTTGAGCAGTCAAGTACATAAAATTGTTTAAAAATCATTGAAAACGAGGTTAGGAACTTCATATGTAACTCATCCTAACGGAATGTATCAATATGTGTCAAAAAGAAAAGGTATAGAACATTAGAGTATGAGAAAAGGAATAATGGAAATATAGAGAATACAAACACAGTTATGATTTGGGCAAGTGTTTAATTGTTGGTACCTAACACATCAAAAAACGGGGGTGCCTGGGTGGCTCAGTCAGTTAAGACTCCAACTCTTGGGATGCCTGGGTGGCTCAGTCAGTAAGCATCTGCCTTAGGCTCAGGTCATGATCCCGGAGTCCCAGGATCGAGCCCCACATTGGGCTCCCTGCTAGGCGGGAAGCCTGCTTCTCCTTCTCTCACTCTCCCTGCTTGTGTTCCCTCTCTCGCTGTGTTTTTCTGTCAAATAAATAAATAAAATCTTAAAAAAAAAAACAAAAAAAAACCCTCCAATTCTTGATTTCGGCTCAGATCATGACCTCAGCTCAGATCATGATCTCAGGGTCATGGGATTGAGCTCAGCAAGGAGTATGCTTAAGATTCTCTCTTTCGCCCTCTGCCTCTGCTCCCACATGCATGCTCACTCTATAAAATCTTTAAAAACATTAAAAAATAACAATTAATCTTCCTATTGTGAAAAAGGGAGAAATCTGGGAATTTTCTGAGTAAGGAAATGATGCTCTCAAAAGAACTTCTCTTTGGAAGATGAATCTATCCTATGGACTGATTTAAAATACTCCAGAGAGGAGAATATGTGAAGGCAAGAGATCAGTTAGTCTCCTGACTATCAAAATAGCCCAGGCAGAAGAACTTAACTAGGATGGTAGTAGTGAGATAGCACAATAAGGACAACACGACAATACTGTGCTGCCTAACAGCCTCATGGCAGGAAAAGCACAGTTTGCCTGCGGATGTATCCCTTCTATTATAACTGGTAGGTTCCTTTTTTTTTTTTTTTTTAAGATTTTATTTATTTATTTGACAGAGAGAGAGAGATCACAGGTAGGCAGAGAGGCAGTCAGAGAGAGACGAGGAAGCAGACTCCCTAGAGCCTGAAGTGGGCCTCGATCCCAGGACCCTGAGATCATGACCTGAGCTGAAGGCAGAAGCTTTAACCCACTGAGCCACCCAGCCACCCATTCTTTTAATCAAATACTAATTTGGATACCTAATGCTTAAAAGCCTCCAATGGTTTTCAACTGTTTTCTGGTATTCAAGACCTTCTATGATCTGGTCACAATGTATCAAACTTGTTTTCTTCTCCAACATTAATTCTCTGTGTAGGATATTGTCTATTCTATTCACAAAATAAACTACTCACTAATTCCAGACTTCATATGCTTGCTTATGTTGTTAACCTTACTGTGAATGTCTTCCTTCTTCCAAAAACTTAAATACCACCCATCCTTCAGAGCTCCTGTTAAAATTCTCCTCTAGTCACCCTAGCTTACCTTTATCTATTCTCTCAACTTCTGCAGCCATTTATTTTCTATAAAACCCATTCTGGCAACAGATCTCATCTCTCCTCCCACTGCTTGTGTGTCCTTTGTGTATGCCTTCCACAATCCATGACAAATAACCCTTTTAGTGTCTGGTATGGTTCTAATCGTCAATAAGCCCTTTAAAAGTGATCTCTTGTAATCCTTCTATATTTATATAGTACAGAGTATTCTAGATTTATAGGGTTGTCATTCTACACTGTATTATACTTTATGTAAGACTAAGAATTAAGCCACAAGCAATCTCTCCATCCCCATGAGCAGCCACAGTGAAAGCATTAGTAGAAACCAAGTGATTTCTCTACGTATTTGAAATCTGTATGTCCAATATTTATGCAGAGGTAAAAATGGGTTTTTGGTAGGTTTAATCCCCCAAATTTCTTTACTTTCTTACAAAGAGAAGAAGAAAAACAGGCTAGTGTGTAAACATTTCATTCCACTTTTAAAATTGGCTGAAGAAATGTAGACTGACCTATTTTTTGAAAAAAAAAAAAAAAAAAAAAGGATTGCAGAAAGGTTATCAGAGAGGGAAAAGATATCATCAGAATGGACCAAAGATTGCAACATGGAATAAGGTGGAATTCTAGGAGGAGCTGCTAGGGACCCAGGCTGGCACCTCCCCCTTTTCCCCACTGAGAGTAAAAGGAAGTAGATCAAAAGTAGGATGAGCCCCAAGACATATGGGCAGGTGTTCAAATTCTCCACTGAGGAACTGTTTTACTCTGGAGTTGGACTGGTCACTGTCAAAACATCTGAGACCATGACTCTGAAGTAGACCAGCTGTTGGGCTCGAAGCACGCGTGAACACAGCTCTGTGTCAGTGCCAGTGTACATGGACCCTGTGTTACCTTTCAGTCACGATGTCAGGTTTCCTGTGCAAAGAGCATCTCAGTCTATAATGAGCAACTGAGCAAATCATATTCTGATTAGAGATGCACTTTGCTTGAAAATAATTACTATTTACTTTCATGTCCACAGCACTATCTTTAGAAGGTACCCTCACGTACAGGTCATGTTTGATCCACCCGAGTAAGGATGAAGATCAAGGACTTTTATCCACATTTTAGGGGGCCTGGAGAGTTTACATTCTGCATGCCTAAGGATATCTAACAATTTAAAGTGTTGGAACTCTGACCCCAAATCAGAGCTTTAATCTAGAGAAAACGATGGGGGGATGGGGGCGGCGGAGGGAAATAAAATGTAATGACAGGAGAGAAATCTGAATTCTAACCTTGATACTTGGCTACCACTACCTACTAAGGCAACCTTTAACAGATCACTGAATTTCTAACAGCCTCCTTTTTCTCATCTACAACAGGAAAAATCTGGCCTAGATGTTTTCAGACATTCATTCAAAAATGGTTATTAAGCCCTAATATGTAGGCAGTAGGCGATATAAGATAAATAACAGTAGGCTCTTTACCCTAAAATAACTCACAGATTGGTAGATGAGATATAACACATGAACAAATAACCCAAAAACAATGTGATAACAACAAAAGAGAACAGCTTTGTGAAAGGAAACGGAAGACTGATTTAGCAAGTAATGAGACTGGGGATTCAAATCTGAATTAATTCTTAAAGGATGCAAAAAAAAATCATCCAAACAGAGGACAAAAGTCTGGTCTGGTGAGAGGGAACAGCATAAACAAAGTCTCCAAGCAGAAGAGCCGTGGAGTTTGCCGAAGCGGACAGGCTGGCAGAGGACACAAGAGGCAAGAGCTGAAAGCAGAGGTCAAACTGAGGAGACACCCACAGGGCACACGGAGGGAGCTGGACTTCCTCCAGGAGGTGGTGAAGAACCAGGGTGAATGGGACAGTCAGAAGTGAACTGTACAAGGGTCACTGTGACAGTCACAAGAAGTACAGGTGTCCATGGCAGAACCTAGAGGCACAGCATCTGGTTAAGAATCCCTGGTAGGGATGGTGAGTGCCTACTCTAGGATGATTATGGGAAAGGACGGACAGAAGTTCAAGAAATAAGAAGCTAAATCTGTAGAAACAAAGGAACTGGGAATGGGATAACGATGTGGAGGAGGGGGAAAGGCACGGAATGAGTCCAGGCTTCTGCCCAAGACAGAACCGACATACCCAATGCAGGGGGGAGAACTGACAAGATTATCCTGAATTCCACTTAGGACAGGGTGAGGCCCAGAAACACCTGTGGACAGATGTCCAACAACCAGCTGAACACAGCACCCTAGTGCCCAGGAGATAGGCCTGCCCTGAAGACAGGTCTTGTGGGAAACTTTCCAAGCACACGTGACCCTCCCCCCATCCCCCATTGCCTCCTACCCCCACGCCAGAAAGAGGGTACAAATGAGAAGCATCCTGGGCCAGAAACCACTGAGATACCACAATCCACGAAACAGGCAAAGGAAGGCCAGGAGGAGAGAGAGAAGTCCCAGAACACACCAGAAAAGGCCATGCCAAGAAAGAAGTGGGGACCAACAGTATAAAATGCAGTCTGAGGGGTCGATCCAGGAAAAGAACAACTGAAAAATGTCTGCTCATCTGAGCAGGTAAGTGGCCACTGGAGAACTTACAGAGGTTGGTTTCAATCAAGTGACCGAGAGAGAAAGCAAGACGGCAGCGGATTAAGAGAAATAGGGAGCGTACACCAGCCTTTGAGGAACTTTAGGTCAGAAAAGAAGGAATGTGAAATTTAGTGAAGATTGGAAAGAGGGATCCAAAGTTCCTGCCCGTTCTCCTACTTTACTTTTTCAGATGGATAAAAAAAAAAGCCTATATCGGTCAAATTCCAGTAAAACCCACAAATATTAAATTTGAAGTAATATTTTTAATTATGAGGAAAAATAGTGGACTCACATAGCTCTCAATGGAATATATGTATAAAACGTTTCCCAATGTACCTTAGAGATATGCAGGAAAATCGTCTCTTTTTCCACTTACTGAAGGGCCAGAAGGGAACTGTTGGCCAAGTAACACTTCCTTGCTCCAACTCTTCCTTCTCTTAGTGTCTCAGAAAAACACTCTTTGTCCCCCTCAGCCTGAAATATCCTCCTCCCCTACTTTGCTTAACTCCTAGTCACTCTAGGGGCCCCACTCAAATTGCCCCTCTCCAAACCGCAGCACACAGGAGACAGAAAGGCCTTGAAATTCGTCACATCTGAGCATTCCCACACTGAGAGCTTCAGAGAATGACCCACCCACAGTCATATTCATACCCTGTAGCAAAGCTGAACTTGGTAAGGCCTCCTCAACCAGCGTCCATTCACTAAGCACCATTTCTGCGCATGTCAGGTTAAGATCGCAGTAAGTCAAGTTTTAAGAACCATCAATCTTCAACAGTTTCCTTGGTGTAAAACCCCTGTTAACACACTTCTGGAAACGAAGGAGCTGGTCTACAACTTCACTTGTTCGTTTGACTCAATTACCTACAACCACTTGACTTTACAAGCAAAGATTACAGATGTCGACTAATATTTATTTCGTAGATAGGCTGGCTGTCAGTCACTGAACAGGATCTCTCCCCAAGAGTGCAGCATTTATTCCAGCCTCTGCCAGTGGAAGTGTTGGAACAGATGTTGGCAGACTGTGACATACAGTATGTCTTTAAAACTTGTTGGGGTGTGAAATTTCATAAGGTCAAAAAATGCTGCATTTTGATCAGCAGATACAGGAGTTCTGTACTTTTATAAATTATTTCAGACAAACCAATACCATTTACTTTGCTAGTAAAATAGAGAAACTAAGAAACTGCAGTGGCTTTATGTAGGAGATAATCTGTGCTGTTAGTGTTTTAAAAGCCAATTTCTATCACTTTAAAACAAAGGCTCACCCACAAGATCTCTAGAATGAAAATGTGCTCTTGAGTCAATACAAAATACAAGATATAATTTCAATTGACAACAGAGTTTTAAAAATCATTTTCTGCTAAAAGAAAGCCATAAATAACTTATGAGCATTCTGGTTGGGGGGGTGGTTTCCTTAAACTAATACATACGTATTAATAGAGTTCTCACTTCTTAAATATGAAATCCCCACCTGAGACTCCATTTATAGAAACAGACAGATGTCTGGGTTAGTTAGTTTGTTTGTTTTTTAAGTTAGTATTCTTCCTACTCAACTGATTTCACCAGCCCTTTGGTTTATTGCTTCACCTTATTCTTTTTTTTTTTAAGATTTTATTTATTTATTTGAGAGAGAGAGATCACAAGTAGGCAGAGGCAGGCAGAGAGAGAGAGAGAAAGAGGAGGAAGCAGGTTCCCTGCTGAGCAGAGAGCCCAATGCAGGCCTCGATCCCAAGACCCTAAGATCATGCCCTGAACCGAAGGCAGAGGCTTTAACCCACTGAGCCACCCAGGCACCCTGCTTCACCTTATTCTTTACAAAAAAAAAAAAAAAAAAAATTAAGAGATAGTATCCGTTAAAGAGGCTAGGGCTCTATTCAATCTTAAAATGGCTTTCATAACAATCAAGGACTTTTGTTACCTTGCATTTTTTGTTGCTACTATTTGATGATATCTTTCATTTTATTTTTTTGCTTCCATCTTTATCTCCTATCTGTTTCAGATGTCGCTGACAGAAAACAACATACAACCAAAATCAAAATTAAGAATGGTGTCTGGCTAAAGATTTTATCTCAATGGTACAGACTTTAAGCTCTTATGCAAGTTTATTTTAACCTGAGAGAACTTTTTCAAATGCTTCATTTCTGAATTAATACCCAACCATCCTTCGTTTATTAATCAGTAATACAACTAGCCTGAAGAGCCTGGTCAACATACAGCAAGGGTAACCACTGCCAGAATCAGCAGCAGCAGCATCTTCCAGTTTATTCTGGGATACAGTCGAGAAAATACATAATTCCTAAATAAATTTTCATTATAAACATTTTTCTTAAGATACTTGTAAGGAAGAAAAATTTAACTTCAAACATAAAATCTCCCCAGAAAACAAGTTCTCAAGTAAATCACTCATTTCTCATCCTATGGTCAATGAAAAGAGCTAAGATCCTGACAGGAAACTGATGAGAAATGTACCAGGTCCTGCAACAATCTTAACAACCAAGTTCACTTAGCAAAAGAGTTCAAAGGTCCCTGTTGACGTTTTACGAAAAAAAAAAACTTGAGGTTTTACTGGGTGCATTTGGGGAACTATATTTATCACATTTAAGTTCTATATTCAACCATACCGTATTATATAAGACTATATATCATCAATAATCCCTATGCTAAGGAATTGAAATTGTATCAAAGCTGAAAATTTCCCTGCACTTAAATACAAACCTACACTTTTACATAGGCTTCTCCTATATAGAAAGATAGCTGACACGTGACATCATCCATATAAACAAATACAAGGTGAATCAACAATTATAATGAACTTACTTGCCACTGAAAAGTTGTTGAGGGGATAAGGTAAGTCCACATCTTGAGGTTTCTCTTTATATCCTATGAATGAGCCATCTGTCTTCAAAAGGAAATATCTTGGCCTCCAGTTTTTTATATATTCTCCTACATGAGGAAAGCATGCATGTTAATGCTGGGGAAAAAAATGAACAGCAGCTTTTATGTGAAAAATAAATTACGGTACAATATATGTCCCACAACATTGGCCTCCAGAAATTTAGTTAGGCAATTTTCTTTTAACTTAGCTTACAAAAGAAAATACATAAGCCTGCAATTAAGATTCAATAAAAACTCAAACATGTTTTGTTTTTAATGATTTCACACTTTGATAATTCATTTGCACCATTATTTCTTCAGAGAATCATTCATCTGAGTACACATTTTGTTCAGTTTTTCATTTTATCAGATGGTTGTTAGAGCATATTTCAACCGTTTTAAAAAGCCTTGGTAAATCAGCCGCACACACTATCAAGGAATTTCGTTGCAAAAACACTTATCATAAGGAGGAACACAAAATAGATGTTTATCTTCCATGTACTACTGACTAATTGTGTCATTTTTTTAAGAAGAAAAGGGGAAAAGTCTGTTTTCATTGTTAAATCTTGATCATAACTTGTTTAAACAACATTTTCTTGTTCTGAATAAGGAAATTACCTTCTGTACAATGCTGTAAATAAGTTAAAGAAATGAAAGAACATGGATTAACAGAGCTTAAAAACCACACACACACTCACACAAACAGTAATAACTCTAAGAACACATGGTACGAGGCCAAGCACATAATAGCCAATGAATGCGTATGTATCAAATGATAGAAGCCATCAACCTAACTACCAAAACATACATTTTTAGCAACCAGATCGTAAGCTGCTTACCTAAGAAGGGACTTATCTGAGTTTTAAGAAACAAAGGTGCTCCATTACACCATAAGAGATGGAAAGCTCTTTGGTCAGTTGTCAGTTCTCTACTGGGTATCTCTTCGATCTCAAATCCTGAATCACAGTTCCACAAGAAACTGAACCCAGTTCCACTTTCCCAACAAGGTAGCTTCCTCCCTGGACCCCAGTTACCCAACTCAAGCTAACATGGGGCTGGTTCCCTCTCCTTGGGCAAGGCCAGCGATGCCTTCCCCATATCTCATCAGCCTAACCCAAAGGGGGCCCTCACACCTGGCCCTGCTGTCATGTTGTGCATGCCCCCGTCCTGCTCTCCCCCCTTCCAGCCTCTCGCATCTATCCCCCCTCCAGATGAACCCTTGGTCTGTGTGTACCACTCTGATTTACATCGCTTTTATGCTCAAAAATATTCTGACTCCTTCCCGTTTAAGTCTCTTAGCATAAAAAATAAGCTCCTCTGTAATCATACCCCAACATATATTTCAGATGTGGGGTGTGCCTCTGGACCAGCCATTCTCAAGCTCCTTACCTCACACCTCTTTACACTCTTAGCCATCACGGACAACTCGAACAATCTACTTAGGTAGATTATGTCTATGTTTACTGTATTAGGAACTGAAAAGAAAATTTAAATGCCTGTATTACGTCCTTTAAAAAATAACAATAAACTCATTATGTGTAACATAACTAACATATATTTTTATGAAAATTATACTTTCTAAAACAAAAAACAAAACAAAATCAGCAAGAGAGCAGAACTTCTTTCCAATATTTGAGCCAGGTTCTCATATCTACTTCTCTATTCAATCTACTACGGTAGGTTGTTTGGGTTTAAAATAGAGGAAAGAGATCTGACTCAACAGGTATGCGGCTGGAAGGGGCAGGAGCATTCAGACTTAGGGCTCCCCTTCTTCGAAGTGTTCTGAAAGGCTAAGTGCGGTGTGGCATCTGACCCGGTTGTCAAGGAAGCTGCTGTTACATGAAAATCCACTGGTCTCCATTACACACTGAATGAATGTTTCGGACACTATGCCTGACTTTGCAACGTGACACACGGGTGCTTTAGAAAACACTGCTCCACTGAGTTATTACACTGGTCTTCCAAGTCTTGACACATTTGGTTAGTCAAGTATCATCAGAAAAGTAAGCATCGGGAAGCCACAAGGCTCAAAATGGCAGGTATGTTCTAATTTTTGCTTCAAAACTTGATTTTCTCCATTGGTCCCGAGTTCTGTCAGTTTTTTCCTTGCAGTGATGTACTCTAAGTGCCCACCCTAGTGCTTACTTAACACTTGGCAGGTGAATAGTCATCTACCAAATGGATGGATACATGAAGGAGATGCATACGAATTATCATGCCAGCACAGAAAAGGCACTTAAAGGGAAAGAAAAAGAAAATCTGATTCCCCTCCTCACTTGGCTTTGCTGAAAATATATGGCCCTAATGTCAATAAACACCCGCCAGGTTTGTAAAACCAGAATGTTAAATTCACAGTTCCCATTTCACCTGAAGCGAGCTCCTTTCTTGGCTGTGCTTATTTTATTTTTCCATCTTACTTCTGGACTCCTATATAAAATTTAAAATCATTAGATATTAAATCTCCAATTAGTAATATCATATTTAGATTCCAAACGCTCCTGTATACACTAACAGATTCATACTGATACAAGATGCCCTAAGTCTATCAAGAAAAAAAAAACAAGCAATAGTTTTAAAAAGTATACAAAAGAAAATTAATCAAATTCAACTAAAAATTTTAAAGGAAGAAAAATGGGATAGCACTGTTTCTCAGTTTATGAAAGTACTGAAAACACGTATTCAAGAAACATGAAATTAAAAGCAATAAACATTAAACCTTCATTTCTGAGAATAATTTCCTGTTGGCCACTAAGGCCGCCGTGATCAGATGGAAGATGCAGAACACCACCACATAAATCTTCTTGTTAAACAGATCTTTGGAAATTTAGAATATTTTACATGGTCTACAGCACAAGACTTCCGGCTGCCAAGAAGTTCTTTTAAAAATAAATTTTTAGGGGCGCCTAGGTGGTTGGTTAAACGACTGCCTTCAGCTCAGGTCATGATCCCGGAGTCCTGGGATTAAGCCCCGCGTTGGGCTCCCTGCACGGCGCGAAGCCTGCTTCTCCCTCTCTCACTCCCTCTGCTTGTGTTCCCTCTCTGGCTGTGTTTCTCTCTGTCAAATACATAAATAAAATATTTTTTAAAAAATAATAAATAAATAAATAAATTTTTATGTATCCCTGACAGATAATACGTTACACCAACACAGTGCAGGAGTCATTTCGCAGAGAGGAAGAAAATTGAAAAGTCAGAATTTACATTGTTGATAAAATAAATATTATTATTTCTCACAAATTCTGATTTATAATTTTGGGTTGATTCAGTTAAATCAATCAACAAATGCACTGTCACAGAAAGCTACCAGCGGATCCCCAACTTTAAGATTCTCGATTTTTGATTGCTGTTTATAATATGAACGGACTTTCTAAGATGTTCAGAGTACGTTTACTTATTTATTTGCTCTGGGTCCTAGAGATACAGTATCGGACAAAAACAAAAATTAAAAACACAAGGACTCAAACTCTTGGGCTTGCCTTTCCAGTATGACACCAAGTTTCAAGCACCTCCTAAAATTCAGAGAAGGCTTCTGAATACTTCCTGAAAGCAGCTCCTTTTTTATAGGTTCCCAGGATCATTCTCAAGCCAAGTTCATATAATAGCATAATGTGTTGGCCTAATTAAATATTTATTTTCTAGTTCCAAAAGTGGAACTGAGAAGGGGTTCTTTTTCTGCCAAAGAACTGGGCCTTCCAGAGGACACAAATTCACAAGGTAGGGAACAAAGCAAAGAAGCAAGCTTTACACTGCCACCTACTAGGCCCAGAACAAAAGAAGATTCCTAGCTCAAAAGAGTATAAACAGTCATAGCTTTCCAGGACACCACGGCAGGCCTCCGGGCACACTGATGGCGAAGCAAAATCATTAAGGCCTCCTTGGGGACCCTGTGCAGTCTCCTCACTGACTCACTGGCTGAGGCACTGAGAGTCTAGATGAGGAGCATGTTCTCAGGCAGTCCCAAAAATACGGCCAAAAAGTCCGGGCTTTTATGGGGCTAAGAGCTCGGAACAAAGGTGTCCTCTCTGCCCCCATCCTTTTAAGAGAGACTGCTAAAAGTCAATTGCATCTTGTATTTTAAATACAGCATTTACACCTAAATTTACACATGCTGGATTAAAACCAAGCTGTACCATAGCCCATAGGTTTCAACTAATTTAAGAGATGGCTTCGTTGTAATGGGGCAAAAGTCTTGCCTAAAAAAGCAGCAGCATTTATGGGGTACTGATTCAAAATTTCTACGTGCTGTCATGATAAACCTTCAGCAAGCCCCTCAGCCACACCTGGACGGGGTTCCCAGCACAATCTCTTCCCAATTTTCTATCGATCTTCATGAAGGATGCTTCCGATTCTTTCTCACACTCCTCGGCTGGAGGCTTGATGCATTTTGAAGTACGTGTGTTTTGATATTGGAAACAGCGTATTTCCCAATAGGGATTCTGATATTTTGGCTTCTATAGGAAGCTGAATGGTGACCCCCTCAAAAGATATGGACCGACCCCAATCCCCAAGACCTGGGAATACTACCTAAGATGGCAAAAGAGGTGATGAAGTGCAGGATTTTGAGAAGAGGGGCTTATCTTGGATGATCTGGGTGAGCCCCAAATCCAATCACAAACATCCCCCAACGTGTGAGGCGGGTGAGGCCTGGACACACTGAGAGAAGGAGGCCATGTGACCAGCCAAGGAATACCTGGAGACACCAGGAGCTGCGAAGGCAAGGAACAGAGTCTCCTCTGAAGCCTCTGGGGGGAATCAGACCCTGCCTGATGCCTGGATCTCTAACTTCTGGTGCCCAGAATCCTGAGAGAATTTGTCATTGTCTCTTGTTTTGAACCACCCAATTTGCTGTAATTTGCTACAGTGGCCCTAGAAAACTTAATGCAGTTTCTTAGCACTCTAACCAAAGGCTTGTTTGTAGAACCAAAAGAAAAGAACAACAACAACAAAAAAACTATTAACTAAATTCTTGACATCAGTGGTATAGAGACACATAGTTAATACCTTATGAACACAAAGGAAAAAGTCCACCTTACTCTTATCAATAGGAGAGAATACTATTTGTCAAATGTGGGCTTGGAAGAGGCTGTTTACTAGAGGTTACAGTTTTACTTGGCTTTAACGACTTCAGATTCTGGACTTTGACGACTTTCTTACTTTACTTAATAATTTATTTCTTCTTAGCTCTTAAAACAAATTAAAAACCAAACAAACCAGTGTTTTTGAGTGAATGTTGACCACAGTGAGCATTCTTGAGTTCCCCAGCTAAGTACAAATGATATTTTGGCTCTCAGGCTTAATCTTTAGTAACAGCCTCAGATGGGAGATGGTAGGAGTTTAAATTCATGCTCACATTGCATCTAAATATTTTGATAGAGTATTCAAGTGGATCATCTTTTTTAGTGACATGCATTCAACTCAGGGTTACCCAGTGACAGTGCTCATTTTCTGTAATTTCAAATTATATTTGTATTTGATAATCCTCACATACTGCAGATTATTTCACTAATATTCCACTAAGAATCATGCTTCTATCTCCTGCTTTGGCATTTTTTAATGACTTCAAGTTTTAAAAAGTGCAAACGTATGTCTAAGGACTAAAAGCAGATCAATGAAAACGATCAAATGGTCTTGCATCTAGAATAACCAGGAAATGCCTATATTTGCTCAGATATACAAGTGGAAAAAAGACCCTTAGAAATGATTCAGCTGGTATCCCCATTAAGTGAATTACGTTGATAAATATTTGATTCATGCACTCATGCATTTGTATGGCAAGGTTGTGTTCCAGAACCTGGTCCCAACTTAACTTTGCAGGAAGTAGACAATTAGCTGTGCAGTCAAGTAGGTGCAGGCTGAGAACAGTGCAGAAGGACTCACCCATCTACCGGAGGCCTCACCTCCACTGGCATGGGCTATACTAAAAACACATCAAGGCAGATAAACGAAGACATTATTAAAGTAGATCTAGACAGAATCTAATTGAAAAGAAGTCTTTGCAAATGTAGCACTGTTTTTCACAAATCCTACACGTTGATCATTCAGAATTTAATGAGACAAAACGCTTAAGCATCATTTTTAAAATAAGCTACTTTCCTACAATAAAATTCAAAGAAGATGAATGATGCTGGTTACCAACAGCTGTACTGCAAACAAACTAAAATTCTGAGTTCTCGGAGAGACACAGGTGACGCAGCTTTTGAAATCACTAACAGCCACTCACACATGCTGTCACATGAGCTTCCCAAGCTAAGCACTCCCTGAGGAAGATGCAAGGGCATGTCGGCAAGGAGGCACCACTGTCTCATCAGAAAGACAAAACAACTCCAAGCTCAGCTTTCCTGAGAACATACATTCTTTGTATTTCATATCTGTGTTTAATCACAATCCACATTAAGATATATTATTATTTGCCTCTGTCACCTCAGAGTGGAAAATGAATACTATCCACACTCACTGTGTCTGTCACTAGCAAATAACCTCTTTAAACCATCACGCTTTACAGAGGGAGAGAGCCAACAGGATTTCTACTGCCATATTCCCAGGGCAGGAAGGCATGTGGGTCACATTTTCAGAAAAAAAGAAACCTACATCAGACCAACGCTGTGTTGTGTAATAAAAGTCACAACAAACAGTCACGGTCACTACGGGATCAAGAAACTTCTCCAGTGGGGCCTCGGTTCTTTCCCTGCTCTGCCTCACACTGGGTATGGCAACACAGTGCTTGAGAGAAGACCTGCAGCCTCCCAGCCTGGGGGTCTGAAGCTTGGCCCTTCCGCTTCTCAGCCTTGGGAACTTCAAGCTCTCTACTCCCAGCCTCCTGATCTGAAACCTGAGAGGCAT
Source organism: Spilogale gracilis (assembly GCA_004023965.1). Taxonomy (NCBI): domain Eukaryota; kingdom Metazoa; phylum Chordata; class Mammalia; order Carnivora; family Mephitidae; genus Spilogale; species Spilogale gracilis. Next base: position 127,347 of record PITA01001763.1, read on the forward strand.
AAACCCTCCAACCAGAGGGACAGGACCTGAAGGCACACACCTGAGTGCAGTGTGAGTTAGATTTTGTTATGAAATGGAACCACTGTGATTTATGGCACTATCATTTACAACTCACCTCCCACTTTGCGTTAAATATTCCACTAATCAGTAGTATGCTCACTCAGGAGTATGGTCATAAATGAGGCAACGGGCAACAAGCAGTAATAAATTTACACTATCACCACCACACCCCCCCCCAAAGGAGTCTCTTTGGCTAGTGTCAGGAATAAAACTTGAATCCTCTCTAAAGAAATGAAAAGGCTATCCCACATCAAAATTAATTAACTAATACATACTTCTTTTTCAAGACAAGGTAAGGATATCAGAGTAACTAGCCTTCCAAAACAAAGTGGGGGGGAGCTAAAGTCTTAGATCTCTCTGAATTATTTTTATTAAATGATATACACAGGACACAATAGCATGAAAATCAAGTAATTTAAAATCTCCCAAGAAGAGCTTTTAAACCCAAAAATGGCAGCTTTCAGTCAAAATTGATTTATATGACTTTAAGAAAGCGTAAGTCTTAAATAAAAGTCTTCATGGGACAAATTTTACCTAAGACAAAAAGAGGTTTAGAGTTGACAGCAGTATAAAATCAATTAACTTCATGGCTTACAATACAGCTACATATTTAGTTGCTTGCTGACAGATGCTAACCAAATTTACACAGGGACCACCTAAAAGAAAACAGAACAGAATCTTTTTTCCACTAGTGGATTTTCATAATGAAATATTAGCACCACAAACAAATAAATACTGAATATATAATTCACAATAGTGTGCTATGTCTTTCACTCATTCAAAAATACATCGTGAGCATCCAAGTGTGTCCACATCCTGAGAACATGGGCATGAGGGTCCAGGCACAGGACCTGCCCTCTTGGAGACGTAAGAGTAGCGGGCAGCTGTGAGAAGAGAGAACTACAGAAAAGTGGATGCTTTGGGCAATTAAAATGCAAAGCGAAAAATTCTTCGCAATCTAGGAAGTCATACGGAAGGGTGGCAACATCTCCCACGCGTGGCATTTCCCAGTGGCACCCCACATGCCTTGGGGAATGGTGCTCCCTAACATCTGTGGTCTGGTGCACTCCGCGGGGAGAGGGCTGGCAGGAATATCGGCATAGGATCCCTCAACATTTCGTGGAAGAACTGGTTTGCTGCTGTGTTGGTTCCAGGATCAGGCTCTGCACGCATTCCTCTCTGAAGCCTCCTAACAATACAAGCCGAGGCCTGGTAATCGTTTACGATGCTTCTTTCACCTACCATAACCTGTAACACGCCCGAGCCTTTCAAGTTTCAAGATCCTGTCCCTGCACTCTTTTTCTCTGATGGTTTTCTGCACAGTATTGATTAATGAGGTCATACTGCAAAACACTCAAATGTTTATGATGATTTCCCCCTGCTTCTCTGGCTGTCACGTAAGGTCACTGAGAGATGTGTCTGCCCTTGTACTGGTCAATGTTACCACTGCAACTGACCAGATGGAAGGTGTTTACAATTTTGGTGATTGTGAGTTGTGCTTCCAAGATGCCTTAAAAGCTTTCCAGATGTACCCACATTCCTCTGCTTTCCCACATATGCTCCTTCATGATTATTTTGAAAAGTATATTATAGTCAAGAAAATGTGCTTCCACTGCATAATGCATGAACTTGTCATTTTTATATTAGATATAGTTTTCGTATCTCCTTCCTGAAGAAGGCTGGGGTCCATGTTCGGCTTTGAAACTGAAGCAGTGACGAGAAAAGGACCCATGCCCTGAATACCTTCTCCAAGGTTAGAACGGCTGGCCAGCCAGTACTTGACCTACTTGATCCTTTTCCTCTCTTTTCTAGAAAACTGCGCAACAATCACCTAGATTTAAACATTGTGGTATTTGTCTCCAGGTAATCTGTAAAAAAGTTAATCAAATCCCGGTTCAGTTTGTATTTCGAAAATATTACACTTCAAACTGAAACTGTGAAATTTACTGATTATCCTTTTAAACATAAGAACATCTTAAAAAGAACTATGCTATTCAGTTTTACTTTGAGAGAAAAGAAAGGTGAATGCAAAGAGAGAGAAGAAAGAGACAGAACAAAAAGCATCCACACAAACTAGCCAACAGAAAAACAGCATCTTGGCAATTTAATGAAGAATAAACCGTGAGATTAGTTTACATAGCAGTAGATATGTTGTGGAGAATTACTCAATCTGCACTCAGCTTCCTGCTGGGTTAAATGTGAGCTAAATTATTATTTTGCTTACATTTACGCCCTTGTAGATTGTGAAAGCAGAGCCTTCTTTTTAATCTGCTTTCCGCATGACAGCAAAGTGTCTCCACTCCACACGCTGCACTGAACAACCGCTGACTCCCACACTATTTTAACAAAGTAGCCAGGGCCACAGACCTTTAAGCTATTTGAAAGAAATGGACAAATTTTAAAAGATGACATTTTGCAACTTCTTTACTAGAAATATTTTCCATATCACCCCGCCATATTCCCTAAAAGTTTAAATTAATGCACTCTCCTCCATTATATGTACACTGTGGTCAGCAGCCGCAGTGAAGATCAAATATGGAAGCAGGGAGTCCCTAATGCAAAGCTGCTCACTAGGCGTGGCCAGCACCTACCCCAGAGCAGGCTGTATGTATCCGTTAACTGAAATCAATAAACCTTCCCCCATGTAAGCCAAGCTCACGTCGGCGTAGCTCTCTCGCACAGACACCGCCCTCTTACACAACGTCGCATGGCTCGATCCATGCTTCTGTGAGAACACATCTGATGGACAGCACACGCGGCCATCAGAGCGTCTCCCCAGCGCAGCTGGTGGGGGGCGGCTGTGGCGCCTGCTCAGTGCGACAAGACTCTGTGCCACTTGAAAAAACCCCTCAGGTGATTCAACCCTCCTACCACTATATTCAAATCACTGTCTTAAAGAACAAAACCCAACAAACCAGAAGAGGGCTTTATCTCAGACCGTCACTGACGCAGTGTCTCCTGTAATAAACTTCCAGTGGCACAAAACCCCAAAATGACACAACATCAAACCACAGACTCTACACCCCTCTGGGGCTGAAGCCATGGCCTTCCCAACCCCAGCCTCCTCCCCCCTATTTTTTCCCAGGCAGTACGCTGACCCGGACGTGTCTCACCGTGGGTAAGTGGTGAACAGAAGAAGGACTGAAGGCAAGATTAAGGGGACACTTAAGTGCATAGAGCCACGCACGGTGCTCAGGTTTCACCCCGTGACCTCCCCACAGCGACACAGAGAGACAGGTGCTGAGGTGCCCGCACGCAGCATGGCCATGCAGGGGCTCTGAGACACTGCTAACAAGCCAAGGCCAAAGCTGAGATCTGAGTAAAGACCTGCTAAAGCAAACGAAGTCCTGCTCTGCCACACTGCTCAGGCCCTCAGAGCCAGGAGCGTCTGACACCAGGGGTGGGAAGCACAGACGCTGAAGGTCAGATGCCAACTCTGCCACTAACTAGCTGTGTGTCTTTGGGCACATCGCTTACTATCTCTGTGCCTCAGCTTCCTCATCTGGAAAATGGGGACAATAGTTTAGAAGAATGGAATTAATATTTATGAGGGGGAGCACCTGGGTGGCTCAGTGGGTTAAGCAGCTGCCTTCAGGGTCCTGGCATCAAGCCCTGCGTCAGGCTCCCTGCTCAGTGAGGAGTCTGCTTCTCCCTCTCCCTCTGCTCCTGCTCCCTACTCATGCTCTGGCTCTCTGTCTCGCTCTCCAACAAATAAAATCTTTTAAAAATCTATTTATGAAAAAAAAATCTATTTATGAAGTAACACAGGCAACATCTGGCTAATACTGAGCATTACACAGCATTTGTTAAATGAATAAAGTATGGCTAAATAAAAGAGATGTAGTGAGTACTTAACCCATAAGCATATTAAAGTGGAGTATTTAAAATAAAGTGTAATTTGTTAATCTCATTTGGCCAGACTATCACTGTTCCACATTAGTTAAGCAGAGTAGTAGGTTTTTTTGTGGATAAAATTTCCATTTTTGTTATTCACTTTGCTTATATCCTATTTCCATCCCTCATTATTACTGATAACAATGAGTTACGTATCTTTTATGCTCAACCAATTGAAACCTGTTAGAAAGAGAGAATACTGTCACAGAAACAGTCTTGCTTGGTTCAGGAGCAAGTAACTCTATGGGGGAAAAGAATCAAGCAGCCCACCAGATCCACTACTAGACATCTCCATGTTTCTTTCAAATTATCTCATAAAATGCGAGCACATAGAAAAAGCATAACACAAGAATATACAACTCATTACTTTGAAATCAGTCCGTTCTCACTTTTCCTTTTTCATTGTGCAAGTTAATTATTTAATCTGAACCACTCTGAATCTGGGCATGTGCTAACCATGCATTAATGTTAGGCTTTCATAAATACTTAGGAATGATACTATATTTCAACTGGTAGTACATTCCATATTTACCTTAACGACTACGTACCCAGTGAAGCAAATTATTCTTCATTTGTATTATAAAGATATGATCATGCTTAAGTTTGTAAAACTGAAGGGAATAGATCATATCAGTTTCCATGAATGCAGCTAGTATTCAAAAGTGTGGTTCAAATAATTCTGAATACCAAGAGTATCTGCTATCAAAGAGACAAACAGCAAAAGATAACCAAGTGAAATCTTCTTAACTTTCCTAGGTAATTTTCTTATCCTCTTTGTAACTCGATCTAATGTAGCAGTCTACGGCGTGTCATCTGCCTTCCTGTTCTTAGAAAAGGACTGAATGGGCTTGATGTGGTCAGCACACACAAGCGCAGGGACAGCGAACATTTTCAAAAGAAGAGAAAAATCAAACACTATTCAATTATTCAAAGAAGCCCACTCCTCCTCCCTAGAGCAAGTTTAGAGATCAGCTATAGAGCAGAAAGCTGCTTCTCAATGTTAAAAATGAATTTACTTACCTTGGCCCTCTGAGGGCAGTATTACCTAACGCACACAGAGAGGAAATTTCAGAAAACAATCTACCTACCCTTCCCATAAAAATCATCCTTGAAAAAAACCTGAAATGGGCATATTTCTCATTACACATAAATATTTCTTTCCTCGTCATTATCTGTACCTCTACAAGCGTAAAAGTGTCTGTCTTCCAGAGTTTCCATAAAGTTTGAAAGGAAAGACTTTCTTGAAATCGAGGCATCAGGAAGGAAAATGACTTGAGGTATCAGTCATGAAAGTCACTCAAAATCCAATGAAATGAAAAATTACAGAAATGATACTGCATTGTATAAATACTCTCTTAAGTTCTAGTAAGTTTCTGTCATAATGATCCTGTGATTTATGATTTAAAAAGTACAGGGCACCAGAACACAAGAATCTCTGAGTAAAGATAAAGTCATTCAGAGAGATAAGCATTCAGCACCAAACTATAGCTGACTGGGAGGCTGTCTTACAAGCAGCCAACAGCCAAAAGGCTCACTTATTACAAAACCCTCCCTTATTAATAAAATATAAGACAAATGACAAATTGGTAGAGTTGGGTCAAAGCACTAACCTAATTTTCAGACTGCTTCTAAAACTACAGAAATTTTCAGAGCGTGAGGGTTGTTATCAATTTCCTTTCCTGGATCTAATGCAATGTGCACTAAGTGTTTTGTTCCTTTTCCTCAGAAAGTACCTATTTCATGTAAAGTAGGTAGGAAAAAAGTTTCCTGGCATTTGCTCATTAAAGACATTTTTAGGATGTACAAAACATGAAATATGAAATGCTGAATAACCAGCCCTGTATACTACAGCGACATGGCAAACTTTTAAGAATATAAAAGAATATAAAATATAAAAGAAGAATATAAAAAGCGCTGATCTTCATGTCAGAGTTTTACGTGTAAGTTACTTAGTGACTATCCAGCTGCCTGCCACCAACGTCCCCCAATTAATCCAGCCCAGGCCAAAGAGCGGCCTTACAGTGAGTGACCTGCTGAGGGGAGATAATTATTATAAGCAGGTAAGTAACAAACTTTACTTTCACACGTGGCTTCCATGGAGTGGAAATACACTCTTACATAAAATTTGCATTTATGTTTAAGAAAAGCCCTTGGTTCCCCAAGTTAGGGGATGATAATTCTCCCCCTCAGAACTATACCGGTACCTGGCATAACTTTATGAGTAAACAGGTTTCTTAAAATATGTGCTACGGGAAGTAAACAGTTGTGTCCTTTTTGAATTACACTATACTATGGAAAATTTCAGGAAAATCGCATTCCGAATCCTATTTTACTGAAACAAAGTACGCAGTTAGCTTGAGAGAGTCAGTGGAACATAATGTAAATGCAGGGAAGGGAAAGAAGGTCATTTATTCCTAAAACTCTTTTCTGTAATAAATATATATACTTAAGTTTAAATATCTCCTCAGAGAGATGCCAGGAAACAACAGCTGCTGTTCTATGTGCTTTAACTTAAAAGTACAAAATTATGAACTTTGATGCTGTGTTCCAGTCTCAAGCAAATAAGTGACTTGCCCAGCCAAAAACGACACGAACTTCACGGTTTCTGCCTTTTCTGCCTTTGTATCTTAATCATCTTCTGTTCTAAAAAGTGCTACCAAGTTTACCAACATCTTTAATCAGATTTTCTTGAAACTAAAACACATTAAAAATTTTAAGCCAAAACATTTAGCAAGATGCCTTAAAGAATATGTCAGACAGAGAAATACTCTTCTGTTTTCAACATACTGGCCAATATTTTTAAAAATTCCTATTCATGCAGGATTTTTCTGAGGCACAATTCAAATGCATCTATATACCATTAACGCTTTAAAAGTCCCTCAAGGCTTTCTGGATTGCCCTGAAAACACACCAAGCACCAGTTTCACTCATATGTCTTTACGGTGGGAGAGTCCCCTCCTCCTCAGTGACGCTATGTTTCATGGGCTCTGGGATAGTTCCACGTCTCTGGTCCTGGAAGTTGTCTTTGGGAATGCCATTATTAAAAAGAAAATGAAATGATGACACTTAACGACCTGTAGATGAACACCAGCACTTATCACCATGTGCTATTAGATACTAAACTCTCCTTCAGAGGAGCCAGCGTGGTGTTGCACAGCATTCAGATCGAGGGTTTTTGTTGGTTTTTGTTTCTTGGCTTTTCTGAAGTGCAACTAATTTATTCTTCAAAAGCCAAACAGAAGTCCTTAGTCACTATACCCAGTCCTATTAATCACTTCGGCAGTCAGATGGGGTGGCTCTCCCAGGTGCAGGCTTCCTGGACTCTTCAGTCAAAATCAGGTAGGCGAGGAAACACCTTGAGGAAGCACCTGCCCACGTGCAGACACTAAGCAGGGCACGTGGACGTCAGAGGCTCTGTCGCCGGCCACAGCCACCCCCTCCCCTGCCGGGAACCAGGGTGCCGCCTGCACCCTCAGCACAGGACGAGCCGCATCAGAGTCTCTGCAAAATTGAAAGCCGGGGACCATCACATCATGTTTTAAAACGCCATGAGGAGATGAAACATTATTTTTAGTGTTGTTTGTTCGCTACAATCATTAAACGTTAAGTCACTGTGATATGCCTGAAAACCTAGTTTTAAAAATAATTCTAACCCAAAGACAGCTTAAGCGTTGGCTATCACAGAGAAAAATGTAGTTCTAAGATCAGGAGATGAATACTGCATTAAAGGAATAAATACAGAGCACCTGGGTGGCTCAGTGGGTTAACCCTCTGCCATCGGCTCAGGTCATGATCTCAGAGTCCTCGGATCGAGGCCCACATCGGACTCTCGGAGCCCGCTCAGGAGCCTGCCTCTCCGCCTACTTGTGATTTCTCTCTCTGTCAAATAAATAAATAAAATCTTTGGGGGAAAAAAAGGAATAAATACAGTTTTCTGCAATCTCGGGCTGAATATTTTAAGCAGAAAAATGATTTTTTAAGACACAATTAATAAAATCATGCCGGAATAACCAGTCCTACTGCATCCCAGAAACAGTTACATTCAACAGTTCTCTTACATTCTCTTTCAACAATCACCTTCCCTTCAGGTTTAGGAAACAATCAGAAATCACTAAATAGACAGAAGGTCCTAAGGAAGCCCCGTCCATCTCTTCCCTGACCTTGAGAACGATGCATGCTCCCCGTGCAACGCCGCAGGCACTGGGAGGCGCCCCACTCACAACACTCACAGACCTACAGACCTACATACACCGCACACCTCCCCAAACCCAAATACTCCTAACAGCTAGCGCGGCTCGGGGTCCAGACGTTCTAAATATATCAGCATCTCATTTAGTCCTCACAGGATCTCTGCATTAGCAGTTCTCGCAGCCCTCTTCTAAGCCGTGAAGAAAGAGACCCTTAAGTACGGAAAGGACTTCCGTAAAGTCACTCATCTGAGAGATGTGATATTTAAATATGGTCTGTGTTAAGTTCAAAGACGCTCTGTCTTTAATATGTTAATCACCTCAGCATGTATACTTGCTGCATTACTCAGATTTTGTAAATGGCTCTGAAAAAATGAGAAGTAACATGACATGACGAATAAAGGCCAGAACTGCAAGCTTGCTTTTGTTCTGCCACTCACTCAGGGGCATCCTGTCACTCCACACTCACTCGGTTTAATAACGCCCCTACCTGGAAAATGACCTGCTACTTGCTCCCAAACTTAGCAGGGATAGCAGCACTGACCATGAAACAACAAATATTTGTACCTACTTCCACATAAGAAATAGGGGCATATCCATGGCCTCTAAATAAAAGAAAAAACTAAATACGCAAGACAAAGGCAACCTCCAGTGTGGTTGATGAGTCTCTAAGCCTTTGTAGCAAACACAAATTAGTCACTCAAAGAGAAATTGACAGCGAGCTCCAAAGTTTTTCTCAATAGACCTGAGAAGAGTAGAAAATAACGGATAATCTTCGTTCAGTCCCTTCAGAAAAACATTACTCTGGTCACAAAGCTCTATCACTTGTCTGCCTTTCAGCCACACATCAGGCATTTCTGCTTCATAATTACGCAACAAAACCCTGAATGTTTTAGGAAAACAGGAGTTCACCAAAATTCAAGATAAAAACTCTTTAATCACACCATACACATTTTTTTTTTGTAATATAAGTCAAAATAAGGGGAGAAATGGGGAAAGAGAAGTCAAGGCTTTTCTCTTTTGTTTTTCAGCAATTTCACTCACAAAGTTCTTGATTTTAAAATTTGACAAACATTTTTAAAAATAAATACATAAAATAAAATTTTACAAAAATTTGGTGCCCTAGAGCAGAAACACCTTTGAGAAACGGGACTTCCATCACTGTTTCTTCTCGATTATTTAAAGTCAAAGTGATCAAACAGGTATTTACTAAACATTCCCTCTGCGTGTTATCATGGCCTTAAAAAAAATTACGGAGATAACCACCTCTCTAATACCTAATGACAAGAATGGATCAGAAGGAAACCTAAGCCAAGCCAGTGCACCGCAATGACAAAGCATGCCTGTCCTTTACAGAATCAAAGCCAACCGAGAGGGAGAAAAGAGTATTAACCAAGAGGGCCTGGTTCCCATACGACTTTGCTTCACAACTAGTCCCATCTGATTTCAAAGTGAGACGGAATCACTTGGTGAAATAAATTCGGGACTATCTCACCCCTAGTGGTCGGCTATAAAACAAATCAATTCAGTCTCAAGTAATAGATGACAATACTGACTAGTGTTAAACTGTGCGCGCGCACATGAAAAGTGTGGCCATTTACCTGTCTGACCTTCCTAGCCCAAATCTCCTGTTCTCAGTTAACAATTCACACCCCATATGAACCGAATGGATTAGCTGCTGTCTCTACGTCTCTACGGGGAAACGAGAAAGTTTACGTTGCCATTTAGAGGAGAAGCTGCTTTCGTGCAACTATACGGGAATAAGAGAAGGAAGAGGAAGTATTAAGTCCCTAAACTAATTAACGAAATAAGGGGGGGGCAGGCAGGAAAACAATGATAATTAGTATGTACCCTTGGTTAACCAAACCCACACATACGTTCATTCTGTATGTGCACAAACATCAGCAGCATCATAAACCGTCTCAAGTTCGAGCCATTATTCAGTTCGACATCTGCACATGTTTATGCGTCTCTCCAAACAACCTCTTGAACACCCTGCTGGAGCTGTCATTTTTTTTCTTCTCCCTATCTGGCAGATGGCAAGTCAACAATCGGCATCAACAGCAGCCGAATATCTCCCCCTCCGTCCTACCCCCCTAAACAGACACAATAATAACTTCTTTGTGCTTCCCTACAATGCAGCTGCTTAAACCATTTCGCTACAAGGCTGCTTTGCCTTAATAAAAAAAAAAAAAAAAAAAAAAAAAAAACCCTTCTGTCAAGTCTACAAAGCAGCATAATGTTAAGCAAGCTAAAGCCACAGCACAGCTGCAAACGGGCAGACACACTGACAGCTCCTCCCCTAACAAAGCCCTGTGAATTGAAGGGGGTTCATCTGAGGCTCACACAGTAATTAGTATAAAAAAGTCCGACAGCCTCTATTATGCTAAGGGAAAAAAAAACTGGACAGAACTGGGCTGCTGTTTTGCGTCAAGAGTTCTGCTGCAGAGTAGATAAATCATGTTGGGTTTTTTCCTCTCTTTTTAAAGACAGTAATAAGGAGGATGAGAGAAGCTAATTTGAAAACTTGGACACAGTAATTGTACCATATGGTGAGCATTTATCCTTTCTGAAATGCACGCTAACAGTCACTTACATGCACACTGCTTTGTTTTACAGTTGTTATTCTCCCTACCATATTCATAAAATGGATTTGAATATCTGATACTCAAGAGAAGTTGTGTGTAATTAGCAACAGAACTGCCTGGGTTTAATTTATTGGCCTCGCACTGCAATCTAGTAAATGCAAAACAAAATTAAACAATGTGTCCACTTGGTAAAATGCTTTTTATGTAACTCAATAAAAAAAGAGGAGGACTACGACAGGTTCATTGGAGTGTTGCTAAGTTAAAGTACAGTATATTCTGAAAATTCCAAAACCATAAGCTATGACCGTTGGAAAGATTTCTACAGACCCATTTCAAAGATACCAGATCGCTAAGAGAATGACCTTTCATTAAGACCATCTGGTTCAATTCTGTATTTCGCTGAAGCAGATGTAACTCTTCTCCGTACATATCAGTAAATCTAGACTTAAAAGAATTCCCTCGTGTATGTGCTAAAAATTTTTTCAAGAAAATCTGTCAATTATTAAGTAGTTACACAGTCCTATGTGCCAAGCACCATGCCAGGCACAGGGAGGAGGATATAATAACGTCAAAAAGTCTTCACGTATCTAAAATAAAATCGGAACATAAACTGACTAAATACTTCTGACTACTTCAAAATTCTATAAAAATCCACCTACTATTTGAAAAAAGTCCTCAGTAGCAACAAGGCATTGCTTATCAAGACCCAACATACCAAAGTGACATTTTTCTGACAACATATTGTGTAAAAAATAATTGTAAGATGTTTTTCTCTAATCAAAAGTAACTTCATCTCAATGCCAACAGTGTGCCTCTCAAGACTGAAATATAAAGTAAACTATACTCTAGAACATCAAAATACTCGACTAGATTTAGAACTAAATCGCTGAAACTTCAAGGGGAATGAAATCACAGGTCTGAATTTCTACAACTGACATGTATTCGCCAGCACTGCCCTGATTGCTATTTCATGGATATGAAAAAATAAGATATTTTAATGAATTATTAGTTCAACACAGAACTTAAGAGTCCCCACTCAAGCCTGAAGTGAGCTGTGACTTTAGAAATGCATGTGTTAATGGTAATACTATTCCAATACCATCCAAGACTATGATCCCACTGAAGCAGATAGGTACAGGTACATAGAGAAGGAGCGGCCCCAATCAACAAGTTCCCCCAATTTCCTATGCTCTCTCTCTATCTTGGCTTAGAAGATAGAAACTTTATTGTCCATTATGGGTATCGTAGCTTCTCTTTACGCTGCCAATATGGGGCCAGTTTAAGGTAAAAATAACTCATTTTTATATTCTGCTTTACACTTTACTAAATACTTTCAAATATGAAAATGGATCTTAAAAGCTCATTCTGATGGATCAGGATTTGGTTTGACATATACAGTGATGCTTTGTTTGGGAATTATCTGGCCAGTAATACATGTCTGAGTCTCTATACTTTTCAACCAGGTGAATCCTATTATGTGAACAAGGTCATCGCACTGTCTGCTGTTTAAGAAAAAGGAGGGGACTGAATCTATGGAATGGGAAAAATAAATCTTTTTCTAAAACTGTGCAGTTTATATATAGCTTAGTAACTATCCTGGTTAACTGAATGAGCCAAAGAAATAAAAAAATAAAATCATTTGGAAAACAGGGTCAAAGACATGGCCATCAAATGAGTGGCCTCATCATCGCATACCAGTAAAAAGCCATTCTTTTTTTTTTTTTTTTAAGATTTTATTTATTTATTTGACATAGAGAAACACAGCTAGAGAAGGAACACAAGCAGGGGGAGTGAGAGAGGGAGAAGCACGCTTCCCGCCGAGCAGGAAGCCCAATGAGGGGCTCGATCCCGTGTCTCTGGGATCATGACCTGAGCCGAAGACACTCGCTTAACCAACTGAGCCACCCAGGGGCCCCATAAAAAGCCATTCTTGGTGGAGAAACAGGAATTTGGTTCCATGTGGGAAAATCAAGTCAAGGAAGTGCTTGTAAGTTGAATATACTTATATACTAATAGACAATACTTGGGATGTTGGATGTGAATATAAGATCTTAAAAACCTAAGGGAACGATGACCTTGACTTCTGCATCTGATCATTAGTACTTCCTAGCAAAATCCATCAACCATTTCTGAACTACTTGAAACCATTTCTCATTATCTCAATCACAATGCAAAAAATCTAATTGTACATAGGGACAAATTAAGACTATTTTAGAAGTCCTAATAAGCAGCATTTGTCAGGAGTACAGATAACAGTTCGGAGAGAGTGCTTTCTTTGTGTGATCACAGTTCTGAAGACTATCCTTTCCCTAAGTGGGAGATGGCAAAGGAGAGAAAGGAAACTCGGGTAGGACAAACAGTTAAGAAAACGTGCAGAGCTAGACTTGCAAAACCAAAGGTATCCGTATGTCAGGTAAGCATTATCATTTTGATTTACCCACTTTGTATCTCCTTGAGAGCTCACATCGGACACAGGAGAACAAAAGTTGAGGTCATCTTGTTAAATGTGAAAGCCTGAAGTCCTCCTCTCAGTGTTAGCAGGTATCAGAAACAATCCATAACGGGTGGTGAACTCTTAAATATTGGCGAACAGTTGGTCAAAGGCTGTGACACAGGAAAATAGCACAGCGGTCTAGTGACTCTCTCACAATGATGGCAAACCTGAGCCAAGACACCGAGACATGAGACTAGCCTACGCACACGGACTTCCCCCGCAGAAATAAGAGCAACGCCATCAGTTTAAACAATACACTTCTCATTTCTGTAACAAAAGCAACACAAGTCAAAATAATCCCGACTGTGGAACTTAAGAGGGCCTAGAAGTTAAAAACGAATGCTTACTTAATATATTACTATGACAATGCAGAAATGGAAGAAGAAAAGTATTTCCAGAATAGTATTCAGAAGCAGGCTTCAGCAAAAGATGGACCTTTGATATTCCATCTTTAACCTTAGTGCTCTTTCAGGACTCCCCCAACGTCAGAGGGGAAACCCCACTGATGCTAATACAAACTGAGGGTTAGTTATTACAAGAGTACAAACACTTCATCCAAAGGAAAGAGCTGTGCAGGTTGAACTTTGGCAAATTACATCGGGAAAATTGCCAGCAACACTTTGCTTTGTCTTGTTCAGGAATTGCACGCTCTGGTCTCTCTTCTCCCAATCTCTCTCCTAGTCCCTCCCCTTCCCCTCAGAATGTCTGCTACGCTTGCCACAATCTCTCTACAATCTCTCTACCGGCTAGCTCCTCAGTTTGCTCACGAGGTCGGTCCCTCCATGACTTAGACGGCAGTCCCTCATGGCCACTCAAACCCCAGCATGAGCTCAGGCTTCACCTCTCTGTCTCTAAGCTGCTTCAGCCTTTGGCCTCTCCGATCCCCTGAAGAAGGTCTTGGGTCAGACGTCCACTTATCCCCCAGACTGGGACAGGGGTGTCCACCACCCCAAACCATAGGGGCTGAGGGTGAGCTCCCTCGAAAAGGGCTCTGGACAGAGCAACAAATGACTGGCATCTCCACCATACTAAGTCATGCCAAGCGTGTGTGTATACATCTGTGTGTATTTCAAGAAACAGAATTCTAGTTACTGGATTAGTTTTAAAAACTGGAAGAAAAATAACAAAGACCTTGTAGAATAAGTCACTGAATATGTCAAAAATAAATAAATAAATAAATAAATAAATAAATAAATAAATAAAACTTACCCCAAAACAGCTTTGTGTTTTGTGTGACCACCAGACAGAACTATTAAGGTATCCGAGAAGTCACTTGACTCTGTCATTCACTGTTAGCACATGAAACAGTCATGCTTTTATCCCAGTGAACAGTATTCTGCACTATATTCAAGAATAACATGAGCCGTAGGGCAGAAGCATACAACAGTCCCCCCTTACCTGCAGGGGATACATTCCAAGAGCCCCAGTGGGGGCCTGAAATTGCAGATAGTACCGAACCCTGTTCATACTCTGTTTTTTCCTACTACCCCTAATACATCTAATATACCTACATAACTATGATAAAGCTTACTTTATAAATTCGGCACGGTAAGAGGTTGACAGTATGAAGCCATAATCCATCACGGCGGGTAAGGGGGAGGTGGGGAACTGCTGTGTAAATGACTTCCATAAAACTGTAAGACAAGGTCAGCTTCGGTCACAGTCTTTTAGGCAGTACGATAGGAATTGTACAATAAGGATTTAAATGTCTTCCTAAGAAGAGCCTTGTCCAGCACTTTTTAAACTATGGGTCAAGATCTTTAATTTTCAAAGATTAGGCAGTATCAAAAATACTAGAAGCACTGGTTGACCATCTATCTGACAAACAGGAAAGGTTCCAAAGGCTATTTGTCAGTGATTTAAAGCTCAGTTTATCATAGGAAAAATGTTACTAATATAAATGGTAGTCAACTCCTACATAGAGCCCTTAGTTGAAAAAGCACTATGCAGTAGTAACCATGAGACTTAAGATTTTTACCGCACATCACTCTGTTTCATTCTCATTTCATATGATCCTCCCTCAACTTGGGAGACAGGCAGGTCAGGTATTAATGTTCCCATCAATATTCTCAGCTCCAGTAGATGGCACACAAAGAACGGGGAGATGTTTATTGTTTCAAAAACAAAATATTTTTTGTTTCAAAACTGTATGTACCCGATGGAGAGAAGAGAATGAGATATTGAGTTTCCTATCATTGGATGACCAAGTATATCAAAGATATAGAAGAAATCTGAGTGTAAGCTTGGGCCAAATTGTTCCTTGGGTCACTGTGTTAATCCAAGGACATTCAAGGACATTATGATTTGCCCGATTAGGAAACCAAGATTTAGAGCTGGCAAGGGACACATATATGGACTAGTTCTTTTGACTTCAAGTCCAAGTACAGTTCTGGCTAATCTGTAGATTAAAGTCCAAGTGTAGTTCTGACCATCTATCACAGAGCATGTAGTCTATGTTATACTTGTAAGAAATCCTGGAAACCCAATCCCTTTTAAATAGCACTTCTATTTTTAAGATGCATTAAAATGAGTCTAGGGACACTGAATATACAAGATATCTATGGTGTTCTACACACACAGGAGGAGCATAGGGTAAAAGAAGAGAGCCATAGATCTATGTATTCTTTTTTAAGATTTATTTTAGAGAGACAGAGAGAGAGGGAGAGAGAGCACGCGCGCAGGGGGAGGGACTGAGGGAGAGGGAGAGAGAATCCCAAGCAGACTTCACACTGGGTATAGAGCCTAACACAGAGCTCAGTCACAGGATCCTGAGATCATGATCTGAGCCAAAGCCAAGATTTGGAACACTTAATAGATTGTGCCACCCAGATGACCCAAGAGCAGTATTCCTTTTCTGATGCATGCTACACACAGGAAGACAGAGAGGTAGCTACTGTTTCCAGAGCAATGACGCCCAAGGCCGGGGTCAGACAGTTTCTTAGCACTTAGCACATGTGCAGGTGATAAACAGCTTGGAAGGGTGCTTGAAAACGCCCACATTTTAGAGCCACTGCCACCGTCGGCAAGACTGTGCCTGTGGACAGGGGTCTTCCTAAGTCGAGGACTGTATATATTCTCTTTGCTATCATTTCCTCAAGATCTGAAAATTGGAAATATCAGGTCAGTCATGTAGTATATTTCTAACTAACATATATTATTAACTCTTCATTTTTAAAGCTTTTTAAAAAAGCGGTCGAAGTCACAAATACTGTACCCATTTGCTTTTTTTATTGGCTGATATAATCCAGTTGTGAAGCACAAAAGGTTAAAAGCTATCAACTGAAAATATAAAGAGTAAATGTTAGTAAAATGAATTGTTGAATGTTTTCCTTTTTAAATATTCTATCCAATATTTTATTGTCTGAAAGACAGGGTAAATTTCACCTATATTTAACCACTGTAAAAATATGATACATTGTATTTATCGAGGCATAAAACATGGCCATCATTCGATTATTTTCATGTACCTAAGAGAATGACCTGCTCAGGAAAGAATACAAGTAATGAATCTAATTCACAGCACACAGACATGCAGGTTTGCAACTCCTCTGTTCATTTAAACATGTCATTTTCTGAATATCATGTTTTGTTCAAGATATTAACTAAGCAACAACAACAACAAAAAAGAAAGCACAGAGCACAAGGCAATTTTTTTTTTTTTAAACAACCAATTGTGTTTTAAAATCCTCTCCAAGGGGTGCCTGGGTAGTTCAGTCAGTTAAGTGTCAGACTCTGATTTTGACTCAGGTGGGGATCTCACAGCCCTATAGGCAGCTCTGCACCGAGTGTAGGACCTGCTTGAGATCCTCTCTCTCCCTCTGCCACTCCCCCCACTCACGCATGCACATTCCCACTCTCCCTCAAAATAAATAGACAAATTTTTACAAAAAAAATCCTCTCCAACTCTCAGAGTTGATTTTCTTATTTCACAATGTCCCTTACTCCTCCAACTCTGAAGGATGTCCTCCTAATACAACAGCTCCAGGCTCTGAGTCATTCCTACCAACTCCTTAACACAGAATCCCAAATTTTCCTCTCAGTCTTCACTCCCTTCCCCTTCCTGAGTTCCACACTGACTCCTCCCTCCAACTGAAGTCATACTCAACTTCTCACTCCTCTGTTCCGCTTTCTTTTCTTGACTCCCACACCTCCAATGACTAACAAAGGACAGTTAAATTTTAAATAAATGAAATTATTCACTCTAACCAGTATTGAGTGTATTAGTGAGCTTGAAAGAGATAAACCGTGAGCTCTTAGCAGTAAACACAACAAACTGTGCTTGGGGCTTACATCAAGTCAAACAAATGCTCCTTATCCGTGGGTGGCTCTTTTCCAGGCAGGGATTCAGGGACCCAGACTCCTTCTTCCCAGCGGCTCAAACACCTCCTTGGCTTTGTGACTGCCATTAGAAAGAACAGGAGAAAGAGGACCCAACACTGGAGATGTTTCCAAGGCATGGCTGGAAGTGGCCAATCTTAATGCTGCTCATATTTCACGGGCAAAAGGGGTTTTATGGCCACACCTAGTATCACATCAGCTGGGAAATACAGTCTGTGTCCTGGGATGCGGGGGAGGGAGGTAAGGGTGTGCAAACGGGTTCAGTGAAAAAGTAGCCAATCACTGCTATACTGAGCATCTAGTGCATATTCTTTTTTTTTTTTTTAGAGATTTGATTTATTTATTTGACACACACACACAGAGAGAGAGAGAGAGAGAGAGAGAGAGAGATAACAGGCAGGCAGAGAGGCAGGCAGAGAGAGAGGGGGAAGCAGGCTCCCTGCTGAGCAGAGATGCTGATGCGGGCCTCGATCCCAGGACCCTGAGATCATGACCTGAGCTGAAGGCAGAGGCTTAACTCACTGAGCCACCCAGGCGTGCCTGCATATTGTATAATTAACTACCTTTGATTATTGAAATCAACTGTTCAACTAAAAATGGTTAACATGCTAAATTTTATATGTATTTACCGCAAAAAAGGAAGAAAGGAAGTAAGTACAGGGGAAGGTAGTGGGGGAAGGAGAGAAAGAAGGCAGGAAGGTAGGCAGTCTCCACCACTAAGGAACTTAAACTCTTTTTGGTAAGAGACACAGACACAGACACACACACACCAGTCAAAAAAACATATTTCATTAATAAAAAGTACTAAATCAAAGATGAGTGTCAGATATCACTAAAAGATAGTGGGTGCAATCTTCATGTTCTTGACCATATTACAGAGAATTCTAAGGTTTTTATCCTAAATAGGGTCTCAACCTGACATGGCCTACTCACGTTGGTCTAAAAGGTATAAAGAGAAAAAAACAGACTCGGTAATATCACAATATTGCCTCAAAACAGGAGTTTAACCCACTTAAAGAGACATTCTCCTCAAGTACAAGTATCTTTTAAAACTATACATTACTAATTGACACTGAGTGTTAATACAATTTGGAACAAATCAAAATACAGTCACTACTTGTCTTTTTTTCTTTTTTAACATCCTCCTAACTCACAGAATATCTCTCAGAAAAGATAAGCATACAAAGCACTCTCTCAGAGTGTGTGCTGTCAGGCATCCCAGCGGCAAATACAGCTACCCGGGATAAAAAGGCAGCACTCTTACTTACAGTTCTTGTATCTTCTATTTCTTACATGGTGGACAGGAAAAGAAATTAATGACCCTATACAATTTATTATTTCACTGTACTCCTAACCTATCCTACCTTCTTAAAGGAGGTATCTGTAAAATATCCATAGAATCAGAGGCAGTCAGTGCTATTGGATAATGTTTGCTTTCAGTTGCTCCCAAACAAGAAATATCAGAGGTGAGATTACCCGACAAGAACCTTTTTTTAAAGACAAAAACAAAAGCAGGCACTATGATATGCTTCCATTTTTATACCAGATTTGAATCTCTTCATATTACATAATAAAAATCTCTAAAAGAGTTAAGTATAAAATATTCCAAAGAGTCCAAACATATTTTGGAAATGAATACAGTTTAATTTTACAGTCACTGAAATTTACACAGCTTAAAAGGTCACAGCAGGTGTTGGGGTAGTCTCATGATCAAAATGTTTAATGTTGGGGCGCCTGGGTGTCTCAGTTAAGCGACTGCCTTCTGCTCAGGTCATGATCCCAGGGTCCTGGGCTCCAGGCCCCCATCGGGCTCCCTGCTCAGCCGGCTTTCTCCCTGTCTCCCTGCCACTCCCCCTGCTTGTGTTTTTGCTCCTGCGCACGCTCTCTCTGTTAAATAAATAAATTTTTTAAAAAAAATATTCAATGTGAATAATATATTTGACACATCTGCAGATTTATGTTCCAAGTGTGCTTACATCTGAACTTATAAGACAAACACTACAAAACGAAACTTGAGAAAAAGATACATAAATTGAGACAGACGAACCTAAATATACTTTTTATAACTCCATCAAAGCAGTCCCACCCAGTTTTTTATCTTTCTAAAATACATTCTATGCATGCTTTTGAGTTCACGCTTAGGCATAAACAGCTTAGGAGAAAACAATATAATTACCAAAATTTGTTTTTCAAAAGGCATTCTCCAATCACAAACACCTTCTCCAGTGGCCCTCATACTCCCAGGCCAGAGCCTTTAAATAAAATCAGAGGACCCTCACATTACACATAGGGAGTCAACATGTTTTTTCAATTGAGCTAGATGAGCAGTTTCCAAAAGGAGCAGCCAGGATGAGAATACCCTGTCCAGTCCACACTGGAAAAGGAAAAATTCTTCCTTCATGCACAAAACTGAAGTGTTTTCATGTTTTCGAAGAAATATCAACTAACTCAGAAAAAGAAATTTCATGACAAATCCTAACCCAGATATATAACATAAAAACAAATCACTGTATATACTTTAAGAAGTAATTAATTAATCCTCCAGAAATGGATCAAAGAAATCTGGGTAATCTCTTTCCAAATTATCAAAGCTACTTTCACTTACTTAAAATATTGAAAGTGGAACCATTGATGTGTATCTGTTGTCCTTTTTTTTTTTTAATACATCAGTTTACAAGTGGTGATAAGGTGTGAAAGACAACTTATAAAAATGACTAAATGTTGTTATAGTCAAAAAAATCACAAAGATCTGACCCAGCTCTTACCAGGTCCTTTTTCAAGCAGCATTATTGCAAAGCAGCTAAAAACTCCATCCTGATATAAGGAAAAGAGAGTATTTTGAACTGCTTTCTGAATACTTCAGTCTCACACTCAAATCAGAACATCTGTCCACCAACTGTCACGATAATGTCTAGCCTAGGAGTTTTCCTGAATTCATCACTATTCATTGATGGCTGTCACTATTCCAAAAAAAGGGGGGGATTTAAAAAAAAAGAAAGCCTTATTTTCAAAGCTATTTTCTTTTTCTCTATGTCACAGTTGAGGTAAATACAGAATTTATCACTTTGAACCCAAATAACTTTGACTCAATGGCCCCTCTACCTCCTTATCTGAGAATGCAAGTTAAATGTTCTCCAGAATTCGAGACAAGTCACTGGGTCACGTTAATATTTCCCACTTCACATAGTTACTGAATTCAAGGATCTGAGCCCTACACTCAAAGCCTCCACTTCACCATGACTGTCCCATCCAGACAGCAGATGAAAGCACAGTCTGGCTACCAGCTCTTAAAGAAAATGGCACAACACAGGGCACAATACAGAATTTTCACCAGCTTATTCGATGATACAACAAAATTAAAGCTAAATGCAGTTGTCTCTCTCAAGAACCTTGATTTAAAATTGATTCCTACAAAATGTACACCCTTTTTTTCCAAATCAGATACAATGAATCATACACAAAAATACTCCGCAAATTAAAGAGAAATGCTTTTCTGGGCCACTGTCCCAATGCTGGGTAAGATGGGAGGTCCTGAAATGAAAAAGTCTACATACACCCAAGAAATAACGAAGACAACACAAGGCAGGGCAAAACCAAGGAAAACTGAGAGGGAAAAAAAATACTAGAAATCAGAGAATGGTTAAGACTACTCCTCACTGAGTGCTTGCTTGTCCTATTTTCCACTTCACATGTTAACAGAATCCACTGGTTATATCTCTATTTTTAGTTATATATAAACCAACATACATGAGTTAACTATTATGTGAACAAATGGGTAATCAAGATCAAAACAACTGAGAATGAATAAAGAAGTTAGTTTCCTTCCAAAGGCATAATTTCTTTAAAAGATTTCATTTATTTTTTTGACAGAGAGAAACACAGCTAGAGAGGGAACACAAGCAGGGGGAATGAGAGAGGGAGAAGCAGGCTTCCCGCCGAGCAGGGAGCCTGATGCGGGGCTTGATCCTGGGACTCCAGGATCATGACCTGAGCTGAAGGCAGCCGCTTAACGACTGAGCCACCCAGGCTCCCCAAAAGACATATTTTTTTAAGTACAAAATTGAGGAAAAATTTTTTCATTATAAAAGTTACTGTATCACAAAGTTAGTTACATTTTGACATAATTATGTATTAAGAAACATGCTAAACTGAACTATATTTTCTTACTGTCTTCCATCAAAATTTAAGCAAACAAGGCCCCCATTTCAATGAAAATATGAATTACCAGAGTACTTAACACATATGTAACCATCTTGCAGGATACCAAACCTAGAAATTCCAGTTTCTGAAAAATTGCATTTTTTTATGAGCATCCCACAGGATTCAAAAGCAGGTGGAGGGGCACCTGGATGATTCAGTCAGTTGGGCATCTGACTCTTGGTTTCTACTCAGGTCGTAATCTCAAGGTTGTGAGATGGAGTCCCGCCTCGGACTCTGCACTCAACAGGAAGTCTGGCTTGAGATTCCCTCTTTCCTTCTCCCCTTGCCCCTCCCCCCCTCGAATAAATAAATCTTTAAAAAATAAATAAAAATACAGCACATGGACTATAGCTCACCCTTTAAGAAATGTTAACTTAAGTGCTAAATTTCTACTGGGAGATAATAGATATTTAAATTTTAAAGTAAAATCCATCCATCCTTCATTCTTCAAATCACTGGTTGACAAAAACTTACAAGGGGATGGAGGGAGGAAAATAAACAAAAGGCAACTACTACCTTAAACTACCCTCGTATATTGATGAGGAAAGCAGGTCCACAAGGAAGAAAACCATGATAATTACAATTATATAAGAAAAGTCCAGACAACGGGCTGGCAGAGTTCCACCACTTTCACTGGGGGACAGAGGAAACCAGGCAAAGCGTTGACAGTTGAACTAACCTTGAAGGACTACTGGGGTTCTCACCACCCAACCAGAGTGACGAAAGTTCGGGAGCCCCCGTCGCGGGAGGGATGTGCTAACACTTGAATCTCTGGAGGTAGTGACCCCTCCACATGTGATGTTTCTCCCCGAGGCACACAGCTGGAATAAAGTTTAATTTACAAACAAGGCCCAGTAAGAGATTCAAACAATCATAATGTAATAGAACTATACAAAGAGCTAGTAAAAGTTCTACAAATGGGGTCTCTCTCTCTCGCTCTCCAACTCTCACTTCTTCCTGTGATGATGTGAAATGAGGAGACGCCTACAGGGTAAGATGCCGTGAGCTGAGTGCCGTCTGATGCAGCAGGAGGCTACTGTTGACCTTCCCGCAAAAGTTCAGGAGGTCAATCACTGGCTTCTCGATGGTGGCCAACAGAACCCGTAGAAAGCTCAAACGCAGATAAGGGGATGCCACTGTACCCCGGGAGGGAGCAGTGCTATCTGCAAAGGTGCAGGAAAAAGAAATTACACACGCTCTCCCAGCTGGCTAACCATGAGGCAATCTCAGCTGTTGTTCTGTCTCTACTTTGAAGATCAGTACCCTCCACCAAGAACGAGGCTTGCGGCACAACAGGACTGACGAGGGCTGGGAGCAGGGACGTGAAGCACAGAAATTAGCTCCTCAGTGGCAACTAAATCAAAGAGAGTAACACATGACTTGCCTTCCAAAGGCCACTTTGCCTCTTTCAATAAACAGCTCAAATATATATAATTCTCCCAAAATATCAATGCCAAGAAAAAGTAGTGAAAATGGTAATGTCTTATGAGATTTGAGTATATTGATGAAAAGCACACATATGCCACAGATATGTGACTCTAAGATGTCACACTGGCTGAAAATGAGTAAGCAACACACCGGTACACTTTTCACAGGAGTTAAAAGTACACACGGAAACATGATTATGGGCTTTCCACGTGTTTTACCATTTAGTGGAAGACCAGAAGGCTACCACCTTTTTAAAAAGATTACTACTGCTCATAAAGGCCCTAACCTAGGGCAGATTTGGAATTTAACACCTCCGACATTAATGTGTCATCATGCTATAGGGTGCTAATGGTCCTTCCAAGTCTGTTCTGATGGCTGTTACTGAGCGCTGTAACGGATCTTAAGTTTGCTCCATCTAGAGTTCCAATCGCGAGACAACCTTCTCCCCAGCGTGAATACCAAATCCACCTGATAGATTTTTTTTTACAGATTTTATTTATTTATTTGAGAGAGAGAAACACAGCGAGAGAGGGAACACAAGCAGAGGGACTGAGAGAGGGAGAAGCAGGCTTCCCGCCGAGCAGGAATCCTGATGTGGGACTTGATCCCGGGTCTCCAGGATCATGACCTGAGCCAAAAGCAGCCGCTTAACCAACTGAGCCACCCAGGTGCCCCCAAATCCACTTTAATCACTTATGAAAGGTAGATAATAAAAGAACAAGACTGATTAGATATGTGTTCGAGGACACTAAAGTGAATTCCAGCTATAACAGCTAGAAAAATTCCCTGAATAATGTGAATTTGTTTTGTTTTGTTTCGTGTTTTATGCACTGAAAAAAGCAGGGTCCATAGCATTTGATCTACCTACCAGACATAAAACTATTTTATTTTTTTATTTTATTTTTTTCTAAAGATTTTATTTATTTATTTGACAGAGAGAAACACAGCGAGAGAGGGAATACAAGCAGGGGGAGTGAGAGAGGGAGAAGCAGGCTTCCCACGGAGCAGGGAGCCCGAGATGGGGCTCGATCCCGAGTCTCCCGGATCATGACCTGAGCCGAAGGCAGTCGCTTAACCAACTGAGCCACCCAGGCGCCCCGACATAAAACTATTTTAAACAGATAAGGTGAACTCAACTAATGGAGAGAATAATCTAAAAACCTAGTAAATACTTAATATGGTCTTTGACCAATATCTAAAGCTTGACTTTTAGGATAACTTGTACCAGTAATTTCTCAACATAACTGATAATTTTCATGAAAAACTTCAGTTACTCAACTTATCTATCGACATTCTCTCAACATGAGAGAAAGTTCTTTAGTGAGGCACAAGTGCTCGTCCCAAGGCTATATGAGAGTTGTCAAAACAATGTAAGGAAAAAAATGGTCCAAAGGTATAAAATATCAAATTGTAAATGGGTCAGATGCTCAAACCGAGAGTCAAAGGTGTATGTACTCTTTAATGGTTTGCACAGCCCTTAAAAACCAAAGCACCTTCATGAAAAAGCAGATTTGGTAGAGCTGGGGACAGCGAGCAAAACAGAACTCATTTTACCCAAACACCTGCCATCCTTCAACAAATCTATCCATACAAAATCCAAGTGAGGCGGATCAACTTCTCCCTCAGCACGCGCACTGGTGACCTAGCCATGGCTCCCTGCTGAGCAGAAAGGAGAGATGTCAGTGCTGCCTCCTGCCCTGGGCCACACTCAGTCCTTCAACAGATTCCTTCCACACCCCCAGGTTAGGACAGAAAATGAGCAAGTCACACAACTGTAAGTGTTCCTGGTAAATGTGAACATATTATCATTTAAATGAAGCCCAGTCTATATTTGAAGACTGGAACTATTGACCCCCTAGACAACTCACTGTCTACATTAACAGGACGTGTCTTACTGTTGCAGGAGACCTGGGCCCAGGCACAGGGTCCCACTGTTCATTACAGCCACTTCCTAAAACACCCATCAGCTATTCCATGGATAGGATCAAGGGTTTGGTCTCTGAGGTTTTTTCAATCCTTTACTGTTGCATAATGAACTTTAAACAATACACACAACACACACATACACACACACCCCTGTCTGAACCTACCTTAAACCAAACTTTGATCCTTGCTACACACCAACCTTGCCTTTTTCCTTCCAAGACACACCAACGTGCTCTTTGGGAGGTGCTCTCCCTCACTGCAGTAAGCAATAAACTCAGTTTTGTCTTACCAATGCATTGTGAGGAAGATATTTGGAAAGCCAGCATTTGATGCTATGCCAATTACATATTTTAATTATTGCAGATAAAAAAATTTAAAGAGTTTTTGAGAGTGTTAAGCTTGCTAATGCAGCCCAGCAGCCATTGTCAATTCAGACTACAAAACTTATTTCACCTGAAACTTGAACAGCTAGGACTAGATAGGCAATCACAATGTTCTTTTAGAAGAACTGTTCTGGTCATCTGTTGTCAGTTCTTCAAGGTGCCAAAGGGTAGACAGTTCAAAGAAAACTTCAGAAAACTAAAATCCGAAAACTTTCTAAGATTAATGAGTTTAAAGCACATATCCTTAAAATTATAAACCTATTACAGTCCACTCCTCCTTTAAAGCAGGAGTCAAATACCAGAATTCCCAGGAGAGGAAGGGAGGTTTTAGGAAGAAAAGTGCCTTTTCTAGCTTTCTTTGGAGAAAGAGCCAAAGGTGGAGGCACAAGGCCTTCGGATGGCTGGGCCTCAGGCCGAATTTCCAAAACGAGTAAAAAAGAGAATTGCCAATGAATCAGAAGAAGCAAAGATGAGAAAGTGTTTCAAGAAGGACCAGTTGCTAACTGTGTTGATATTAATGATATTAAGAAGAAGAGCCAAAAAGATGTTTCATGAATTGGAAAACTCAGACATCATTGATGATTCTGACAAGTGCCTTTTTGGAGGCTCAGGGAAGCAGTAAGAAATGTAAGTAGCCTGGAGTGCTCTAGAAAGTAGAACGGTAACCATAAAGCAAGAGAATCCAGACTAGTGGTATAGATTAAGTACTTAAGAAATCGTATTCAAAGGGGAAACAGGAATAGAGGCAGGAGCTGGAAAGGGTAGCAGGTGTTAAGGGAGGGCCTTTGTTTTTCAGATGGAAAGTACATGATCCTGTGAACAACAATGGAGGGAGGGCTGCGATGCAAGAGAGGGATGGTGAAATTGAGAGGTCTCGAAGAAGATGAAGAGGGATGGAACCCAAAGAATGAGGGGAAAGAACAGCAAATGCATTGAGCTTAAATGTCAGAACACAGCAGGCACACAAAACGGTCCGAACTTTCCAGATCAAGCACTTTAAACATTACAAAGAGCCATGAAAATAACTGTATCTTTGAGCCAGTAATTTCAACTTGTAATACCCTATCTAAAAAAAAAAATACAGGAATGATCTTAACTATGTCATGATTAAGGAGAACTATTACATTATGGTATAAAATACTTATAAAAAGCCTTTAACAACACAGGAAAATGTTTGTGGTGTTAAAAGAAAAAAGCAGGATATAAAATTCCAAATGTTGGATTTCAAATACATACAAATATGTATATTGACAAAAGATAAAAGAAATACAAACTATGAATAACTTAACTCCAGGGATACTGAAGATTATAAAAGATATCAATTTTCTCCTTTTATAGGTATTTTTTTTTAATTTTCTCCCAATGAACGGGTCAATTTATTTGAGAGAGAGAGTAAGTGAACATGAGCAGGGGGGAGGAGGCAGAGGGAGAAGGAGAAGCAGGCTCCCTGATGAGCTGGATGCCCCATGTAGGGCTCAATCCCAGGACCCGAGGATCATGACCTGAGCCAAAGACACCGCCGAACCAAATGAGCCACCCAGGAGTCCCGTGAATGGGTCTTTTTAAATACCAGCATGAAACAATTTGTTTTCATCTTGTCTATATTTCCAGTGCCTCCTCTCCTAACATCATTACATACTTATGTTTCAAAACCATCCTTGGGTTATAGTTCTATAACATCACAACTTACAGGTCATTGTCTGGGCGTTAAAAGCAATCCAGCACAAGCCGGAACGAGAGCTGAGGAGCGCACCGCCCACCGCCGCTGGACGCGGTGCTGAAGGGGCTCAGTAGGCCTCCTGCCGCCCACACCTTTAGGTTCAATGGCTTAACAGTATCTGCAACGATAAAGGCCACAGAGAACATTCTCCAAAGGGGCAGAAAACATTTGCTCTGATAGAGCAGCAAGAACTGAGGGGCAGAAGAGGGAAAGGGAAGACCCATTCCACATGACCCTTCTGGAACAATCCATCTCAGGAGGGCAGTGTTGACAACTGGAGACTGAACTTTCCTCCACACACTCAGCCACGCCAGCGTCAAACAAGGAAGCAGGCAGTCACAAACCGGGAGACTCGCGGCCATAGATGTTTTAAGAGTTGTGATAGAGAAATTATTTAGCCCCCTCCGATCCCACTTCAGGCAGAGACTGTTCTATGGGGAAAAAGAGAAAAAAGAAGGGGCACCAGAAGCAGAACACTGAAAGCCAGTATCTCAGCTCATGGTACGATCATATTTGTAAATCCAGGGTTCATTCTTCTTTTTAGAGTAAGGTCTTTCAGGTCCGAAAGCTCTGATTTATAACTTCAACCCCTCTGTTTACTATCTGTGCAACCTGGACCATTTACTTCACATTTTACTTCATATATCAGGATCCTTCTATTTTATTTCAAGGGTGTAACACTCTACCTGTGGAGCGATTAAGAGGATGAAATGACATAAAATACAGAAAACATTTAGTGAAAAGTCTGACATATAATTATGGTTTTCAGATTTTTAGTTTTCTTCTCCAATTTCACTTACCACCCTCACAATTTCTGCCATCTTGATAGGCCAACAGTATTTTCTATTTAATATGCTTCACTATGTATGTGTATATGTATTTTTCCTAAATAGATTTAGCTTCACCTTAACAATACTAGGAGGCTAACTATGAAAACAGACAATGGCCAGATTATATGTGGCAACAGAACTCTGCCCCTCAACCTCTGCAGCCAGCCCGGGGAGAGAAAATCATAAACTCTGCAGCAATCTGCCCAGAACGGTCCGGACTTTGGCCAATTCCCAAATTTCTGCCCCTGCATCCAGCTGTGACTAACTAACCAGGAAAAGCTAAATATGCTCCCCCAACCAAGCCCGTTAGATGCCCATCTCCCGATGCCAACAACCGCCCATCAGGGCGCACCTGAAGCCCTCCCGGCTCTTACTATGAAGCTTTCCTATTTCCGACTCTTCGGCCTGCCTCTGAGTCCCAGGTAAGCTGAGGTGGCTGACTCCCTATGCCAAGCAAACTCTGAGTAAGCATCTCTGTTTGTTCCCATCGGGGGTTAGGCTATTGATTTCCATACCAGGAAAGGACAGGTCTGATGGACTAGTCGTATTCTAATATATAAAAATAAATATTTAATGCAATGTAGAAGCTCCCCCAGGCAGCACCTAAATCATCTTCAACTGTCCGACTTTGGGAAATGCGGCACCGGGTCAGAGACAGCCCGGCCAAACACCTGCAGGATTCTCACAGAGGCCAACTACCTACCACCGCCCAGGGACATCAAGTTAACAAACTTCCTTTCTAATCTAGACAAAAGGCATCTTCTCTACTAATACTTCTAAATCGAAATTTCTGAAGCCTGATGGTGCTACCAGAATATTCTGTGCAGGGAGGAAAGCCTCTTGTTAGACCCCTAGACGGCTACATCAGTGAGCTGAGCACCTGCCCACTCTT
The DNA here is from genome assembly GCA_004023965.1 of Spilogale gracilis. NCBI lineage: Eukaryota > Metazoa > Chordata > Mammalia > Carnivora > Mephitidae > Spilogale > Spilogale gracilis. Next base: position 156,287 of record PITA01001763.1, read on the forward strand.
TGTAGGGATCGGCAGAGAAGGCTGCGTGCAGCTGACTGTGGGGGGCGGGAAAAAAAAACCATTACCAGGGACTAACAGCTTCCACAGAAGGCTATCTGCAAGGCCAGAGATCCTTGTCTGCACCCGTAGTTCAAGATGCAAAGTTTGAGGTCTAAAAATTCCTACAACAGTAGGATGCTATGCTAGAACGTTAGAAAACGAGAGAACGTCTTCTGTTTGTCTCCTTACAGGAAAGATCTGTTCATCTTTAACTTACCTTTTTTCTAACTGGTCTAAAAATGCTCCGATGTTGACTGAGCTATCTAATAAGCTTCAATATTTCTCAATCTCTAGGATGACTCAATGTATCAAACCTGTTTTCGAATAATGACCCCAAACACTAGTTGGTCTGGAAATTGGTGACACTACTCCTCTGGGGTGACTCCAGAGAACCGTTGTGTAACTGACACTGGTTCGTTTCAAAAGAGCAAGAGGAGCTTGTGTACTGAGAAATAAAAACCCAAGTTTAGGAAAATCATAACTACCAGTGAATGAACAAGTACCCTCAAAGCTAGATGGTAACAACTATCGTCATGCGCTCTTGCCAATCAGTACTGTTACGGTGTGACAAAGAATCCAGTGCACCAGACTGTAGCTAATTATGTATATTCGAGCGATTAGCGAGCACTTGTTGCCTGTTTCACACCACCCTCAAACAGCAGCCTTTGAGAGGAGAATAGACTGCAAATGTATTGAGAGAACACTGTTAATCCTTTGGGGAGAACGTAAATGTAAACAGGACGACTCTACATCAAGGTGCTTTGACAACAGCAATCATCTGCACATACACATGCTCAACAACAAACAGGTGTTCTATTTCACAACTTGCACCCATTTGATGCTTTCAAGTAAGCATTATGCACAAACTGTTACAAGTACTTTGAAACCAGCTGCAATTACTATAATTAGCTGCTTTCCTGCACTTTGTCTTTTTTTACCTGTTCAGTACTGAGCTACGCCAGCTCATATACCCTCAATAGAGTGACCAACATTTCAGGGCTTTTGCTCTGAAGGTAGAGAAAAAGGAGAGACGAGGGTCAGCTTCAATTAAGTGGAATCGCCTGTGGAAGAACCCCACCAAAAATACTAAAGCAAAACTCAAACTTTTGTTTTAAAGCTACATTAATGAGACAAGAGATAGTTCTTTTTCAAAAGCCATTCATATTTTTGACTCAGAGAGACCTGAGTTACTGTAGTATTGAAAACCGGAAGGGAATTAGGGCAGGTATTCTAAAGTCCATCAATTAAAGAATAAGTAAAATTACAGAGCCATTTATTCAAGCAGAATACTACACAGCAGTCAGAAGGCATCAATGATGTAGGACGGCCATAGTGACAGCCACGGAGTCTGCACAGAGTATGCAAACACAACACTGAGTAAAAAGAAGGAAATTTCAGGATGCCAAGAAGTAAAGGCTTACCATATGAAAAGTATGGAGTAACCAAATCATCATCTACATACGGAAGTATTCACATCCTTCTAATATCAGGATTTCCGGTCACCTGGGTGGCTAAGTCGGTTCAGCGTCTGCCTTCGGCTCAGGTCATGATCCCAGGATCCTGAGATGGGAGTCCCATGTCGGGCTCCCTGCTCAGTGGAGAGCCTGCTTCTCCCTCTCCCTCTGCCCTGCTTGTGTGCTCTAATATATAAATCTTAAAAAAAAAAAAAAAAAATCAGGGGGGCACCTGGGTGGCTCAGTCCGTTAAGCATCTGCCTTCGGCCCAAGTCATGACCCCAGAGTCCTGGGATCGAGTCCCACATCGGGCTCCCTGCTCAGTGGGAAGACTGCTTCTCCCTCTCTCACTCCCCCTGATCGTGTTCCCTCTCTAGCTGTGTTTCTGTCAAATAAATAAATAAAATTTAAAAAAAAATCAGGACTTCCAAACACAAATACAAAAAACATAAAAGTCACACCTGGCAGGCCTTCTCAATAGGAAAAACTGCGGAGGGCTGATGCTCCTAAACTTCAAACCAGGGAGGGATACGCTGTCAAGTCCATGTGGGTAGGGACCGTGTCACAGCGTGTCTCCCGTGCCTACCCAGTGTTCCCAGCAAAAGGTACACACTGACCAATAAACTCGTGAAGGAATGAATGTGAGTGAATGAGCATGTAACTGAAACTCACAAATAAACTGAAGTGCTAGAATAGTTACCATTTAAAAAAATGTGATCCACATAAGGAAAAAATATATATATATAGAAAGGAAAGATAGGTCATAGTATTACATTATTTTAAAATACTTGTTAAGGTATCATTTTAGTAATAAGAGACTTGAAACTTGAACAGCAAGGGACTCATACTGAAGATAATTAGTAATATTATTCTACAGCCAAAAAAAAAATTGTTCTATTTCTCCTCATGACATTTTCCACCATTTTTCTTCCTTATTAGAGATTACTGCATGAAACCCAGCAACAGACTTCAGCATCTGCATGGCTAAGTCTTATCCCCATCGTCATCACCATGATTGTTGTCATTATTACTGGTTTCCCCAGCTATTTCCTTCCTTTTTAGCTGGACTGAGCTGCAGAAGTAGATGCACGTTTGACCTAACCATGTGTAGAAAACAAAATCTAAATTCAATAGAAAGGGTCCAGTTCTGGTAGTACTGGGAAGATAAAGAAGACAATAATGGTGTCTCAGAAGAAAAGTAGAAAGATAGAATGAATTTGAGGGTAAAAACAAGTAATTCAAATACTACTATTTTTTTTTTAAGATTTCTTTACTTTAGAGAGAGAAGGAGAACATAGGAGGAGGGGCAGAGAGAGAAAGAGAATCTCAAGCAGACTCTGTGCTGAGCGAGAAGCCTGAAGCACGGCTCAATCCCACGACCCCAAGACCATGACCTGAGCCGAAATCAAGAGCTGGACATCCGAGCCACCCAGGCACTACAGTGATTTAAATATTAGTAAGCAGTGAATTACTTCCTTTTGCTAATGCTAAACACAAAAATATGTTCTTTGTAAATATTAAGTGCAGGGTTAGGTAATTTAGAGGAGGGTACATTTAATGGGTGTTATATTTAGTTTAAACTATCTAACGCATATTTATTTTAAAATGCACAAATCTGTAAACACATGAAAATGCAGGTACCAGAGAAGGCTTGATGAGGATGAAAGTGTGTGCCATTCGAACTGGGGTTCCATTCCTGACTCTCCAACCAATTATGGCTGTAACCCAGATAAAGTTACTCCCTCCAAAGAGATTTCTTGCACCATATTATTAGATAATAATATAGTAATGGCCACTACACAAAGGTGTTCTAAGGCTTATGTCCCATCATCTACCTGAAGCCAGCGACACAGTGCAGGACACATACCACAGTGACCGATCAACATGTGTTAGAAATGATAATCACCAGTCATCAGCAGCTGTTAGGTCAGCATCCAAGTTCCTAAGACCTGAGGTCAAGGGAAAAGCAAAAGGCCTGGAATGTTTGCACTTGGTGCCCAATGCAAACGAAAATCCACCAGCAAAGAATGGTACTAGAGGAGGTTGAAGGAAGCACAGGCCTGGAAGGAAACAGATGCAAGAATGAGGAAGGGGGCAGGGAGCAGCAGGGCTCTCTGGGTCAGAGTGTGAGGGTCAGGAGAACACTGGCCGAGGGCAGTTGTGGTCTAAAGATATTTCAAAGGCAAAGCAAAACAAGCATGACAAATACAGTACTAGGACAATCTTAAAGAAACTGGGACCCTTGGAAAGTGCTCGGAGCTAAGAGAAAGAAGCAGAAGCCTGACTCCAAATTGAGAGCGTCGAAGCATATGCCAGCTTCGAACAAAACAAAGCAGAGAGAGGTACGAAGACTCTGCTCAAGACTCACCTCCTTTAGAAAACCTCAAAGCACCTGATTCCATTCAGACGGGTGCTCACCACATTCTGCTCCTGGCTCCCCGCCTTCCGAAAAAACAGTGTCCCTGGGACTGGCACCTCACAGCCAGACATCTGCAGCCTACTCCCGGGACCAGCGGTACCCTTCAAGGGCATTTGTAAAATATGTTGTGACGGTACAGCACTTGTCTCTCCGGCACCATCTCTCACCTGCACCCTCCTTATAGACCCTCACCAGCCTTACAGATCGCCTTTCTCTTCCAGAAAGCTCTGGATTCCATCCTTTCAGATGCCAGTAGGGTCCCTTCCACTAACCTTCCCTTTGCACCATAACAAGTCACTCTTCTTCTTCAGTCTGGGCTCTTCCCTTCTTCACGGACTCCGGGCCTGTCTTGATTCTGCTGCGCACAAGCCCAAGGAGCTTGGACAAGTAGCTTCCTTCCTCTGTGCCCTGGCCTACCCACCCACCTGCAAGAGGAGGCTACTAACTCATAAGACTGCTGGGAACATTCAAGGGCACCAGTCACGCCAGGTGCAGGACACAGTGCTTGGCAAGTAGTCACTACTTAAAAAAGCATAGCTCTCTTTGTCATCCCTGACCCCAACTCTAGATGGACAGCCCTTCCTGTCCTATTGCCACTGTGCCTCTTTCCCTCCCACATCAATTCCCCAAGTGTGCACTCAATTGTATCTGCTAAGGAAGATGAAAAGGAGACAGAAAAACAAAACAGGAGAAAGAAGTAGAAGGCAAGAGAAAAAAGTGGGTGCTCAAGACAGGGATGAAGGGAGCAAGGGAGACCGTATACAATAAAGTTGAACTCCTATCCTCAGGGCTTCCACACTTTTCTCAAGCACACAGAGATTCCACATTAGGAGGACGACTGTGTCCACTGGGGCAAGTTCCGGGGTGTCAGTCACGAGAATAAGATTTTGCTATGAATCAAAAGAAATGATATCAAGGGTCAAAATGATTCCTCGTCCGAATCTGGGATTCAAAGTCACACACAAACACAGATCTAGGCCAATGTAGTGCATACTTGTAAATTACAAGAAGATTCCAAAACACTGAAGTACTTTAGTCCTTTCCTACACATTAGCTGTTCATTTTAAAATAATATACAGCGGCATTAGGACCAGAGATGAAGGTAAACATGCCCAAATTACATCAACTACACCTGCAGCTCAGAGGAGTTAAACAGCAGAAAGCCGCAAAGAACAAACTCTTCACCAAAAAAGAAATGTCTGTTTCTGCAGGTTAGCGCCACCATTTTTTTCACATTTGCATCCACGTAGTTGTACTTGGTCTCCCCATTATGCAGCAGTTCTTTACAATATAGCCAGCTACCCTGACAACTGGGTTCCCTTGCCAGAGGGGCTTTGTCTAAATCCTAAAGCTGCGCTTGGCTTTGCACTGAGCCCGGTGGCTGCCTGTGATCTGAATACCAATGAAAAAGTCAGACCCTATTGTGGAACAAGCCAGAGACTAAAAGGTCTCTTTGGGGTCAACAAACTGTCTCGACTACTTTCATAAGCTTAAGAGACTGGAAAATGAAGCTAGAAATGCATCGTACTTCTTAGGAGGACAATAGGAAAAAGTATTAAGCGTCTAACATTCATCAGAAACTTTTTAGAACTTCAACTTCAAATTGAAGGGGGCCCAGTAAACCTTCACATGTAAATACAGTGCTGCTTCTTCTAGTGGGAATGAACTTATAGAACAAGTGTAAGTAAATATCACTTATCGTCAAATCGGAGGGTGCTCAGAAAATTTGTATACTCCAAGCTACACACACAAAAAAAACTTGTGTCCCAGTCCCCACCTGTTACTGATTGAGGGAGACAAAAGACAAACATGAAGATGGTAAACCAGTCTTGGGCTACAGTCTAAGAAATGCAAAATTACGAAACTCTAAAGAACCAGTTCCTAGCTAGTACCTAGTTAATGGCAAATATTAACAATGCTTTAAAAAAATACAACAGTAGAAGCAGAAAAAATAGTTTCAACTACCCCATTTTGGTTCAACTGTCAATAAAAAATGACACTGTTGTCTGTTCCACTTGCCATTCAGCCACTCATCTACACTGCCTTGAATTTTAGTACTTGGAGGCGCCCTTTTTCTTCCTTACAACTAATCTTATTTAATCAATGCCAAATCTTGCCTGTTTTACTTCCTGGATAGCTCCTGTATTTCTGCCTCTTACCCTGCTGCCACAACCCTAACTCAGATGACGACGACGATATTTCGCCTGCGTTCCTACAAGCGCCTCATAACTGATTCCCCGGCCAGAGCCGCCCTACAGGTAAATGACGCAACCCACATGCGTAACTTTACATTTTCTCAGAGCCACCTACAAAAATGCAGAAACAAACAGGTGATGTTATTTTAAACAATGTCTTTATTTAACCAAATATACCCAAAATATTATCACTCCAAGAAATAAATCAATAAGAAGAATTGAGATAGTTTGTATTCTGTTTTCTTCAAAAGCAAGAATTCAAAATCCAGCACGTATTTCACACCTACAGTACGTCTCAATTTACATGTTACGTTTTCAACAGCTTAAGTGAAATGTAATCCTACCAAAACAATAAAGCAAAAGCGAAAAGATTTTATACTGCTTCTGTTTTCAAGTAAAGTTCAAGTGCTGAACCGCCACCTGCAGCTCCCGGCTCCCGGGCTGGACAACCCAGCTTACAGGGCTTCCATCTTTGGCTCTTCCAGTGCAGGCTCAACATCTTCAAATACTAACTGTTCCCATCATCTACAGCGTAAAGCCCTTTGTCTACTTCTCAGTGATCTTCTGACAAAACCCAACCTTGTTCCCCTTCTCCTTCCAGCCTCCTGTTCCCCATGCTCCTGCACCCACCCCACCCCAGGCAGGCAAAAATGCTCCAGCATGGACCGCGCCGAGTGTCCCTCTTGGGCCCGTGCCCTTAGTTTTTGTAGACACCCTTCAGGCTTCCCTACCCCTGTCGACCTGCCACCTCCTGCTTATCCTGCAGGGTGCAACTGAGAGATCAGTCTCTTCTCAGATCCCTTCCCATTAGATGACACCAGCTCTTGGGAGGCAGGAATCATGTCGCTCCTACTCACTGCTGTGTGCCTGGCACGTTGTAGGCACTCAGTAAACACGAATCAGTCAACAGAGAGATGGGAGCTACCTTAAGCATGCCCTCATTCAACATACAGGGCAGGAAGACCAGCGTCCTCCTAGGGGTTCATTAACATGGTTTTACTCTCACTAACCAGAAATAGACTGACCCCAAGATCGATGCCAAAATGAACCCTGAAACACCAAGGCTCTCAAAGTTGGAGTCTTCAGTACAAAATAACGCTTTGTGCCTAACAGATTTTTTGTGTGTCTACTAGGAGGGCAATGAAGGTCAGAGTAAAACTTTCCCCCCACTTCTTAAAAGCGGGATACACGAGCATAATCCCAGGTTTCTTTCTCTCCCTTTAGTTGCACTAGTCAGGTGAAATGGAGTCATTTTTCTGATGGGGAGAGATGTGGGGGACAAAACCTTGGCATGCAGAATTCATTCCCGTCCGTTTTCTTCCTTTTGAAGCTAGTCTGCTATTGTAGAAAATGCAAATCTTTGTTCCTTTGTTGCTTTGTTTGACCAGCAAACTACACAAGACCTGCAGGCTGTTTCTCTCAATAAAGTTTTATTGGAGAGATTTTATTAATTTTATTTACAGCCCCATCCCTTACTTTACAGATTGTCTAGGGCTGCTTTCTTGCACTACAGTCACAGATCTGAGTAGCTACAGTTGTGAAGGAAAGAAACCACAGGACCTACAAACATAGTTTAGTATGTGGCACTTTGCACAAAGAGACCCATGCTTTACGGTACCATCTTACTTGTATTACCTGAAATGCACTTGGAAAAGTCTCCTTCATTCAGCAATGCAATCAACAAGTCCTCTGGTTCTCACCCTACAGCCTCCAATTTAATCTTTATCGGTGATCAGCTTCGGCCTTCATCTTTATTCTTTATTTCAAAAACTGGATACAAGGCCGAATATTTAGTAATTCTTTATACTGTGGTGTCTAGAAACCCCAGCTCTTGATCTTTATAAATTTTCTAGGCATAGTTTTTAAGTTCCAGGATACAAAAGTGCTAGGGGAGGGGTCTTGGTCAAGTACCTGTTTAAGCTACAAAGTACTTGGAAATGTGTCTTCTGGAGGAAATGTGAGCACTACACCTGGGGGAAGCCTATTTCATTAACATTAACTTCATCATACACATAAACTGTGTGTTCTTCTATTCTCAGTGAAGAACACTGGCACTTTAAACTCTAGCCCAGGTCTCGGGAGACGGACAGAGTTGCAGGCAATGCCTGCCACCCACCCTCAGAGCCGCTGCCGGACCCAGGGCTCCACGGAGACCGTGCCAGGCGCCGGGGGATGTTGAGCCACGCTGAGGCAAATGATGAAACACGGGCCAAGGAGAGCCTCAGAAGCAAGAGGCAAAATGTCATCGTGTAGCATTCTCTGTGCAAACTTGCCGGAGGGGTGCAGGAAGAAGTGCCCAGAAGTGCTGAGAGGGGCAACCCCATGTCTACCAAAGAGAAAACAAGGTCGAGAAAGGCCGAAGGCTGACAAGGCCCATCATGAAAGAGAAAGGAAGACTTATCTCCATCCTAGAAGGGAAACCAAAGAAGTTGAAGGATCCCAACGCATTCAGGAGGCCTCCTTCATCCTGAGCGTGGTGGCCCCAAGTCAAAGGAGAACATCTTGGCCTATGCAACGGTGACACCGCAAAGGAAGGTGCAGGGATGCGGGCTGCCCCCATGGAACGGGACGACTAGCGAGGGGCCTCATGAAGAGACGGATGCCAAGCTGAAGGAAAACTATGAGGAAGATGTTGCTGCATGCCGAGCTAAAGGAAGGCTTGAGGAGGCAAAAACCGGAGTCACCACCAGGGCTGAAGAGGCAAAAAAAAAAAAAGAAAGGTGAGGACGGAGATGAAGAAGATGACGATGAGTTAGTCCAGCTTGTGCCCTCATCCGTAAAGCGTCTAAACCCCGTGCAGCCAACTTCCTTCTTTGCAATAATGAAAGGCCGCGCAGATGCATTTCCAAACTGCTCAGCGCCTTGCTCTGCAAACTGTGCACACCGCCTACTGTGTGTTTAGACAGGCCTGGCCGGTGGCATTTCTGACAGCCCCTGCCTCGCCGGCTGCAGCTGAGAGCAGGGTGCTGCTCCAACTCGCCATTTCTGGGGACCAGAGTTTCTCATTGTCAGCTGCCTCTGACGCAGCCAGAGGTACCGTATGCAGTACTGTAACTCTGGTACCTGCACACCCCTCTGTAAGCTGCAGGCGTGCGCACTAGTGCGTGCACGCACACACACACCTTGCCACCGCTCTGCTGACATTCTGAATGCTTCCAAGTAAATACGGTTTTTTGTATTCAAAATAAAAAGACGTATAGTATTAAGTCTTCATGTCATGCCCTTTGTTTTAGGAAAACATGTACAGTATACTTGTATTTTTTCTGCAACAAAATAGTCTTTGGACATTATTGATTTTTGTTTCCTTGAATGTTTCTCCTATTCTTGAAACAAATCAATATTACACAAAAAGTGACCTCGGATCACCCATTTTCAGGAACGCTGTCAAAAACTATTCTAATAATTTTTTAAAGACCATGTACCTTTTTATCCTATACTGATGTTGTTTGACTAAAACCCTTCAGTCAGAGACAATTCTATCACACATACTTGTGAAAATGTATATGTAATAATACTAACCTTGATAATAACTATAAGGAGGTTAAACAGAGGTAATGAACATTTTCCTTTTACAAGTTTCTAGAACACAGTCCAACAATAATCCTTCACAAAATATTTAAATAGGCCAATCAGCATGTTGCATATTTTTATCATATGCTTTTTAATCATTTCAAATTTGTCCTATCATTTCCCTGGTGCTATGTATCTCACATTTCCAAAATTTTCTACTAACATTGCTCAAGTATTTTAATACAAGGAGGTCAATGGACACATGATGATACAGAACATACTTGGGACCTCAGTACTAACTCAGATTTATATCTGGTTGCTGGGAATTCTTTCTAACAAAACCAAGAGTAAGAAATAAACAAGTGAGAGCTTTTCAAAGAAAGTGCTTTGGTGTAAAAAAAAAAAAAAAATTAAAATGATAGCTGAAGATTAAAGGACCTTTTTAAATATTTTTCATCTCAGTTAGGCCCTGAGTTCTTTACAGTCACAATGTTCAGCCAATACTTCGAGACGACAATACTTTTTTCGTAATCCTTCAATATATTTTGTGACATATGTCTCCTAGAACTGTTGTCACCTTCCTAAGTTAAAAATTTAGAAATTTAAAAGTGAACCACTTAAAATCATACAAAAATGATGGGATTCCAGGTAAATGATAATAAATATGTCTCTTGGAGAATCTGAAACACACATTTGTTTTTATGTGCTCTCCTCTTTCACTAGTAGAGAAAAACAAGATTTCTGGTCTTCCTTACTTTCTCTTCAGAAACGTCTCCCTTGTAGACATAGCTTCTGAACGCTAGTCTTTAAGACAGCACTCTGCTCACGAAAACACTGTACAGAAAAGTATTTCAGGAGTTTATTGTATCTTTTTCAAGACATTCACAAACAAAACTGTATTAGGTTAGCAAACACAGGTAAGTATTAGCCGGCTTAATGCATGAACTTGGGAGTGCACGACCTCCAAGGTAACCGTGGCAAGGGAAAAGATCAAGGGAGGATGTGCACTGCCTCAGTCCAAAGTGACACACAAGATTTTCGCTCACAATCCACTGGCCAGAAATCTGTCACTTGGATCCAATGTAACTGCACAAAAAGCTGGAAAATGTAGGAACACAGGGTAAAGTGAGCCTCTACCTCTGAAACAGTTCTAAAATTCTGCTCAAAGAAACCTCAGATCTTGTGTTAAAAGGTAAGGGTGTAACTGACCTTCAAAAAAACTAAAGCTGGATCAACTTTAAGTTACATCCTTGACAATGTCTAGTGTTTTTATCCTGGTGGGAGAAAAACACGTATAGTAGTTCTTTCAACTACTTCATTTTGATATTTTTCTTTTTTTAAATGTTATCAATAGTCTTAAGAATGTTTAAAAGATAACCACTTAAAATTAATTTTATGGTTTCAAATAAAGAAAAGTTTCATTAAGTTAGAAAAGATTTTCAAAGACTCTCACAACTGATCAAATACAGTGTTAGAGCAAATGATCACACCAAATGTTTTAGAGACTATCTTATTTACAATGTCTCTTACCTAAGATAAGGAAGTTTAATTACTATTAAATGTAGTGTCTAAAATTTTAGGGCTGCAAATGAATAGCAAGCATATTTTTTAAAAGTGCTCAACTTCAGCAGTCATCAAGAAATAAAAACTGAAACCACAATGCCATATCACCACAATGACTAAAGTAAGAGAGACCATCTCAAGTGCTGACAAAGAAACAGAAGCAATTCAACTCTTATAAACTGCTAACGGAAATATAAAGAATCAGTATTTCAATGTCAACTATACTTCAACTGAAAAACAAACAAACAAACATTTCAGATTAGTGTTTTGCAGTGTCTACAAAATAAGCTGAACATATGCATATTCTGGGATGCTGGAGTCCGACTTGTAGGCATATACCCAACAAAAATACATATTTAACACACCAAAAGACATATGGCCAAAAAGTACAAACAACCCAGGGGCGTGGTGGGGGGGAGCTCAGTCAGCTGGGTGTCTGTCTTCAGCTCAGGTCATGATCCTGGGGTCCTGGGATCTGCGGGGGGGCCCGCTTCTCCCTCTCCCTGCCTCCTACTCCCCCACTTGTGGGCACTCCCTCTTGCTCTCTGTCAAATAAATTCATAAAATCTTTTTTTAAAAAGTACAAATAACTCAAATATCCAACAGAATAGATAAAAATAAACTGTGGCATAGTCACACAATGGAAATGTTACATAACAACAGTCAGGAATAAACTACTCTTACATGCAAGATTCTTCGATGAATCTCATGAATACGGCATTTAAAAAAAAAAAATACACCCAATGGATCCCATATTCAAAAGCCGGCAAAACTAATCTCTGGTGTAAAAGCCACTCTATTAGCTTGGTGGAGCACCAGTGACTTGAGAGGTAGAGGGAAAGGTTTAGAAGGCAGTAGTAACATTCTGCTTCTTTATATGGGTGTTAGTTACATGGTATGTTCACCTGGTGAAAATTCACAGAAGGGTATTCTTAGGACTTTTCACTTTTCTGTATGTATCTCATATTTTAAGTTTACCTTAAAAATTATTACTGGTAACAGAAACAGAACCTCTTCATTTTGTTTTATTTTGCAATATCATCTATTAGTTTCAATATTCTTTGCTATGGCCAATGGCAATTTTTGAAATGGCTCTTCTAGCCACCACGTAGGAATCACATTTGTGATAATTATTACTCATTAAAGTCCTTACTCATTAAAAAATATTTTGGGTGGAGCGCCTGGGTGGCTCAGTCATTAAGTGTCTGCCTTCAGCTCAGGTCATGATCCTGGGGTCCAGGGATCAAGCCCCATATAGGGCTCCCTGCTCGGCAGGAAGCCTGCTTTTCCCTCTCTCACTACCCCTGCTTCTGTTCCCTCTCTAGCTATGTTTATCTCTGTCAAATAAATAAATAGAATCTTAAAATATATTTATATATTTTAAGAGAGAGAGTACACGTGTGTGCATGCAAATGGGGGGTGGCGGGGAGGGTAAAGGGAGAGAGAGGGAATCTTAAGCAGGCTCCACATCCAGCAGGGAGCCCAACATGGGGCTTGACCTCAAGACCCTGAGATCATGTCCTGAGCTAAAATCAAGAGTTGGACACTTAACTGACTGAGCCACTTAGGCACCCCCAAAATACTTTTTAACTTCTCAAAAAGATGTTTCTTCTGCAAGTAATACAGGAGATTTTTAAATTTTTTGTAATGACCTTGTTGAAGATCTCAGTTCTAAAATAAAAGTAAAGGGTATATGTACATAAGAAAATAAAATATGACAGCAAAAGACATGGCTAAAACATGCAGGGATTTTAGAGATCATTTAGATCAATCCCTCTTATTTTATAAGAACAGGTAAAATGACTTACCCAAGGTCACAAAAGTAAGCGGTAAAAGATTATATTACTACTCAGCTCTCCTGAATGAGAGTTTATTATTCTTACCTCTGGACTATTCTCTTACCTCTAGACTATCCTGCCCATTTAATCACTGGTACCAGAAACAAAAACTTTAGTACACAAAGGGTTTTCCTACAGAATGTCTTTAGTGAATTCAAGACATATAATAATTATATAAACTGACCATCTGCAGGAGTATTCTTCATGAAAACAGCTTTTAAAACACAGTTCTTCATACTTACATGGTGATGATTTCACAGTATATACAAGTAAGTTGAAACTAATTATATATAGGTCAATGAAATAGCTCAATAAAAATGTGTTAGGTAGACCCTAAAAAAAAAAAATTCAGCAAAATCTGCATTGACTCTAGAACATAACTTTAATACAAGTATCAATACACTGCAGAAACAAATTCCCAACAGGGATTTAAAGAAAAGATGCCCCAGGTTCAGTGGATGATTTTTTTGCTCTGCTTTGTTTCTATTTCCAGTCAGTCTTCATTGGACACTTTTTTCACTAAATTCAAAAATGCAGGTAGTACTTCTAGTCAAACAAGTTCGTCTGTGTCTTCTTTTGTAGTCGTTTATCATCCATCCCTAACTTGGCCTGTGAGTCCTATGTCTTCTCAGATCTTCTCAGTGAGGGCTGTTATATATTTCCACAATATGGAAATCATATCCTATTTAATTATTCAGTTAAAATGCATTCCATCTTTACATTCCAATGAAGTAAACCCGGTTTGTCTTGAGTGATGTTTTTCCTCTAAATAATACCAATACAAGCCTGTATTTGATAAAGCCAGTTAAGGTTAAAACAAAACAAAAAAACTTCAGACTTTTTTGCTAACCAGTATGTCACTGAGTTAATAAGTTATTAATTGCCACTTGCTTGGGTTATTCCTAACTCACTGCTTTAGAGAACACAGGGAGAGAGAAAGAAACTTCAAAGTTTGGTAACTAGGCCATAATGAGAAATGCAGAGTGAACATTTGATCCCGGTCTGTTTTAAATTAACACTCTACAGAGAAGAGTCGTCCCGTTACCTCTGAATATTTACTGCTGTTGGTGGTTTTGTTTTTTTTTTTTTTTTAATTTATCAAAGAAATGAGTTTACTAAAGACAGGGAGGTATCAGAGAAGACACAGAGATAGAGACACAGAGACAGGGATAGAGGAGAGGAGAAGGTGAAGTAGCAAGAACTTACCCTTGAAAATCTCCAGTAAAAACTGTATTAATATACTTATGGAAAAGAATTGGGAAGAATAGGAAATAAAGAAGGCATCAGATATTTTTGCCCTGTATTTTACCTCTGGAGAAGGCTTATTGTCTTGAAGAACATGAACATGAGGGTGAGGCATGGGGGGGTTTGGGGGGGAGACTGTGGAGAGGGGAGGGCAGGAGAGGAAAGAAACAAGTGCAAGCTGTCATGTGGAGAGCTCATAAACAATCACCAAAAGGGGCTTTGGGAGCTCACCAGCTGCAAAGGTTTTGTATTAGGCTATGGTTCCACTGGGAGGATGGGCGCCCCTAAATAATGATGTCAAAAAGAGTTTTTACATACACCCAGGAAGCTATTCCAAGCAAACAAAAATCTACAGTTGTCCCTAATGGAGGTTAAGACCTTGGGGGATTAGAGATAGAGAGTATAGATGGCTATTATCTAAATAAACGTACTGTTCCTAGCTCAACGAAAGAATATATTCCTAAAGAAGAATATGTAATACTTTCACTGTGAGACTCCAAACAAAACAAAACAAAAAAGTAAACAAACATTCACTCTTTCCATGTACCAACAATATGTCAGAAGTTTCATCTTGAAAGTTATATAGCAGAGTGAATTTAAGAATAAAAATGTTAATTACAGAATAACTTCCAGGGGAATTTCATTCATGGGGCATTTTTGCACCCCATTTCAATGCTTTCTGGTCACAGAGGCAGTATTTCATCATGACTGGCTTAACATAATTTTGAGGAAGCGGAACTGTGATGGTGCTGCTGGAAAGTTCTCACTGGCGTTCCACCCATTACACTCAGTAAATGCAACATTTTCATGATCATTTGACCAAAAAAAAAAATTTTTTTTTGCAAGAGACCTAAAAAGATTAAAGGGAGGCATCCTCAATTCATTGACCAAGGTATCACCTAACATGTGGTCCTAAAAAACAAGGAAAAGGTACGTTTTTGTTTCCCCCAGCCATACGCACAATTCTCAAAGCAAGTTGCAATGGCATCTTCTGCCTATTTCTAGTTATTCCAGATAATGTATTTGTTTTCTTTTTTGTAGTTTACCAAATTTGTGCCATTTGATGCAAAGGGCTTTCCTGATTAGAATTTGCTGATTATACAATGTTAGCAAACAGGTACCTTTCCAAATGAAAGGGTCAATATTACATAGAGAGTACTATGGAAAACAACTTTAAAATATAAAGTGTGTTCCATCAACACAATAAAGTTCAAAAAGGGATAAATTTAAGACAGCTGACCTAAGATTGCATATAAGCTTTTCACAAAAGGATTTAAGGTCATAAGGAATCACAAGCTAACTAAGGGTCACCAGTGAAATGGGGTATGTCAAAAGCACAGGAATATATGGCCGGTCATATCACAACAACAGAAAAAAATGTGATGCTATCCTTTTCCTATCATAACGATCTTCAAACTGTTTTATATTGAAACCCAATAGTTCTGGCAGAATATCTCCCGAGTCAAATGAAGAAAAAATTGACATTAAACCCTACCCCTACCCCTAAAAAAAAGAGAGAGAGAGAAAAAAAAAAGAGAGAGCGAACAAAGATCCTATAAAATCTATACCATGCCAGGGTACTGTTTATCTGTGTTTTTAAGGAAGTCAACATGGTTGTTAGTTTGTCTGTTTTTGCAGGTTGCTTTAACAATTGTATTGCACAGCTGTCCAAAATAGTTCAGAGGTTCTAAAAGAACCAAGCTGGAAAACCTTGTGGGCAGGCAGGAAGTCGGACAAGCTCCCTAAACATAGCTCCATTATCTGAGCGTGAAGATAAAGAAGAAAAACTGTACTTGGCAATCCTATCTGGTTGAGATAGAGAACAAGAATGGGATTTTTTTTTTAATTTTTTTAAAGAGCTGGATAGATAACCGTGTTCTTCCTTCCAACTGAGAACAGAAAGATTCTATAAAGTAAAACTTTACACTTATGACTGTGGTGCAGACAGGCACAATCGTGACAACTTAGAATTAAGTGGCTTCTTTGGTGCTTATAAAAATTCCTCAGGCCCTACAAAAAGCCAAAATAATCCAGCAGATAAATAACTACAACAGTATAAAAAGGAAGGAAAACAATTTCACAAACTGACGTAGAATTTCAGAAAATTAGTTAAAGTGCACTGGAGAAATACTATTATTTAGTGCGACTAATTTAGTAAAAATAAGGGTGCCTGGGTGGCTCAGTTGGCTAAGCGTCTGCCTTCGGCTCAGGTGCCTATCCTCCCGGCCCGTGCTCTCTCTCTATCCCTTCTATAAAAAATAAAATCTTTCTTTAAAAGTTTAGCAAAAAAAGTCAAACATGCAAAGCAGTATTGATCACATAAACTTTCCAGGGTCTGCTCTTGTTCAAAGGAGGTATTCTATCAAGATACAGTTTTACAAGTAAGATAACAAGATAATAAAGAAATAATCTGTAAAAACTAAAGATTGCCTGTTTATACACGTCTGAATTTCAAAGCCTTGCATTTTGAAGTGGTGTGTGAAGGCAAGCCTCGCCATATGAGTCAGAGTGACATCTAGTGGCGACTCCGTTGAACGGTACATGTTTGGTACTCTCATCTCCTGTAACTACAAATGCACCGTACCCAGCACATGGCAGGCACTCAAACACTACTGCATGAGTCAGCTACTCTACCATTAACACTTTAGCCTAATATCCCAACTTCCCCATTCCTACCGTACCTCCTCCTTCCTTTCCCACCATTTCTAGGCCTTCCTCCTCCCTATTCTCCCAGTCTGCAAGTTCCCCTCCACACTCACTCACTTGTCTCATTCTCTATGGACTCTGTGGTCAGTCTTTATTTTTCTCAACTACTTTTTCTTTCACTGTACACATTTTTAAAAAGATCTTATTTATTTATTTGGGAGAGAGAGAGAGAGAACATGAGCAGGCAGGGAGGAGTACAGGGAGAGGGAGAAGCAGGCTCCCTGCCCACAACGTGAGGCTCCACCCTGGAACCCTGGAATCCTCAGACGTTTAACTCAATGAGCCACCCAGGGGCCCTCTCTGTACACATTTTATCAATCTCCATCTTATGCTTTTTGTAAAATCCATTTTCTGTGGAACTTCTCTGAGCATGGCAATATTAAATCATGAAACTAAGCCAAATGCATCAAGCATAATTCATCTGGGAACTCTGGGAAATTAAATTACTTAATTCATCTTCAGCTGGCTTGACCATCTATCAAGTCAAATTGATAGATGATTATTTACCAAAAACAATCATGTCACATCTTCTTTGCCCTTATTCAAACCCCTCTCTCCAAATTCCATCTTTCTTCTCTAACAAGCTCACTTCCTAGAAAACACGGAAACCACTGAATGCAAGTAACCTCAACCTCCCAACTCTGCATTTGCGGCAGACACTTTATTTGGAATACCCGCCCCCGCTCTCCCTCAAAGTAGATTTGGTCATGTCAATGATTATATCTCTCTTCTTCAGAATTCCCCTTTGTATTCTGACTCCTTCCCTACAACCTGAACATGAACATATGACCATGCCCACCCCATCCAAACATCATCTTTCTTTGACTTTGTTGTAATTTATTTTCTTTTTTTTTCATCAAAAAATAAGTCAAAAGAGTAATTTACAGTGACTTTTTCCTCATTTCTTTGTTATCCATTCACCACCCAACCAAGACTCCGCTGGCTCCGGGGAACGGTTGGGGGGGGTGGGGGAGAACCTACCTATAGAAATCAGGCTGGCTCGACACAGCTAACTGCTGGGCCAGGGCTAATGCTTGTGTGGAGCCCTAGTCAGCGCTGGTTGGCAGACATCAGTTTTATTATTTAACATAACTCAAGCTTTCTTTATTTTTGGTACAAAATCAAAAATCAGTGAATGAGAGAACATTTTCAACTAAGAAAAAAATCTACCCAATATTGGGAAATACAAAAAAAAGAAAGTGATACTTATCCAAAACCAAGCATGTAAGCACCTGAAAGGTGCATCTAGTAAAGTGACATGGCGAAGCAACTCAAGTGGCCGTGAAATGTTGGGAATCATGAGCAGTGCCTTCTGAACAGCTCTGATTCTGAAATGAACGTTCTTTGTATTTGATGATACTAATTCAGCCTTTTTTGTGGTTGATGCTATAAATGTTACGGAAATT
This sequence comes from Spilogale gracilis, assembly GCA_004023965.1. Lineage (NCBI taxonomy): Eukaryota > Metazoa > Chordata > Mammalia > Carnivora > Mephitidae > Spilogale > Spilogale gracilis. The sequence goes on from PITA01001763.1 coordinate 174,662, forward strand.
ATGTACTGCCCATGTTCATTACCTAAATTTCACATAATAATAGGTTTGTTAAATTAATTTTTCCCTAAAATAGATAAAACAATTATTCTTTATTAAGGATTAATCACTTGCCAAAATTAATTGTCTAAAACAACCTCATTTCAATTACACACTAGTCTTAGATCTGGCGTTTTCAACTTTTTATTTTTTCAAACTTAACTACATTTTAAATTTTTAAATAACAGGAACCCTTTGCAGTAGTCCCCTGGTTTATAAGTGGTCGGCACCCTTTCAGTTCATTGGTAGCTTCTGAGTACTCAGAGTACTCTGCTCCAGAGACTATAAACAGTGGATGCACTAAATTTGAGGATATCATCCAAAGTCTATTTAACTCAGCTAAACAGTACTAATCAGTAGCAGCTAACCCAACCTTAAATCTAGGTCCTTGGAATGGAAGAGTGGGGAAAAGGAAGTTAAGTTTTTATCACTCCTTCCAGGCACAGAATTTGCGGTAATCAAGTATTTGAAATGGGCAAGTGTACCTTTGGCATAATTCCTACATCCTTCCCCAATACATACTTTCCTCCCACACCCTGCTGTTATTGCTACCAGTTTCCAGGTCTTCAGCCCTCCTCCATCATGCCATAGCATCTTGATCTGCCTTCACTTCCCCAAATGCCCCAGATTTCTAAATGTACTTCCTTCCCTCTACCAGCCTCTGATCTCACCAGGCAACAATGCAACCTGATTCAAAGGAATATGTAAAAAGACAGGTCTAAACCTCTTAAAAGATAATTTTACAAAGTAATTGTAACAAAAGGGGAAAGAGTGCCGTTATGGTGTGGGAAACTAGAAGTCACTACTTTCATCAAGTGATCAAAGCTAACATCACTAGTAATGGGATAAATTGAAATTGAACACCACCCCAGAGGATAAAACAAGGACACAGCATCTCTTCTGTGATAGGGCCAAAAATGTACCACCTGAATCTCACTGCAAAGAAAAACATCAGACAACCCCAAATTGAGGGACGCTCTACAAAATAACCAGTATGTAATCTTCAAAAGCCTCAAGACCATGAAAGTAAAGAACATGGAGCCATTCTGGGATAAATGAGATGAAGACAACCGAGGAATGCAACGCAAGACCTCAGATTAGAATTTCTTGAGAAAAAAAACATTATTACTGGCAAAATCTGAATATGATCTGATGATTAGATAGTGGTGACTCATGTATCAATATCAATTTCCTGACTTAAGAGTTACACTCTCCTCATAGAGAAGGATGTCCTCGTTTTATTAAAACAAAACAAAACAACAACAACAAAAAAAGGGGGCACCTGGGTGGCTCAGTTGGTTAAGCGGCTGCTTTTGGCTCAGGTCAGGATCCAGGGTGCTGGGATCAAGCCCACGTCTAGCTCCTTGCTCAGCCTGCTTCCTCCTCTCCCTACACCTGCCGCTCTGCCTACTTGTGCTCTCTCCCGATCTGTCAAATAAATAAATACATCTTTTATTAAAAAATCACTAAAGTATTCAGGGTAGAGCATCTTACACTCAAATGGATCAGGAAAGAAAAGCTTCTGAGTTATTCTTACAACTTCTCTATAAGTTTGAAATTATTTTAAAATTCAATGAAAAATAAAATGTAAAGGTGTTTACACTTGCATTCCCTATTTGCATTTTGTTGTCGCTTTATCTAACAACGAAAGCTCTCAACTAATAGGTTCTAGAAATACATTTTGTTCACTCCTTCATTCTTCACTCAACAAAAACTGAGTCCCTTACTCTATGTCAGGCATGGGGAGCACAACAGGAAAATGTGGAGAAAAATCACTGCTTTTGGGGGGTTTATATTTAATGGGAGAGAAACAAATAGAGGGTAGAGTGTATTAAATACTGGCTAAGTGCCCAGGAGAAAAACATCAAACGCAGAGAGGACGGAAGTTTTAGATGAGGGTGCGCAGGACGACATCATTGAGAAGTAGCTTTTAAGAAAAACTGAAGAGATGTAAGGAAGCTAGGCACAAGTATCTGGGGCAGGGAAGAGGGAAGGTTGGGGGAGAGATCTCTTGCCATAGAGAACAGCAAAGCTTTGAGATGGGAAAAGTGCTGGCATTCTCCTGGAGCAGTCCGATCCTGAAGAACGAGAGAGGGACCAGGAGGAAAAAGTCAGAGGGGGAATGAGTGGGCTGTCGCCTGCAGCTTGTGGAACGCACTGAGGACCCTGGCTTCTACTCTGAGTGAGGTGGGAAGCTACGGGAGGCTTCTGAGCAGAGAGGCCACTCTCACCTGACTCAAGTTTTAATAAGATCCCAGAGGCTACTGCTGGAAAAGAGAATAAAGGGGGACAAGGACAGTCTGGAGGAGGGTTAACAATCAAATCTAACTTCTTCACAAGAGCCAGCCCCATCTTATAAAATACAGTAAAGCAGGATGAATGATTACCAAATAAACTTGCATTTATTTGGTCAGGATGCAAGTGAAAGGGACACAGTCAGCACTCAGGAGCTGTGTACACGTCCCCTCTTGCTCTCATCCTCTTATCGTTCCCTTAGAAAGACGAACCTTCTCCCAACTTTTACAGTGTTAACTTACCCGGGTTTTATTATCGTATTAGCACCTAGCTACGTTTCCCTGAACAATCCAGAACGTTTCCTGCATCTGAAGTTTGCATGCATGGGGATAGGGCTTTACGCATCGTCAGTACCTTATTTCTTTCACTCAATACGAGGCTTGTGCGATTCATCTATGTTTCGTGTGGCTTTGTGCAGGATACCACTGTGTGTCTGTCCTGCAGTGCAGGGATATTTCTTCCCAGTTTCGTGTCACTGCAAGGGATGCTCCTCTGACCACTCCTACCCAGGTCTCCTGGTGAAAACACGCACACATCTCTCTGAGTGCGGTTACCGAGTCAGAGGGTATGTGCACCCTTGACTTCACTAGATCCTGCCAAACTGTTCTGGGCGTTCTGGTGTTGGTTTTTGCCAGCATCTCCAACCTGTGCTACTATCAAACTTCTCATTTCTGCCAAAATGGTGGTGCATGTAGAGACTGTCTTACGGTGATTCTAATTTGTAATTCTGATTGCTGATGAGGCTGCACTTTTTTTTTTTTTTTTACATTTGTCATTCTTTCATCTCTTCTTATACCTTAGATCTTTCATCTGGGACTGTGTGTGACATCAAGTGTGTTCATATTCTGCGAACCACCGGTCCCACCCCTCTCCAGAGCTTCTTTCATCTTGCACAACTGAAACTCTGTGCCCATTAAATGGTAACTCCTCATGTCTCCCTCCCCCAGCTCCTGGCAGCCACTATTCTAGACCTCCAATCTTTATGAATTTGACCACTCTAGGTACTTCACAGAAGAGGGATGGGGTCACACAGCGTTCGTCCTCTGAGGCCAGTTCCACATTATACCTCCCTGCCTAACCATGCACACAAACCTGGCAAAGAAGTGTATCACTCAGGTCCTGAAGACTCGATTCGGGTCACTGGTAAGTGACCATCACAGTAGGCGCACCTCAGCAAATGGAACCAACCTCTCCCTTTGCCCAAGTACTCATTCAGAACAGGAGGAGGACAGCTGGCCGAGGCCAGACTCTGCTCCCACTCAGGCAAGCCCGTTCACTTTACCCGGGCTCCCAGTACTCACTGGATCCCAAATATTAAGTTTAAAGCGGAACATCTTCCCTGGCTCCTGAAAATTCAGTCAAACAAGGAACAAGAGTTTCGAAAGATTTCTCAAATCCCTGGGATCATCTGACAGTCGACTACGGCCTCCATATGCACCAATGAAGGGCCTGTGCTGGCTCCCTAGGTGTCTGCGCCCCAATAAAGCAATGACCATCACCCCAAGGCTGCAATCAGAGATCTAATGATCCTTCTCTGCTTTATCTTTAGCCGCTTAAACATATGAAGCAATACACTAAGGCAAAGCACACAGTACTCTGCCTGATAAGGATTAATGTTAGCTAAAAAGAAATACCAGTTAACTTCAAGACATCATTTTTCCAAAAACAAATACATGAATGTATTTCAAGGAATATAACATATAAGCATTTTAAGAAATGTATGAAATATTTATTTTATTGTTAAAGCCAAAATGTTGTCCAGAATTTTGGGTCTTTCATCTAGGAATCTTTGTTGACTGAACTCCTGATGCTAATCCAAATCAAGTATCATGTAAGAAATTACGATATGGGGCACCCGGGTGGCTCAGTCAGCTAAGGTCATGATCACAGCGTTGTGAGATCAAGCCCTGCGTCAGCCCCCGCTCTGGGTATGGAACCCGCTTGGGATTCTCTCTCACTCTGCCCCTCCCTGTCCCCCAACTGGCACTTGCCCACACTCATTCTCCCCTCTCCTCTCTCTCTCTCAAATAAAGAAAGAAATCTTTCAAAAAGAAAAAAAGAAATTATGACGCTAGGGCAATTACGTAAAGTCAAAATAACAGGTTTTTGTCAGCATACTCGGTAACTGTAAATGAAGAAATATCTACAGTTCCCCCACATTTCTGAAAAAGTTTAGTATCTTCATGATAAACTCTGAGTCTCTGAGAAGTTCTGGCATGTATTTAGTGACTCAACAATGTGAAATGGAGAGATTTGAAATATGTTTATTAAAATTAATTTTTCATTCCTAGAGGCAAAAAAAATAAGCATTTATTCTCAGGCTAGATTGCTGATCATCTGTTCTCAAAATTTTTCATGTCAACAGAAAATACTAAAATAAAGTCACAATGAATTTACCATATACTTTTTAATTGCCAAATTTGAGACTCCTATGGAATGATTTACTCAACCTAACACATCATTTTCCAGAAACAAGGTTTTGAGGGAAGGAAAGATTGTGTCAAAATTATCTTTTTTATCTGACTTATATGTAATCAATGTTCCACCCTCTACAGATGGCTATGAAAGCATCCAAAAAAAATGTTTCTGTGTGACAGAATGCATCATGCTCCACAAAATGGACTGTTTTCCATACTATTAATAAGACTATTAACAGACTTTCTCTCAAACCCTTCTCTTCAAGACTAGCAGGTCTTGAAGGGACTTAGGACTATGAAATTCAAGTAATTTCACAAAGAAAGTAAGATATGGGAATGGTTAGCACTGACCTGAGCACACCTGGGAGGCAAATTATGCATGGCAAGGTAAGGACTGTTGACACTGTATTTAAAATGGAAATCCCCTAGTCTTCCAAAATCAATCACTTACTGTTCCAGAAACAGTGCTAGAACTACTAACCCCAGCTTTCCAGACTGGGGCCACGTATTTTATAGTGAATTTTAATGTTGGCTTATAGATCCATTATCTGTCATTTACTTACTGTAGGACAAAGACAGACTTATTTGAACAGAAAATTTTTAACAATTTATGAAAGCAAAAAAAAATGCTATTTCTATAAGTGTAATTACTCAACTATGAAATCAAGTATCAGATTTTCCTACTGAATGAAAAATCATCTTTCTATTCTTCATTAAATACTGCCTACTAGTTGACTAGAATTATATGGATTATTACTTGCATAAAGGAAAATGATCCAATTTAAAGTTAATTATTGCTGATAATTAATATAAAACCAATCAATTTATAAATCATCATTTTACTCTACTAAAACTCACTCTAAGTTTTAAATAGTAAATGAACAGCCTATACACTAGCATTTTGTCTCTGGACATTTTAATCATTGTAACAATCGTACCAATTCAATTCTTTAAAGTTTATACACCCAGAATAAATCCCTAGTCATTTTTCATATTGGTAAGCTGTATTTCGGGGAATTCTGCTATCTTCAGAAACTGAGTATTCACAAATGCTATAAATTTTATTAAATGAATGAAAAGCTAGTGAATTACATGAAACCTCACCTTCATTATCTAACTTAAGGCTTGAGGTCAGAGCTCACCTGGGAGAAAATATTCTAGCAGTCCCCTCAGGGATATTTGTCTTTATTTCCATTGGCTAAAAGCATACCAATTAACAAGAAAAATTTTATAACAGATTTAGAACAAGAAAGAATTCATAGAACAGATGTCCATACCAAAATTCTTCATAGGATACTCAAATTTAAAAGAAGACAATTATAGTGATATCAAAAAAAAGTTTAGTAGATCAATTTGGAAGGTTTCTAGACAAGCTAGATCCACTAACTGCATGCAGAGTTTTAAAGTAAGTATATCCAAAACTATAGTAATATTCTGAATACCATCTGCAGTAGAGGTCAAAGGAGTGTTAAAGTTATCTCCTTAATAATTCTAAAATTTACATATCCTCTCTTCCTGAGGGTTTAAAATCAATTCCCTGGCAGTTTATCTCCTTTTCTTTAATGTCAGAAGATCTGGAAACCCTCAGCCTTCACTACCTTTTGCACTCCCCATCTAGGTCCCCAGCACACTGGGGGGAGTCCCTTGAACACCCTCCCCTCCCTGAGTCACTATCAGCCTGAGTTCTCCTTTCACTGTGGACAGCTCTGAAGGACAGTTACAGAACTGTGGACTTACACACCCGATTACAAGCCTGTAAACTGAGGTAAAAACCCAACCTTTAAAAAATGAAAACTGTACGTCATGACCTAAAACTGCCTCTATTTGCAAAATTCTTAACTCGAGATTTCCTCCAGCAGTATGTTAGACGCTATTTTAATAACAGAATGGTTAATTTATTTTTTAATCTGTTGTCATAAATAACGAATATTTGGAAAGTAAAAGTGGAACGAAGGAAGGAAATGAGTCAAAATGCAAATAGTGAGTCCTGGGAGAAAAGGACAGCTAAATGTTGAAAATGAGCTCGTGTATGTGCTACACTGCAAAGGTAACCAACCACCGAACATTTCTTCTTGGCCCTCATTCAGGGCAACTGGAGTTTAAACAATGTATATACTGAGACTCTACTTCCCCAAACACAGGGTTTATGGATTCAGAAAAGCAAGCACGCATGTGCATGTAGAGGGAAAAAAATGATTGGCTGCAGTTTTAAGAAAACCTTTCACTAAAATTTATGCCAACTTAGAATAGAATTACATGCTCATGTTAACATTTAAATATAAATCATTAAATTCTGAACACTGACCTCTAGAAAACAAGACTGGTTTAAAAATACACTGTAACAAAGAACGGCAATGATAGAAAAACACCAAAAAGTCTATATTTAATCGGCTGCTCTGTCATTAGAAAGGTGCCCCATTACTACCATATGTTACTCAAATATGTTATCACACCTACAATTCATCATATGTCTCCCAAGAAATTAATTAGTTCTAACTTTTTCAACTTTGACAAAAACGTCTGCATCAGTCAGATTACTAGCTATTGCAAACATTTCAAAATTCAAAGCTTTCTTCAGCTTGCATTTAACCTTTTAATTACTATTAATGATTTAGCAACATTTAGAACAGCATTCATTAGACAGATGTCTAATTCTATAATTTTGAATAATGTAAAGTCATTTACACATACATTTAGTTTTGGTGCACATTTACTAAGTTCATTTTGCAAAATAAAATTAATCACAGGTTCAAAACTATTTACTGATACTTCATTTCACAGCTGCATTTAGGTTAAAGAACACTTAAAATTTTCATTTTCTCTAAAAACTAAAAAGTCAAAAGAAGTTGAGATTGGAGAACTTATAGCAATAAATACATTCTATAATTATAAAATTTATATAAATTACAAGAAGACATGCCCTAAAGAGGACATGTTCAATTGAAAGAGATTTAACAAGCTAAAATCAGTAAAAAGGAAACAAAAGTAACAAAGCAGAGTATTTTCATAAACATTTTCTTTACCAAAATTTTAAAAAATTTTAAGATTTTTTTATTTATTTGAGAGAGACAGCAGAGCCTTCAAAAGAGAACACAATTGGGGGAGGGGAAGGGCAGAGGGAGAAGCTGAGCAGGGAGCC
>PITA01001764.1:0-40823 GCA_004023965.1 Spilogale gracilis
ATGGCATAACATATACTATCTTATTATTCTGTGTATGCTTGAAATTACTATGGAATTATTCTCTAATTATAACATAGAGTAAATACCCATTTTAAAAAGAACCGTACATCTGAGTTTAATATATTTGAAAATGCATGCATGGCTAGTAGCCCGGGTGTGTTAATGGCTACCACAAGAACCACATTTCTTTCTCAGGAGCCCTGTATATTCCAAATGCTTTATTTTTATTTTTTCATTACCATAAAAGGAATACATACTTTTGGCCACCCAAAATCCAACAATGTAGAAGAGTAGGAAGTGAAAACTAAGAGACTCTGATGTAGCTGCACAGTTAACAGTTCTAATACAGGGGCACCTGGCTGGCTTGGTCAGTAGAGCATGTGACTCTTGATCTCCAGGGCGAGAGTTCAAGCCCTATGTGGGTGAAGAGCTTACTTAAAATAAATAAATAAACAAACAAATAAACCAACCCAGTTCTGATATATTTTTGCAGAAATGTTCTATGCTTACATAAGTATATGTATAAACACATGGTCTTTTAAAAAACACAGTTGGAATTATAAAACATATAATCATAAAACATGACTTTTTAAACTCAACATTTCCTGGATATTTTTCAGTGTTTGTACCCTAGACCTAACTTGTCCTTTTAAATTACTGCGTACTACTTTGTTTAATTGATATGATAGACTGATTTGTGTCCCTTCCAAATTCATATCCTAAAACTCTTGCCCCCAATGTGCCTGTGTTTAGACAGGGCCCTTAGAGGGGTAATTAAGGTTAAATGAGGTCATAAGAGTGGGCCTCTAATCTGATAGGACTAATGTCCTTAAAAAAGGGACAGACACCAGAGACCTCTCTCTCTCTCCACAAGTACAGAGGAAAGGTGATGTGAGGGCACAGAAAGAAGGCAACCACCTGCAAGCTGGGGATAAAGGCCTCAGGAGAAAGCAACTCTGAAGGCACCTTGACCCTGGACTTCTAGCCTCCAAAACTATGAGAAAGTAAATTTCTGTTGTTTAAGCTGCCCAGACTGGGGTATTTTATTATGATAGCTGGAGACTAATACGGATATATTCTAATTTAATGCAATCAGCCTCTTAATAAGGGATAGGTAGGTTTTTAAAAAAATATATTACAGGGCGCCTGGGTGGCTCAGTGGGTTAAAGCCTCTGCCTACAGCTCAGGTCATGATCTCAGGGTCCTGGGATCGAGGCCTGCATCGGGCTCTCTGCTCAGCAGGAAGCCTGCTTCCTCCTCTCTCTCTCTCTCTGCCTGCCTCTCCACCTACTTGTGATCTCTCTCTCTGTCAAATAAATAAATAAAATCTTTAAAATATTATATATATTATAAATAATGCAGCAATGATTTTTTAAAAAATTTTATTTATTTATTTGACAGAGATAAACACAGCTAGAGAGGGAATACAAGCAAGGGGAGAGAGGGAGAAGCAGGCTTCCCGCCGAGCAGGAAGCCTGATGCAGGGCTTGATCCCAGGACTCTGGGATCATGACCTGAGCCAAAGGCAGACGCTTAACGACTGAGTCATGCAGGCACCCCTCTTTCTTTTTTTTTTTAAGATTTTATTTGAGGGCTCCTGGGTGGCTCAGTGGGTTAAAGCCTCTGCAGTCAGCTCAGGTCATGATCTCAGGATCCTGGGATTGAAGCTTGCATTGGGCTCTCTACTCAGCAGGGAGCCTACTTCCTCCTCTCTCTCTGCCTGCCTCTCTGCCTACTTGGTGATCTCTCTCTCTCTCTGTCAAATAAATTAAAAAAATTTTAAAAAATCTTTAAAGATTTTATTTGAGAGAGCATGCATGTGTGTACACAAGCTGGAGGAGAGGCAGAGGAAGGAGAAGCAGACTCCCCACTGAGCGCAGAGCCCAATGTGGGGCTCCATAGGGGGCTTGATCCCAATCCCAGGGATCATGACCTGAGCCAAAGGCAGACGCTTAAACGACTGAGCCACCCAGGAGCCCCAGCAATGAGTTTTTTTACATGTATATGGGGGTATGGTTAGATAAACTCCTAGACCTGAAATGAGTCAAAGGGTATAAACATTTTAAATCTGATATTGCCAAACTACCCTCTGAAGAAGTACTACCAGTGCACAGTTCCTGCAATAGTGTATGGATGCCTGTCCCCCAAGTGGAAGTGCCCATTCAGAATTTACTCAGCACCTACTTCTCAACACTGCCAGATCGTGTGAAAGGTGCGAAAGAGACCATGGCATCAAAGAATTAAGTCCATGCCCTCAAGAGCTTTATTCAAGGGGAGAAACCAGCGATAAGTAAGGATAACACAAATAAATACACAAGGTGGTCTAGGAAGAAGGTATCTCTGAGATAACATCTGAGCACAGACCCAGATGAAGAGAGAAAACAAATCTTACAAATCATGTGAAGGAAGAATGTTAAGTGGGTTCCGTAGTTTTTAACTGTCTTTATAAAATAAGCAAAGATTAAAAAAAAATAATAAAAGCAAAGTTGTGGAGCACCTGGATGGCTCAGTCGGCCGGGCATCTGACTCTTGATATGGGCTCAAGCCATGATCTCAGGGTTTTGAGATCGAGCCTGGTGTCTGGCTCCATGCTCAGCGCAGAACTTGCTTGAGGTTCTCTCTCTCCCTCTGTTTCTCCTTCTGTTTGTGCTCTCTCTAAAATAAATAAAATGAATAAATCTTAAAAAAAAAAAAAGCCAAGTTGCAATTCTACTCCTAGGTATGTGCCCCAAATATAAAAACAGGTGTTCTGGGTGTCTGGGTGTCTGAGTTGGGTAAGCCACTGCCTTTGGCTCAGGTCATGATCCCAGAGTCCCAGGATTGAGTCCTGCATCGGGCTCCCTGCTCCGTGGGAGTCTGCTTCTCCCTCTGACCTTCTCTCCTCTCATGTTCTCTCTCTCAAATAAGTAAATAAAATCTTAAAAAAAACGCACAATGGGTGTTCCAACAAAAATGTGCACACCCATGTTCACAGCAGTGCTATTGCCAATAGCCAAAAGGTGGAAACAACCCAAATGCCTAGCAACATATGAATGGACAAACAAAATGGAATATTATTCAACCACAGGAAGAAATGAAGTATTGGGGGCCTGGCTGGCTCTGTTGGTATAGCATGCCGCTCTTGATCTTAGAGTTGTGAGTTCAAGCCCCATGCTGGGTGTAGAGATTACTTAAAAATTAAAAAGAAAAAAAGAAATGAAGTACTGACATATGCCACAAAACAGATAAATCTTGAAAATACGATGCTAACTGAAAAAAAGCCAGATAGAAAAGGCCACATTATATGATTTCACTTACATGAAATATCTGGAATAAGAAAATCCATGGAAACAGAAAGCAGATTAGTGGTTGCTAGGGGCTGTTGCTGGGGAGGGTGGGAGGAGGATGGGGAATGACTGCTTAATGGGTACACATGGGGCTTCCTTTTAGGGTAATGAAAATGTTCTGGAACTAGACAGTACTGATGGATGCACAACATGTACACGTACCAAATGTCACTGAAACATACACTTTAAAATTGTTAAAATGTCAAATTTTATGTTAGGTGTTACTTGCCACAATAAAAGATAATACATTAAAAAAAAAAAAAAAGGCAAGGCTGAATTTTCTCTTCCTAAACCTAAGGGTCATATGCAATGAATTTTTTGCTCACTTCCTATTCATGCCCAATACTCATTTTCTATTGCATTATGGATGTTAAAAAATTAATCTGTAAACTCTCTTTGCATATGATGTAAATTAATTCTCCACCTTAATAAAAGCCAGAGTTTATGGAATTTTCCATATTTACACAGAGATCTAAATAAGCACCAGTTAACTGTAAATGGAATTCTTTAAAAAAATTTTTTTTAAAGATTTTATTTATTTATTCGAGACAGAGAAAGAGATAGCCAGAGAGAGCAAAAGCAGGGAGAAGGAGAAGCAGGTTCTCTGTGTGTAAGGGAGCCTGACATGGGGGTCCATCCCAGGAACCAGAGATCATGACCTGAGCAGACGCCCAAACAACTGGGCCACCCAGGCGTGCCCCCCTCCTTTTTTTTTTTTTTTTTAAAGATTTTATTTATTTGAGAGAGAGCGACAGAGATCACAGAGGGAGAGGAAGATGGGGAAGCAGACTTGCTACTGAGCAGAGCCAGATGTGGGACTCAATCCCAAGACCCAGGGATCATGACCTGAGCTGAAGGCAAACATTGAACTGACTGAGCCACCCAGGCATTACTCTGTCTAGAGTAATGAAATTTCAGAATTGAAATGGCCTGAAAAGTCACCTGGTTCAACTTTGTTCTGACTTAAGAATCTTCTAACGCTACAATATATTTTGCCAGTTAGTCTGCTCTGGCTTTGACAAAGCACAGAAAGGGAGTATTTAGCTTTTTTTGAAAACCTACTTTGAAGTGCCCACAAAATTATCTTAGTCTGGGGTAATAAACATAAGGGGGAAAACCACTCAAACTAGGCAATTGAAGAAAAGTTTACAAATGGGACTACTGACAGAAAGTGTGGGCAAGTTTAAAGGAATCCAAGAAATACTGTGGGGCTAGCAACACAGAACTCCTGCAGGCATGCAGCTTGGAGGTGAGAGAGAGAGGTCTTGATCCCACTTCTTGTGGCTATAGATTCCATGAGTTACTATAAAATTGTTCTTCTTCCAGCCTATTTTCTGTGGCTTGATGGCCTTGATTACAAGTTTCACTTCAATATATAAAATAAAATTGGGGGGCACCTGGGTGGCTCAGTTGGTTAGGCGACTGCCTTCAGCTCAGGTCATGGTCCCAGAGACCCGGGATCGAGTCCCACATCGGGCTCTCTGCTCGGCAGGAAGCCTGCTTCTCCCTCTCTCACTCCCCTGCTTGTGTTCCCTCTCTGGCTGTGTTTCTCTCTGTCAAATAAATAAAAATCTTTAAAAATAAATAAATAAATAAATAAAATAAAATAAAATAAAATTGGTTCTACCAACACCTCAACCTTAAGAAACTGAAGAAAAGTAATCTAAATAGCATGAATCTACAAGACAAGAATCTGATGGAGGGAAGCCATTGTCCAAACGCTCCTTGGAGCACTTACCTGGCATTGGGACCCAAATATAACTCCAAGAGGCTGGCGTGCTAGTTGGGGAAGACAGATCATAGATATACCTTGGGTGCTACCATGTGGGGAAGAAGAAACTGTTAGAGAACCTTATATAATCTGAGGAAGTGGAGGAGTTCTAGACAGAGATGTTAGCAATGAATGAAGTCTAGGGACTAGACCCAAGAAAATAAGGAAGTGATAAGATAAGGAGCAGGAAACAAGAGGGGAAATATACCCGAGACAGGGAAAAAGACACTCATTGGCACTCACCTTATTATAAAGTGGATCACCAGATACAATCATTCATTAAGAATAGTTCAAGGGGGGCGCCTAGGTGGCTCAGTTGGTTGAGCAACTGCCTTCTGCTCGGGTCATGATCCTGGAGACCCAGGATCAAGCGCAGCATCCAGCCCAGCCCCCTGCTTGGCGGGAGGCCTGCTTCTCCCTCTCTCATTCCCCCTGCTTGTGTTCCCTCTCTCGCTGTGTTTCTGGCAAATAAAAAAAAGAAGAAAGAAGAAGAAGAATTCAAGGAGGGGCACCTAGGTGGCTCAATCATTGAGCATCTGCCTTTGGCTTAGGTCATGATCCCAGAGTCCGGGTTAGAGCCCTGCATCAGGCTCCCTGCCCTGCGAGAAGCCTGCTTCTCCCTCCCTCACTCCCCCTGCTTATGTTCCCTCTCTCACTCTGTTTTTCTGTCATGTAAATAAATAAAACCTTGAAAAAAAGAAGAGTTCAAGGAAAGGTCCTTCAGAAAGAAAACTGAAAACGGAAAATCTGCAGCAAGGAAAAGCACTAAGAATGTTCCACTTGTGCCTCTTTTGCAGGGCTTTCCCTAGGTCTTAAGACTTGTTTACCTGCTTTTCTCATTCTATCACAACATCTTTTGCAGTAGGGACCACAAGTTCATCATTTACCGTTCCCAACAGCATTTCAAACATAATCTGTATGAAGCAGAATCCATCACCTTCTCCAATCGCCCCATCCCTTCATTATGGTAACAGTGCACAATCTTTCCAGTCTGCTAGCAGATCTCAGGCATTTCTTCACACACCTGTGGCCAGGGATCAGCCTGACGCTTTACCATCACCCTGTCATACCTCTTTCTTGCCCTTTTCACTCCTGAGCACAGTTGAATCCCTTGGTATCTCTCATCTCATTAGTACCCTCGCTTCTATTTTTCCAGCCAATTCTACCCTCACACTTTTATTATTTATTTTTAAAGATTTTATTTATTTATTTGACAGAGAGAAACAGAGCTAGAGAGGGAACACAAGCAGAGGGACTGAGAGAGGGAGAAGCAGGCTTCCTGTAGAGCAGGAATCCCGATGTGGGACTCGATCCCAGGTCTCCAGGATCATGACCTGAGCCGAAAGCAGTCGCTCAACCAACTGAGCCACCCAGGCGCCCTACCCTCACACTTTTAGAATAACCTTCCTGAAATCTGATGGTTATTTTACTTTACTTTTCATACAGTAAAAACAATGTCTTAGAATAATTGTGTACAAATAAAGTCAGTATCCCTCAGCACAGCATTCCCAGCTATATTTCTTTGTTCTATTGCCTCTAAAGCCCATACCCATATCCTCTGATTACACTAAGATACTGCATATTCTTAGAATTTGCCTTTTGTTCCACTGGCTCTCTTTGCTTCTGTGGTTCCTTCTCTTTGATTTTGCCATTGAGTATCAACTATTCCTTTCTCTCAACCCTCTTAACACTTGGTACCTCCTCTCTAGCATTTATCACTTTCTTTTTGCCTCACACCATGTTTTCATCTTGTCCACCAGGCCCTAAGCCTTCCAGGGAAGGTTGTTGTATCTTCAAAACCTGCTTATAACAATTGCTATACAGTTCACTCAAATATCTGTACAGGGATCATTTCCCACACACTACAGCATGGCACCATACTCTGCTCAGAAAAGGTAATAATTATTTGAATGAGGGGACGATGCTCCACGCTCACCTCCCTCACCCTTCTAATGTAGAGAGAGGAAAAAAAAACACACACACTTGTGGCATTTAATTGCTTGTACAAAAATGACGGGATATGACACTAATTCTTCATATATCCTGACAGACCACGTCTTAAACGCATATTCTAGGTCGTTCCTGCTGTAAAATCTTGACCCAGCCTCAAAGCAACCCTAGCTGAGTTCTCTCCTTTTGAAGCTGGATTCCACCGAACTCCCACGGGAGCCTCATCTAGAGCAGTGCAGCATGTGACAGGGACAATGCCCCTTGCTCACTTCGGAGGCCAGGGGACAGGGGCGAGACCACCAGAGCCGCCAGCGGCAGTCGGACCAGCAAGTGCCACCTTGTCCTTTCCCCAGCATTGTACAGTTGACAACGTGCCATTGCGTTGGTCTCCTCCTAACAGTCGTGAGGCAGAAATTCTCACCTCCCTAAAGCAACAGAAGATCGGAGGAGAGATGGAGAGGAGAGGCGTGGCAACGAGCTGTAGTGGGGAAGGCGGGTGGAGGTCCGGAGCCCAAGCCGAATTTCGTTCCCGGCTCAGCTCTGACTGGCCGGCGGCCGCGAGGCGGGGGCGCAGAGGACGCGAGGGCCCTCCCGCCCTCACACTGCCGGATGCTGAGGCGCTGCGAGGGGCGCCGTGTGGGGGCCCGGCCCCGGCAGCCCAGACCCACTCCTTCGTCGGCCCCACGGGGGCCCGCGCTCCCACCCCCTCAGCTTCTCTGCAGGAAGTCCCGCCTGCGCCCGCTGCGGCCGCCCCCCTATTGGGCCAGGCGCCGGGGTCCCGCCGCGGGTTGGCCGCCCAGCGGCCTGAGCCCTGGGAGGCCACTGTGAGCCCCGGGTCGGGGGGACCCGCTGGAGACCCGCTCAGACGCGGGGTCGGCGCGGGAGGCGGGGCGGGGGGCGCCGGGGCGGCCGGCAGTACTTCCGCCACGGGACCCGGAAGGGGCCGCGCCGCCGCTGGTGGGAGTTGTAGTCCGGCCGTGGTTGGGGGGGCCCGCGGCTCATGCGCGGTGCACCGAGGCTTGTTTCACATCTGTAACAACAGGTGAATTGGGCTTTTTATTCTCCCCTTTCGTGTCCCCTTGAGGAGCTTGCCGCGGCCGGGGGTGGTCGGCGCGAGGAGGGGCCCGGGTCCCACCGCCGGCTTGGCGGAGAGTGGGGCGGAGAAGCGGGCGGGCCCGAGGAGCAGGCCGGGCATCCTAGGCCTGCCCGCGAAGCCGGCCCGGCCGAGCTGTGGGCAGCCAGGCCTCGGCCTGCCGTTGCCATGGAGCCTGGGCGGGGGCGGGGGCCAGGCCGGTCCGCCAGGGCGGGCCTGGTAGCCAGGGGCTCCGCGGGGACCGCGGGAGAGCCCGCTTCATTGGCGCAACGACGCCTCCGCCTCAGGGGATGCTCCGTTCCCCGGGGCAGGGCCTGGAGGAAGCCCCCGGAGTGCCCCGGGACCTTTGTCTGTCCCCTGTGCCTCCTGGACCGTTCGTCCAAAGGGAGGCCTGGTGCATTCTGGCCCCCCGAGTTTGCCCCTTTTTGCACCGACCTTGTCATTGGGGGAGGCCAAGGGATGAGGTGTTCTTTGTTTGCTGGTGGTGACTTGCCCCATTTCGCAGGGGAAGACCTAATGCATGTTGGGTCCTTTGTTTGCAGTGAACTAGAGTCCCAGGGGTCCTCAGAACCCCCAAGCCCAGAGTATGGCGTTAGCATGCTGTTTAACTAGTCCTCGTGTAGCAGTATTGGTCACCTTAATTGTGAGGTTGCAAGACAGAGATTGTCCCACTTTGCAACCCCAATCCACAGGGGCTTGCCGTACACTGTAGCAGGTGGACTGCAGATGGCCAGGGTGCAGACTCTGAAACTGTTTTTGGCTGCAACTTACTGGCCCGAGCGAAAGGAGATATTGTCTGATGGTTTCCCTTGCAGTTTCTTTGAAAGCAATAAAGCCCCTGTCATTGTGGGTCTTGACTACATCTTACAATTTACACTTAAATCTTGGAGTGTTGGAGTTTCCAGGAGGGAGGCCTGTTTTCCTAATAGAGTTCATGATAGTGCTCTTTATTTGCAGAGCTTTTTAAGACGCAGGAAATACATCCTTTGCTGCATTTTTTTTTTTTTTAACCTGTGTCGGTTGCCCCTTTAACTCCGAAAGATATTTATCCTCCACGTGTTTTAACTTATGTAGCCATGGTCCAAAGTTGATCAGTTGGCCCCATCTTGCCCCCTTTCAACCTTTATATTACTATAAAATAGCATTTCCAGGAATGAACCATGGGACATCTAGGCAACAGCATAGTATCATGGGAATAAGAAAAATAGTGTCGTATAAGCATGGAACGCTTTGTAGTCTGGTACCTAACTGTAGATTTCCATTCTGTCCTGAGTCAGCTATGGGATCTTGGGCCAGTTGTGTAGCTTTCGCTGGGAAAATCTGCCTCAATTTCCTTCTCTGGGAAAGATAGTTTCAACCCCCGCGGGTAGTTGCATAGATTAAGTGCTATAAAGTCTATGCTTCCATACTTTGTGAACTATAAAAATGGCATTCAACATTTAGTTGCCATTTTCCTGATCTGTAAGAGCTTCTTTATCTACCTTAGATAGGCTCAAAGTAGAGTCGTTATGGGATTAGGACTCAGAACTGAAACAGGTTTTGTTCTGGGCTTGGAGAAAATGCTTTCAGGACTATAAGCCCCTCTTTACCATGACCTCTCTTTCTTGGTATCTTACAGGTGCTGGTGTAGGGCAGCTCACAATTTGATGGGTCGTGAGTCTGTCATGACAGGTCCTGAAGTGAGGCCAGTGTATCCATGTGGGTTTCATGCCATTAACAAAACTTGTTGTTAGAGTTAATAAATGGATTTCAGTGGTCTGCAGCAACTTTGTTTTCCCCATGGGGCCCATCACTCTAGTGACCCAACCTTGTATTTTCTAGGAGGAGGCCCAGCCTCGTGATGAGGAATAGCAAGGAGAGAATTCAGCTCCAGTTCAAAAGCCTACAAAATCTGAGACTGTCACTGCTCCTGTAAGGTAAGTTGATTTAGCCATGCAGACGGGACAGTGGCGGACCTCATGCTCAGTCACACTGTAAAGCAAAGACACATATTAAATCCATTTGTGAGTGTCTTGGGAGAAGGGTGTCATTTTAAATTAGTCATTATGGAATCTCTCTGTTTTTGAATCATCCCATAGTGACTCTGCCTGGAGTTAAGTGGTGGTTTATTATGCACGAATTCTTGACATAATATTATTTTACTTATCTTTGAATTATTTAAGAGAAACTCTGAATGATAAAAGTTTCCAACATAATTATATTTCAAGGAACACAGCTTTCTTTTCAAGCTTTATGAAATGTTCTAGAGCTCAGTGAAATGTCTCTAAAACATTCTATCTTGAATATCATACATATTTTTTTAACTGATAAAGGAAAAGAGAGTGTTATGTGAGCCTTGGAGAGGGTCGGGGACTTTTTAAAAGTAGAGCAGTCTGTTTACAAGCAAATTAATTTACTCTTTCTTAGCAAGAAAGTATTGTTTCTCAAGTAATCACTTAGATTAGTTTAGATTTTGTAGTATTCAGGTTTTTCTTTAAGATTAAAATCTCAAATTACACCCTTTTTCTTTTAATTTGGAAAGAAGGAGTCTATAGAATGTAACTTCTTAAAGTGAATTGTATCATTGTTCATATTGTATTGAAGTTTTCTCTCTGAGCTACCATATGCTATCGGCTGAAATTTCCGGCATCCCTGGGGGAGAGGAGGCCATCAGGGCAGACCTGCTATGGACCTGAGAGATTCGGCCCCAGGTCAGCCCTCCACCCCCATCTCCCCGCCATTTGAGAATTAGACGGGAAAGCAGTCAGGAGCAGAAGTGTAGGCCCTATTAGACTCCTTGTAATGTTGGACATTATCCTGGTTTGCTAAAACATTGTGTAGATGTTTTTAAACTGAGGCCACAAAAGGTTACAGCACCAACCCAGAGGTACTATATTCTTAAAAGCATCTACAAGTGAGTTTGAGTGTTTTGCTTTTTTTTTTGAAACAAAATCATTAAACCAGAAGTGTTACTTATCTGTGTGTGTGTGTGTGTGTGTGTGTGTGTGTGTGTGTATGGGTATATGTATGTTTTAAGGTTCTAGGTATACTTCTCACTTAAATGAGCAAAATGTATCAAAATTTTTGCCCAACGGTTGAACTTTAACTTAATATTTATTATTTAATAGACTCCACCATCAAAAGCTTTTTATTTTGAGTTATGATACGGTTCCTCTTTGATACTGCTGTCAAGTCCCATTCCTAGGGGCTTGACTGGGTTTTGTGAAAGCCCTGTAAACTAGTTTGTCTATAGGGTAGTCATCAGTCCCGCTCGCTGATGCCACATGAGGAAAGGGGTCCATATAGAATTTCCTTTCTTCCCAGAAGTCTCAGGAAAATTGCAAGTATTGTGATGAGGTGGAAATATGTAAATGCATCTTATTCTGTTGAGCAGGGCTTAGGGAGTTTAGGATAGAGAAAAGAAGAAAGCTCTCAGTGAGAAAGAAACAAAGCCATATAATTACTCTAGAGTGGAGATGGCCCTTCCATCCTTAAGACTGGGAGCAGCAGTTGGGGCTCATTAGTGGAGAGCTTCATTTTTTTCGCCTTCTGGACAGCGCTGTGTTATTGAAGTCTTCTCTGTGGGATCCTGAACCAAGAATAGTAACCATTGCCTCTTGACCCTCCTTCTTAGGATTCCAGCTTTCCCTCCTGGCCAGAAATGTTCAGCCTGGACTCATTCAGAAAAGGTAAGAACATGGCTGTGCTTGTGACCTCATGCCCTCCCTCCCTGTGATGGGCAGCTATGAAGGCCCTGGAGATCCCTTAGCAGTGTGGAGCCCTTAGACCCCTTCTTTGCATGACCTACCAAAGTCCTTTCTCTGCCTTCCCCTTGCACGGTGCTTATAACCCGTGGCTGGGCCCTTGGCCAAGTCCCTGTGTTCATTTGCTGCTCCTCCTCTTGAATATCCTCTCACACATACTCACTGCTCATTAGATTTCCATCTATTTTTCTAAGCTGGTGTTTTACACCATTTTCTCCATGAACCATTCTTGATTCTGTCAGCCAAATGCAGTCTCTCTCCTCTCTCTGATTTTCCTCAGCACCATGTCTGTACTTTGTTGCACTTAGTCCGTTCTGAACTAATCATGGTGTCTCTAGAAGCTCCCTGCAGCCAGGACCTGTTGTGCTCTTTTATCATCTGTGGTGCCTGGCCCAGCCCTCTGCACAGGGTAGGCCTCAGCAAATGCTGGGGAAAAGGGATTGAGTCATTGCTATATTGGTGGTCATAGAAACTGTGGCAAGTTTTGGAACCCACACTGGCCAGCAGCTGGGGTCAGAGGACTGTGTAAGCAATGGCAGAATTGAGCCATGGCTGGGCTGTAGGGTAGCATTCATTCCTGCTTACAGGAAGTGCCATAGCTGGGGAAGCCTTCAAGGACCACATTCCAGAAGGCTTTGCGTATCTTAGGAACATGACTTTCCTCCTCTGAGGGAATAGTGAGTAAGAAGCTTGTTACGTCTGTTGATGCTGACTGTGAGCCTCCTTTCTGAGCATAACTTACAGACCAGTGAGGACCATATTAGACCTTCCATAACTGCCCATTAAAAAGGTCCTCCCCAGGGGCGCCTGGGTGGCTCAGAGCGTTAAGCCTCTGCCTTCGGCTCAGATCATGATCTCAGGGTCCTGGGATTGAGTCCCACATCAGGGCCTGCTTCTCCCTCTCTCACTGCACTGCTTGTGTTCCTTTTCTAGCTGTGTTTCTCTCTACCAAATAAGTAAATAAAATCTTAAAAAAAAAAAAAAAAAAAGGTCCTCCCCTGCAGGCCCTGGGGTGCCTCAGTCAGTAGAGCATGCAACTCTTGATCTCAGGGTTGTGAGTTCAAGCCCCATGTTGGGCTCCACAGTGGGTGTGGAGCCTACGGGGGAAAAAGATCTTCTTTCCCATGGTATCTCCTCTCCCACTTGTGTTCCTAGAGGCCTGGAAAACCTTGCTGAGGGGGGTCCTGTTGAATGGAGTCAGAAGGAGGGCTGGATATACCAGGGCTCAGACCAGCCTCTTCCTGCCTCCTTATTTGTTTATTTTTTTAAATTTTATTTATTTGTTAGAGAGAGAGAGAGCAGAGGCAGGGGAGAGCGGCAGAGGGAAAGGGAGAAGCAGGCTCCCTGCTGAGCAGAGAGCCCAATGTGGAGCTCCATCCCAGGACCCTGGGATTGTGACCTGAGCTGAAGGCAGCCGCTTAAACCAACTGAGCCAGCCAGATGCCCCCTCCTAGTTTGTTTTTTAGCCTCTCCATCTGTTTTCATATTGCACGAAAAAATTAATCTCTATCGTCCTGGTTTCATTGGTTAACTGACTGGAAATATTGGGTTTGAGATTAGTGTGGACAGGACATTTTGAGCTGAAAATTAAGTACAGTTTGTATTTACTTATTAATCAGTGGGCTTTGTTGTCCACCCACTTGTAAAAGTTGGATGAAAATAGGTTCTTTCCTGGTGGGAGTGTCTGAATGAACAGTGCTGATTTGTAAAGAGATGGAGAGCCCAGTAAAAACCACAATTCTCCTTTTTTCTGTGTTATTTCACTCCCACGTGATAGGGAGACAATACCAGGTGAGAGAGTTGTGACAAAATTCCTTTCGAGCATTTGTAAGTTTTCCTTCTAGGCCAGGGATCGATTTGTTCGAGGCTTTTCATCAGGCATGACGTTGTTAGCACTCAGCTTCATGGGGGCCAGCATAGCCTCACCGGGCAGAAATTCTAGAGCCGGAGGCCTAGTTCACATCACACTTCTTCTTCTTCTTCTTCTTTTTTTTTTTTTTTAAGATTTTATTTATTTGACAGAGAGAAACACAGCGAGAGAGGGAACACAAGCAGAGGGACTGAGAAAGGGAGAAGCAGGCTTCCTGCCGAGCAGGGAGCCTGATGTGGGACTCGATCCCGGGTCTCCAGGATCATGACCTGAGCCGAAGGCAGTCACTCAACCAACTGAGCCACCCAGGTGCCCCAACACATCACACTTCTTTATCCTTGCTGGCCAAGGCTGGGGGCGGGTGATTGGGCCCTGTGCCTTCATTTCCTCCTGATGTAAGTGGGCCAGATCTCAGTACCTGCCTCACAGGGTTGTTCTAGGGATCAGATGAGTTAATACAGATAAAGAGCTTAGAACAGGGCCCGACACCTGGTAAATTCACAATCTGTGGCATTAAGTAGCTTCAGGATGTAATAATCAGACATAGTCTGATTTGGGGCCTTGCTTTCCACACAGGTAAGTGCTATATTCTTACCAACAACCATTTTATGCGTGAAAGTCTCAGGGAGGACCATTAATCAGAAAGACTTTACTGCCTTGAATATTCTCCTTCAGGCAAACATACCGTTTCTTTTCTGGCCATTAGGCTGAATGCCCTTTCCTGTCTTCTAAACGCTAGTATCACTTGTGGTTTGCACCATGACCTTGGCAATTGGTCCTTTGTGGCCTTGTGACATTTTTAGTGTTGTATAGGACTGTTCTTTATCTCTTATCTAGTTTTTATGTTTCTTTGCTCCTCATGATGAGATTAATGAGCTCCCTAAGGTGTCATGAATCCTGAGGGGGAAGGTCACATGGTGTGAAGCCTGAGTCAGACTCTCTGAGATTCATACCTGGACCGCATTAACACTAGCCAGGTGTTAACTTCCCCGATCCTGTTTCCCAGCCGCTATCTTCAGAAGCATAATGAAGATAGAGGCAGTACGGGAAAAGCACCTGGCTGTGGTCTGTCTCCAGCCTTCAGTCTTGAGTCGGCAGGCCCCTGATAACTGTGACGAGATGGATCTCTCTGGGATGCAGCCCTGTAGCTGGTGTGTGGCCAGCGGGTCACAGCCTAGCCTCGGCATGTGGCGTGCTGTGCGGCTGCACGCTTGTAGGAGACAGCTCTGGGCCAGAGATGCTTTCTTGCACTCTAGGGCTTAGAGTCACAGTGGGATGGGCCACTGGCTGCTTCTGAAGGTAAGAGCTGGAGCAGGGCTCCGCGGCTTGGTGGACAGTGGCCCAGTGGGTCTGTGGCTGCCGTCTTTCCTCTTAAGTCATCCCGCGGAGCTACCAGCACCTCCCCACTAGCGTGTTTGAGAGCCTGGTAAGTGGCCTGTAACTGCCTTTGCTGGCTTCTTAATATAAGTTTCTTGTCTCTTGGAGGTAAGGCCATCAGAATTAGGCCACAAAGAGCAAGCTGAATCCTTTACAGTCAGCACAGAACTTAGAAAAACACTCTTATCAACAGCAAGAACGTGCCGTTTTTCTCCAGCTCCATGGTCAGAAGACGGTTCAGTGATGGGGGATTTTAACAACGCCCCTGCCGCCCCCTGCCCTGAGTTACTGAAAATGCTTAATGAAACAGATAATCATCAAATCACTTACTTCTCGTTTTTCAACCCAGCATCCCTGGATATGAATGAGAATCCTTCTCAAACAGGACTGGAGAGATTGAGCTGGTCATTTTTCAGCTTAGTTTCAAGATAACCTTGATCCTAGGCACTTTGTTCAGGAAGACCCTACAGGCATTTCTGCTGTATATTCTGCAGAATCACACACCTCTCATATCATCAGAAGGCCTGTGGGGTACAGCACAACGTGATGGCCCGAGTGTGCCAGCAGCGGTCGCTGGGGCCTGGGAAGGTGCTGTGGACAGCCGAGGCCGGCAGCACAGTGCACAGCCTACAGGACGTGTTCTCTTGGGCACAGGGCTGGCAATGCCGAGGCTGTGTGGGTGGCAGCGGGGCTCTGAGCCCGTGGGGCTGCCAGGAGGGCGCATGCAGCTGGCAATGTGGGGGACGAGGACCTCGCTGCAGGTACTGGCCTTCCCCGCCAGTGCGTTAGTATGGAATGTTTCAAACCTACTGAAATGTTGAAGAAATTATAGAGTGAACACCCATGTATCTAGCAACTTGATTCCCTACAGGCACTCAAGTTTAAGTTTTAAAAAAATATAGTTGAGGGGTGCTTGGGTGGCTCAGTGAGTTAAGCATCCGACTCTTGATTTCAGCTCAGGTCATGATCTTAGTGTCATGGGATTGAGCCCCATGTTGAGCCCCATGCCGGGCATGGAACCTGCTTAAGATTCTCTCTCTCTCCCTCTGCCCCTCCCCACCCCTGCTTGCGTATGTGCACTTTCTCTCAAAAAGAATTGTATATGTGTATATATATGATACGGTCTCTTGTTTTCTTGTTGAAAATTACCATTACAGTAGAATTACAATTCTACCTTTGCTGTTTCAGTTCCCTGGCCGTAGAAAAGTCACATTTGAACTGAGGGCTCTCATGTTTTACTGATCTTATTTCCTCATATACCGATTGCATATGAGCCAATTTGCATTATGGAAATGGGCATACTGATAGCTGAACAGAATGTTGCTCAAGTGTGTGTAGTGTGTGTGTGGCTGTCTCTCCCTACTCCTCTCCTTCCCCATTATACTGAAGCCAGTGGGGCAGAGAGAACAGAGGGCTCATGTACCTTCCCCCCAGACCCGGTGATCTGATGACGCCTTGACCACGTAGGTGATATTCAGTGTGTGAAAGCTTACTGTACATTCCCACCTTCCCGTGCAACAGGAATGTTCTTGCATATCAAAGTTTTGGAACTTCTTAAAAACATATTTTATAGGTCACTGAAAAGTAGTATGTAGTCTCCAAATGACTGGAAATATTTGGAATAGCAAACCACTGACTTTTATAAAGAGAGGGGAGGCTGGTGAGTGTGGGTCTGGTCTTGGCTTAGGGAGGACCCCAATAGCCAGTTGGTCCTTTTCGTGCCCGTTTCTTAGAGGGAAAGAATAATTTGAGACGTGGTCGCTAAAACGGCCATCTGGGGACCCTGACAGCAGACACAGGGACGGCTACCGTAAGTGGAAGACAGATAAGGGGATTTACCCGGTACCATGGGGTTTCAGTTTTCGGTTGTTTTCTTGTTGCATCCTCAGCCCTCACGACTATAGAGAAGGAAGTGGGATGGGTGTTTGACTCACACAAAGTGGTTTAGGGAACCGGGAGAGTTTGAGGACAGTTCTGAGAGTCGGAAAGGGATCTCTACAAATTTATGGTGTCTCCCATCTACGGAAGACAATTGCCGCCTTTCTCAGTGGGAATGGTGGCACTGTTTGTGAGGGCGTGTAACTGGCCGCCTGTAGCATCCAGCAGCCCTACTGCCCACAGCTCCTCCTACATGCTCGGGGATGCGTCCGTCCAGGGGTGTGTAACTGTGAGGGGTAAGAACATGTCACCCTGATGCCCTCTCTCTTTCCCCAGATCGGGCCCAGCACAGGCAGCGTCAGTGCAAACTTCCCCCACCCCGCCTTCCACCCATGTGTGTCAACCCTGCCCCTGGAGGGACCATCTCTCGAGGTAAGGGAGGAGCCTTGCCTCCAGCATCTGCTTGGTCCAGGGTATGGGGAGGTGGGCGGCAGTGGGAGCCCAGGTTCCAGGGTCACGGTCCTTTGGAAAACAAGTGAGGAGGAGTGGGGCCAGTGAGCTGTTGGAATCCTCAGGGAGAGGTCATCTGGAAAGGTCTGGGTTATTTTATGATCCTTGGCCCCCTGGCTTAGACCCCGCGGTCTCCTCGGGTTTCCTCGTGTGACCAGGCATATAGCCTAGGCTCAGTCTGGGTGTTCAGCACCAGTGTGGAGACTCTGCAGGGCTCGGATCTTCTAGGCGGTCCCTGGCTCCAGGGGTTCAGGAAGCACAGGGCACCTGTAGTGGGGCCCTGGGCCCTGCATCTTGGAGGCTCTGGGGCTGCCTGGCAGATCCCCTCCTTATCTCCCCCCAGCTCCTCAAAGCACTTTACTGACGTTAAAATCTGTCTCCCAGTCCATTGGGCAGGGTAGGCTCACCTTTCGACTGGGGAGGATGTCAGAGCACCTAGACGGGTGGTGGCTCCCTCAGGTTCCACTGGCGCCCGGGGAAGGGCCAGTGACAGAACCCAGGGAAGCAGCCCTGCCCGTGGGTGTCTCCACTCCTCCTTCACACTTAGATCTTCTCCAGCTCTGCTAAGACCAGTGCTCCTGGTGGCTTCTTGTTTGTCCTCTGCCAGCTGCCCCCTCTGCCCCGCTGGCTGTCCACACCCCGATGGCAGCTGCCCAGCGGAAGAACTCAGTTTTAGGTCATAGAGTGTCAGCCTCATGTGGAGACAGCATGTCCACTTTAGGTTCTGTCTGTAAAGTGCTTTGAAGGTCAAGAGCTCAGGAAGGGCCGGGGAGCAGCGAGCACCTCAGCTCCTGCCGCCCACACTGCCGCCCGCTCCTGTGCAGTTTCCGCACGCGGGGCCCTCCTGCGGCAGTGGCCCTGACTCCAGACAGCCGCAGAGAAAGGAGTACTTGCAGCCCTTGTGACCATTTGACTTAGGTGTTAAAGAAATGCCACCCCCCCTACCGTTGCCAAAACAAGAGTTGATTGCCCTTTTTTTCTTCTTTCTTAAAATGCCCTGTAACTCGAAAAGGCTGAACGTTAACATTTCCAACATGGCAGGTGAGTGGCTCTGAGAGTGTCAGATGTGCTTTGGCTAAGCTTGAAGATGGTGAGGTGGGATGAACCAGGCAGCACGGCTAGGCAGCGCCTCCTTGAGCCCAGGCAGGGGACAAGGCTGCTGCGCTTGGGGCCAGCAGCTCCTGGTGGGGGACAGGCCCCGCACTGTCTTCCCTGGAGGAGCATGGACCGCCTGAGCCTGATTGTCTCCTCACAGCTGCGCCTCCAGAAAGCACCCATGGGTGTATGCAGCTTTGCCTCCTCTCACTCTCTTTCTCTTTTTCTTTCTCTCTCTCTCAACGTAAAAAGGGTTCTTGCCTCCACTTCTTCATCCCAGAAGCAACAGCCCTTGTAGTCCACACATGACTGTTGGGCCTTTCCGCCATGCTTTCTGATTCTCTGGTGACTTCCTGGTGCCTCTGCCTTTAGGATGAAGTTTGTGTGGCAGAAACAGTCTCTCTGGTGTTCAGACAGGAAAACAGCGCTCACAGAATGGTAGCCACTTGAATAGGTTACAGTGCCCATCAGAGTCAAGTTTGGAACTGGAACAAACTCTTACCTTCTTTGCCAGTCTCCCCCAACTCTACTGCCAAGCTCTTACCAAGGCCTCCTTGATAAAGGGTGAGGAAATTCAGAGCCTCTTCTGTCGATCTTCCCCACCCACCCTGATCTGCGACACAGAGCACCGGAAAGCAATGTGGGATAATAGCATTTCTGGCAGGATCCTTCCTAGGACTAGTCCTTCCCGTCCATCCCCTCATACACATGTGTCCGCTCTTCTTGGTACGGTGGTTTACCTCAGGAGACCCTGTGGCATTATGTATGTGCACGGAAAAGCCCTGAGGATGGGTAGGGCAGTCAGGGTGGCCGCCAGGCTCCCGTTGCTCCCTTTGCCTTTCTTGTTGCCAGCCAAGGGGACTATGTCTTGCCATTCCGACCGTCCACAAAATCTAACTGTGGTCGAAGACACTAATGGAATGTTGACTTGAGATGCTCCCTCTCACTTGTCCCCCGGAAGTTCTCCAGTCTGCCCCAAGTCTGGATTGTCTTGGGCTTCTTCTTGTTCCTTTTTCCTGGGGCCTCTAAAGTTTAGGGTCCTAAAACATCCTCCTGTGTATTCAGCGGATCCTTCACACTTTAATTCCACACTCCCAGATGTTGTTGTTTAGCACATTTAGTACCAGATGTCCTGCTTGATTCAGAAATGAACGGAGAGATCCCTGAGCCAGTAAAACATTTTTTTCCCCAAAAAAGTTTCTTCCTTTTCACAGGTAAGGGAGTCAACTTTCTCTCCGCAAAGAATGGAGAGTGGAGGAGAAGTTTTCAATGTTGGTGGAAAGGAAGAGGGCATATCTGAGCCCTTCTAACTTTCTTCAAAATTCTGTAAGGCAGGAGTCGGCAAACTTAATTTAAGGGTCACAAAATACATATTCTCGGTTTTCTGGGCCATATGGTTTCTTTTGCAGCTCCTTCACTCTTCCATTGCAGTGTGAAAGCAGTGATAGATAAGACACAATGAGAATGACCGTGTTCCAATAATACTTTATTTATAAAAACAGGCAGCGGAAGGATTTGGTCTGCAGGCCATAGTTTGGCAACTCCTGTTCTGGACCAGTGGGCAGAAGATCACAAAACCAGAAGGTTTTTAAGACCCAGTGTAAAAGTTGCCTTCATGTTATAGGAGGGAGTGAGGTTTGTGGAAGTGATACCAGCTGTTAGAGCCCAGATACAATAAATGAAATAGGAAAAGGGGTCAAGGAGCTCCCTGAGAACCAACTAGTTGGTTGGCATCACATAATGCTTTTTTTTTTTAAAAAAAACATAGAGTTTCAAACATCTGTTCAAAATATGTTTTCTAAAATAAAGAAAATAGTATGGTGAACCCCAAGTACTTAACACCCTGCTCACAACTCATGACCGGTCTTCATTTGTGTCTTTCCCTCTACTTTGGCCCCTTTGGGAGCAGATGCAGATCCAAGAAATCAGAGCATTCCAACCTTAGCCTGACAGAGTGGCTTTCACAACAGCATGCCACATCGAGGCCTTGCTGTAGCGCCATGGTGGGCCCAGGCCCTGCTTTCCGGGGCGGTGTTGGGCGGGTGTCTTTCTGTCTAGGCTTTTTTTTTTTTTTTTTTTTTTCTAAAGATTTTATTTATTTATCTGACAGAGAGATCACAAGTAGGCAGAGAGGCAGGCAGAGAGAGGAGGAAGCAGGCGCCCTGCCGAGCAGAGAGCCAGATGTGGGCCTCGATCCCAGGACCCTGAGATCATGACCTGAGCTGAAGGCAGAGGCTTTAACCCACTGAGCCACCCAGGCACCCTGTCTAGGCTTTTATCTCCTTCAGCTTTTAGACACCACTGTTTCAAAATTTGACATCAATCCCTGATGCCATTATCCGGCCTGGTAAGCTTCTAGATTCTTTTGAGGGAATTTGGACCGCTAACAGTCCTTGAATACTGCCCTGAAGCTGGGTGGATGCCTCTGCTTTTGGCTAATTAGTGACACTTGGTCAAAGTCAAAGCCATTGTGGAATCATATTTTTCCCCAAGGGTCTTGCCATCCAATGTGGATGATGTGGATAGGGCTGTTTGATACAGTTGGTGGTGTCCCCTTGTGAGGTCAGATCACTGCCACCAAGGTCACCTTCCTCTTTGCCTCTTTCCTGCTAAAAGCCCACTGAGGACGGAATAGAGGAGTGGGAGTTGAAGCTGTTCCATCCTGCCCCAGGTCTGTTGTCCGAGAGACCTCAGTGGAGGGCCTTCTCTAACACTACTCTCAGAGCTGTGTTCTAGACATTCCCAGACATTCCCATTTTATCCTGACCACAGCCAGACCAAAAGAGTAGATCAAATATGAGTAGATCATATAGACCAACTGATGAAATTGCCCAAGGTTCACAGCTGGCAAGTGACAGGAGCTTGGACTAAGCCCAAGTTGTAGGACTCATATCCTGTGTTCTTGCCATAGGCCAGCAGTTCTCAGAGTGAGGTCCCAGACCAGCAGTCTCATTATCATCTGGGAACTTGTTAAAAATGCAGATTCCTGGGCTCCACTCCAGAAGTAATGAATAAGAAACTTTGGGGGTGGCTCCCAGGAGTCTTCAGAGTCAGATCTAGAACTATAAAACAAACACCCAGCTGCACTGCCAACCTCTAACGAAGCCCCTTGTTGTCACTGCCCCAACATGCAGACTCAGTGTGATTCACAGGTGAGCCAAATTTCTGTTCTTCAGTGCCATAGGAGGCAGAAGGGGAATGAGCCTGGCTAGGACCCAGGCATAGTAGTTTGGAAATAGAATCCCATTTGGCTTTCAGACAAGTAAGGGACAGCAGCTTCAGAGTCACACTGCTGGACCAGCTCAGTTCTCGGGCACGTTATCCAAGTCTGGTGTTTTTCACCTTTGACTCCAGCCCCGGAGTTAAAAGTGGTGTGCTTATGTTCAGGAGGTCTTGTGTTCTGATTCTCCATCAGGTTTACTTTGTAAGCCTTTGAATGAGATGGGGTGTCCTGGGTTAGCGGTTATCCTCCCTCTCTGGTCTGGAGTGCAGGCCAATTTGCCGCGGCACGTGAGAGGTATTTATGAGCAATGGGTGGGACCTAGAGTTCATCTCCTTCAGGCCTTGATTGAGCTAAGGCCTGAACTTTCCCCAAAAAGTCCCCTTCCGTCTTCCTGCGCCCGTTCAGGCGACAAGTCTGTGGGTTTGGATTTGCCGGGGCAGTGAATTAAGCTGGGGGCCAGCCGTCCCAGGCTGCCCACCGGGTGACAAGCCCAGGATGTGGGAGGCCCCAGCTGAGAGAGAGGGGAACCCGGTCGCCGGGACCCCGGCTGGCCCGCGTCCCCGGTCCTCCCGGCCGCCAGAGGGCGCGCGGGATGCTCCTCCTGCCCTCCCGCCCTCCCGCCCTGTCCCTGACCGGCTCCGGGCCCGCGGGGGCTGGCGGGAGCGCGATGGCGGCGGCCAGGAGGCTCATGGCCCTGGCTGCCGGGGTCTCTCCACGCCTGCGACCGCCGGGTCCCCGCGCCACCGGGCGGCAGGGACGCTCGCGCGGCCTCTCGTCAGGCTGCGCCCACCCCGATCGCACGAAGGAGGCCGCCGAGGCCGAGGCAGGGGTGGCCCCCAGCGGTCCTGGGGAAGGCGACGGAAGCATGGTGAACGGTGAGGGTCGAGGCGGCCGGGCAGCGACGCCCTTGGCTGCGGGGGCTGGCAGAGCTGGGGGCGTGGGCCGGGGTCGGGCCTGGCGGGCTGGGGCCCCTCTCCGCCAGTCGCCGAGACCGCCGGCCGCTGGTGGGCCGCAGCGATGCTGTTGTAAGGCTCAGTATGGCACAGGCCCAAATGGACCTTGGGCGCGGAGGTTCGGGGACCGGAGCGCCTGCACCAGGCAAGAATAGGTGAGAGGCCCGGGACTTCGAGGGTGTGGGGGAAAACAGGAAAACATCCACCTCCGAACCGAATGGGTGGTCAGGGGTTATAGCATCAAGGGTAAGCACACCCTCACCAGTGTGGGAAAGAGCCCAGAATCCACTTGGTACTTCAGGATTTGAGGTAGAGACAGAATGATTCCCAGCATTGCGTCTCCTGAATAGCACAGGGAGTGAGACTGGTGAAAGCATCCCTGTGTATTGCTGATGAGAGCCAACCTCCTCCTGCCCCGTAGAGCTGGAGCGGGACTGCTGCACATCCGTTGTTGTGCCTGGGAGTCTCCTAGGCTCTTTAACTTTGGGTCCCTCTGTGGGAAGCCCTTTGAGTCTACTTCAGTACCAGTCTTAACTGCTTGAATATCAGTTGCTTTATAAGTTCTTTAGAGGGAGACAGGCAGCATCCTCCTCCTCGTCCAGTTGGCAGCAGTTATCTGCTCCAGGGAAACGGTCTCATCCCAGGATAGGGGTTACATCAGAACTCCTGAGGGGAGCTTTCTCAAAATACAGAGGCCTCCCCAACATCACCAACATTCTTGAGTGCCTGATGAGGGTCAGGGTGGCCATCGTGGTGAAAAATCTCCCCGGGGTGATGTATGACTGTTGCGTGCAGGGGTACATATTCAAAGTTTTTCTTTTTGGAGCTGGTTTAAAGCCAAATGAATGTAACAGCAGAGACTGCGGGTGGAGAATGAAAAGGTTTCCCCATCTCCTCTGCCGGTCTCTGACCCTGCATCTCTTGAAGGGCCACTTTGATGCTTTGGGGCCCTTCTGTTTTTAGCTGCTCCCAGCAGCCTTCATCATGGCCTGGCTGAGCCTTGTGTCTGGCACAAGCTGCCTCTAGTTGGGCATCTCACCCATTTGTACTCTGGGATTGATCCAAAGTACCAGTGGAAAAAAGTAAGGTACTTCTCAGGGTGTCCAAGACATCCTGCCTCCGCTTGATTCCAGCGAACTTGGGGGAAGAATAGCTTATGCCTGTGCCTCAGCTGTGGAGATGCCTGATCGATGGCCCTTCATATAATCTGGCTCTGAGAGGCTTTTTGCAGGATGCTAAGGTACAAAACAAGAGCTAGGGCCTGGTACTCTGGGACCAACCCTCCCTTTTGTGTGTCATTTGTTTTAGGAGGGGCCTTGCATTGTCTCCATCTCCGGTTTGTGTGTGTGGTGGAGTTTTGTTTTGCTTTTTGTTCAGTACCTTCTTTCAGACAAGGGGGGTTGCCGCCTAGGCTTCTGTAGCTGATGTATTAAATTAGGAGCTTGTGGGGAAGAGGATGCTGGCTGGTTCTCCTCTGTGGTGTGTGGCTCACTGGTCCTTCTTCAGGAAATGGTTGTGCAAGTGGGTCTGGTTGTGCACGTTTACTGTCCCCTGTAAACCCTGAAGCCATTCCTCCTTTACCAAGATGCTCCTGGGTGGTTTGGGGTCACGAGCCTACATCCTCAGTATCCAGCCCAGGGTTCTCCTGATACACACCCCATGGAGTTTTTTAAAAGAAAAAGAGCAACTGTAATGCTTTTGTTCTTATTTTCTTAGCTTCTAGGGACCTATTAAAAGAGTTCCCACAGCCCAAAAACCTTCTCAACAGTGTGATTGGAAGAGCCCTCGGCATCTCACATGCAAAGGACAAACTGGTCTACGTGCACACGAATGGACCGAAGAAAAAGGTAACTCACTTTTTGGCTGGGAGACATGTTGGTGTGACTTTCAGGAAAGAGACTGGCTGCCCTTTTCTCCCTCAGGTTTCTTTGTCAGGGAGGCCATAGAGTGGGTTTTGTGAATTGAAAAAGGCCTGCAGAGGCTCTCAAAGCAAAGCCAGGTCTGAAAAAGAGCCTGGTTTGGAGAAAGGGAACACAGGGGAGATGAGGCGAGGAGTTCCCCGCCTTGGGTATGAGAGGCCCCTGCACTGACCCCCGGTTCTGGTCCCTCTTGAAGAACTGGGACTGCAGAGGGTCAGAGTTGATAAAAATTCCTGTTCCTAGAGTCTCGTAGGTCCTGGGACCCACAGAAGCATGCAGGCAAACCATTCTGAATGAAGATTTTTAACAATAAAGATGGGTCCCACCTTGCTCTCTGGCTAGAACATGGCACTTTGAAGAAGCAAAACAACTTGAGGTGGGATGAACGGCTTGAGGATGGGAAGGTTAGAGCCTCACGGGGGTTAGCCACGGGTGTGGGGCGCGGCCTGCGCTCGGCTCAGCTGCCATCAGGCCCCCAGCAACTCTGTGTGATCTGCGGCAGCTCTGCAGCCTGGGGAGGCCAGGGTCCTGATTCTCTCTTCTCTTCCCCAGAAAGTCACCCTCCACATAAAGTGGCCCAAGAGTGTGGAGGTAGAAGGCTATGGCAGCAAGAAGATCGACGCCGAGCGGCAGGCTGCAGCTGCGGCCTGCCAGCTCTTCAAGGTGACCTTTCCCTGGCGAGAGCCAGGCCATCCTCCGTCCTGGGAAGGCCCTTGCCCCGGGCTCTGATGGGCTTTCTGGTACCAAGTGCCGCTCGGTGGAGGTTCACAGGTGTTCACTCACTCACCTGTCCTTCCCATCTCGTGGTTCTTTCCGTGCTGTGCAGCCATCAAGGGAATACTTAGGTGGTTTGGTTTGTTTTTCTTTGCCACAGCAGTTACCTGCTCTCTGTGGTTTCAGAAAACAGAGGAGAGCTCTTGAGAAATGCTCCCTTCGTATGGCACCGTGGATATACTTTCATTTTGGTTTCTGTTTTTCTTTTCCCATCAGTTCATGTAGGTTTTCCCTGCACCCACACAGCTGTCTGGTCCTTGGAACAGAAACATGGTCATTGCTTCTCTCACTTCCCAGTGGTTGGGCACAGGCTGCTTTCAGGTTCTTGGTTACCCAGTATTTACCCTTCACTCCTGCCCACCAGCCTCTTTCTCAGTCCCTAAATGGCTCCCTCCGTGGCTGCACCAACCTTGAGTCTTGCTCGGGCTCCTCGGTCGTCATGTCTGCTCCAGTGGGGGCACAGCTGTAGGGCGGGTATTCCTTCATATTCTTTCCCACCAAATCCCCAGGCCTTCACTGTCCCTGCCTGCTTCCCTGCGTTTGAGGAGGAAGGGCTGTCTTCCTCACCGGGCGCATACCCCCTCCTTTGCTTGTCTCTGTCCCCTTACAGTCTCTCTTCTCCATCCCCTCTTCCACCCTTTACTTTTCAGATCCTTCCTCTTCTGAGTCTTGTTTGTGGGCTTCGGATACACTTCAGTGTCCGATTCCCTCCCCGTGGCTTCCACAGTTGTCGGAGAGCAGACAGCGCCCGGTGCTTGTGGCGTGCTTTTCCCCGCTGTAGTGTTGGGCCCTGTATCCCGCCCCTCATCCCCACAGGGCCTGACAGACAGCAGTGGTTACCAGTTGGATGACTGGAACAACACTTTGGCTGGCCAGCCTTTCTCAGTCCTCACCTTGCTTGAATGTTCCAGGCATCTCTTCCTCAAGCCCTGGATGACGCCTCCCTCTCCTCCTCTCAGGGTCACTACAGGCTCTTCTTCCTCTCCCACCATCTGTTGACATCTCTTTTCTCTCTGCTGAATTTCTCAGAAATCTCCATCTCTCAGAGCAGCTCTGCCTTGGGGAGTCTCAGGGGGTTGGGGGGCGGATCTTGACATGGCTTTGTAACGTCTGGAGACATTTTGGTGGCCCCAACTGGAGGAGTGCTCCTGGCTAGAGACCACGGATGCTTCTAAACGGCCCACAGTGCACAGGACAACCCCCCTCAACAGATATTAGCTGGCCCCAGATGGCAGCAGCGCTGAGGGTGAGGGATTCTCCCATGGGGTTTGAAGGTGGCCTGTGTGCAGCAGGTCATGGTCACGTTCCTCCCTGCCCTTTCTCGGGCCCATCTCTGCTGCGCTCATAGCCTCTTTTTTGTTGATACATTTGTTGAATTGTGGTAGGTTACACAAAATATAAAATTGACCATTTTGACCATTTTTCAGCGAACAGTTGAGTAGTAGTAAGCATTGTGCAACCAGTCTCCAGAGCTTTTTCACCTGGCAAAACTGAACCTCCATGCCCTTCCCCTCAGCCCCTGGCGGCCACCTGTCTGTGAATTGGCCTCCTCTGGAGACTTCATATCCTCGTAGAAGTGGAGTCATACAGTATTTGTCTCGGTCTCTGGCTTTTTGTACCTAGCATCGTGTCCTCAAGGGCTGTGCATGCAGCTTATGTCAGAATTCCCCTCCTTTCTAAAGCTGAGGGTCCTCCCTGGTAGAGTTGTGCTGCGTTTTGCTTGTTCACTCATGCGGTGCCGGGCACTTCGGTTGCTTCTACCTTTGGCTCTTGTGAGTAATGCTGCTGTGAACACGAGTGTGCAAATACTCTCTTTGGGACATTGCTTTCAGTTCCCAGAAGTGGAATTGTTGAATCACATGGTGGTTCTGTTCTTAATTTTTTAAAGGAATCCCCATACCTTCCCCACGGTGGCTGCAAGGTTTCACATTCCCACCAACAGGGCACAGGCTCGCTCTGTACTGGCGCTTCGGGAGCTGGTTTTTGGTGACCGTCCTCATGGGTGCGAGGGGGGATCTCTTGGTTTTGATTGCCATTTCCCTATGAGTACTGATGTTGAACGTCTTTTCTCTCTCTTTTTAAAGGTAAATTCTTAAATTTGTGTTAACTGCACAGAGTTTTCTCAGTATGTAAGAGATCACACCCTAATGGTAGGTGATGTACAGATTAGCTGGAAAGGACAGAATGAACAGAAGAGAGTATTTGCTTTTCACATGCCCAGGCCTGGTCCTTGACCCTCAGAGAGCTCCCAGAAGCGTCTTCCCTCGGTGTCCTTCCGTTGTCTTCCCCTTGGGAAACACATAGCTGCAGATCACAGGGAGCTGTTTTAGAGCCAAATGAAGTCTCCTCCTGAGGTGGGGGCGGGAGGGCGGGGGAAGCCGTTGCTTTCATAAACTCTTCTTTTTGCCCTGATGGAGTTGAAAATGTGGCAGAAGCTCTACAGTGCAGCATTAAACCAAGCCGACAGCGAATTTGTGGAAAATGAAGTTCTGTAGTCACATCCAGTAATTGCTTTTTTGGGGGAAAGAAGTTTTTCCTCTAAATGAACCTAGATCAGGCGGGAGTAGGTTTTGAGGATTTGTGCCCAAATGCATCATTTTGTCCCATGCTGCCGAGAGCCGCGCTTTTGGAGACTGCGTTGGTGTATGTGCTTATTCCATAGTCCATCTGTCTCTCTTTGGAGAAATGTCTGAAGTTCTTGGTCTATTGTTTAATCGGGTGGATGTTTTTGTTGTTATGGGAGTCCTTTCTATATTCTGCAGGTTACAGCCTTTTCATTCCCTAGCATCCACGCTCTCGGCTCCATGGCTCCTTCCGCCTTCCCCCGCCACGCCGGAGTGTTTATCAAGCATCGCCCTCCTGCTCGGTGCCTGTTGCCAGCAGCGCAGAGGTCACTAGGCGGGCTCTCGTCAGATGCCCGAGCAGCTTAGCCAGACTTAGGTTGGAATTATGGTACTTGTGTTCATCTGGCTTCTCAGTTTGTGGTTCCTTAGACCCCGGTTACCTGCATTTCTGTTCTGCCACGTGGATTTGGAGTTTTTTGTGGACAGGGACCAGCTCTTGTATCTCCTGGTGACGCTCAGGGTAGCCAGCATGTTGTGTGTCTAGAGACTCAGCATGTTTTATTTGGTATTTTCTCTAGAAGAGAATGAAGCTATAGTACATTTAAAAAATATATATTTTGTATGAATGGCTTTACAAGCATCCCAGAATATTTCTAGAGTACATTCTCAGCATGGGATTTTTCGGCCAGACCAGAGATAGATCTGTTCTGTGAGATGGGCTCCATTTCTCTAACTGTTGTATTCACCAAAGCTTTCTAGATCACTTTGTGAATGTATCAGCTTTCCCATTGCCTGTGGGGTTTGGGGTTTTTTATTTTTTATTTTTTTCCTTCAGTTTTTTTGTCTAATAGATGTGAGAGTTTATCTTGTCATTTTCACATGTCAGAGCTAGACATTTTATGTGCCTTCTTGATACCCAGTTTTGACCTGGGGGCTGAGGTGGGCAGATGGTGGCAAAGGTGCGGCTCCTGCACAGGGGACTTACAGTGTAAGAGGGCAGGTTGTGGGCACACTGAGGCGTGAGGATGGCCTCTCACCACATCCCCCCCCCCCGCCCAGGGCTGGGGCCTGCTGGGTCCCCGAAACGAGCTGTTTGATGCAGCCAAATACCGCGTGCTAGCCGATCGCTTTGGCTCTCCGGCTGACAGCTGGTGGCGCCCGGAACCCACCATGCCACCTACTTCCTGGCGGCAGCTGAACCCTGAGAGCATTCGGCCAGGGGGCCCTGGGGGCCTGTCCCGCTCCTTGGGCCGGGAGGAAGAGGAGGATGAGGAGGAAGAGCTGGAAGAGGGGACCATTGATGTCACTGACTTCCTGTCCATGACCCAGCAGGACTCCCACACCCCACTCAGGGACTCGAGGTATAGCTGGACATGGGGGATGCTGGGAAGCTGGCTGCACCTCGACATGGGGATGGGGGATGTTCCCTGGGAGCCTTCTCTAATACGGGAGGGTCCCTGCCCTGCGTCTCAGCCTGTGCGTCCTGTTGTTCATATTGGTACGTCTGCTGTTGGACTGTGTGGCTGGGCTTCTGCGGAACGGCAGCGGGGACCTTCCCTCGGGGCGTCCTTGGGTCTCGCCGAGGCCCAGCCACTACTCTGCCTGCCCCTGGGCCCCTACCCTCTGCCTGCAGTTATCTGTTTGGGGGAGCTGAGGGAACGCCAGTCATGCTGTGTGTCTGAGGGCATCAAGGGCCATGCGAAGACGCCGGGCCTGCCGTCTTTTCCGTGCCTCTCGCGGCCTGCCGCAGCCCTGCGCTGTCCCAGTCTCCTGGGCCTCAGAGCCTGAGGTGAACGGGCCCAGGAAGAGAGAACTTTTTTTTTTTTTTAATTTTTTTTAAATTTTTATATTTTTTTATTGTTACTAAAAAATTTTTTTTTTCCAGTGTTTCAAGATTCATTCCCCATTCCCCACACCCAGTGCTCCATGCTTTAGGTGTCCCCAGTACCCACCACCAGGCTCTCCCATCCCTCCCTCCAAGTCCCTCAGTTTGTTTCTGTGTTCAGAGTAAGAGAGAAGTTTTTCATCTGAACTTTTGGTCCTCCCAGGGGGGGTTCCTTTGAAATGACAGATGACGACAGTGCTATTAGGGCTCTGACCCAGTTTCCGCTTCCCAAGAACCTTCTGGCCAAAGTGATTCAGATAGCAACATCGTCCTCCACAGCTAAGGTGAGCTGGGTCTCCAAGAAGTGTGTGTGGGTCGGGGGCCGGCTTGGTTGTGTCTGCTTGTCCCGGGGCTAGGTCAGCGACGAGCTGCAGCTGTGTGGGAGGGCCAGGGTCCCCTATACCTTGAGCCCGCACATAGGCCAGGTGGGGGGCTTGGGGTCCTTGGATTGTGAAGAGGGTGAAGCAGCTGGGACTGAGTGGAAGTTGGTGTGGGAACTCGGGGTTGGGCTGGCACCATGGGAGCGGGAGACCCGAGTTTGGTCCGGGCTGACTGGCAGGAGTAGGGTAGGCTGGCGCTGGGTGCCTGAGGTTGGGCTCCGGGCTTCGGTCAGCGCGGCTTCTCCCCAGGGGTAAGGACTTTATGCACCCCCAGAATGTGCCTGATTCGGGCTCATGCTGACGGGTTCGACCCACAGCTGCCTCCGTACCTGTTGGCTTCGAAGGTGCTGAGAGCACAGCGGGCAGGGAGGGTAGGTGGTGGCACTGCCCAGACACCATCCTGTGCGGTGAAACCGGGTGGCTGGAAATGGCAGCCCCGGTCGAGGGAGCTGCGTCCCTGTCGGGGCTTCTGCTGTCCGATGGCCCGTCTTGTAATCACCACTGCTGGGTTCTTTGGCCTTCTGAGAACTGCATTCTCTGCTTTTCTGTAGCCATCTCTCTTGCCTTCCATGTAGAACCTTATGCAGTTCCATACTGTGGGCACCAAGACCAAGCTGGCCACCCTCACTCTGCTCTGGCCCTGCCCCATGACCTTTGTCGCCAAAGGGCGCCGCAAAGCGGAGGCTGAGAATAAGGCGGCAGCCCTGGCATGCAAGAAACTGAAGGTGAGTCGGGGCAGGGCGGACCCTGGCACGATGTGCGGGAGCTCTTGGAGCTTCCCTACCCGTGGCGAATTGGTCCGGTTCTCCAGGAGATGGAATCCACCACACCAGGCCTTCGGTGTCCAAGCCTTGCTTGTCAGGCTGTGTAGCTGCTATTTCCAGGAATATCTCACACTCCCTCCGAAGGTGCCTTGCCTGGGAGCTCAGCATTTTTGGTGGTGTTGCCAGAACCCAGGTGAAGGAGGAAGGGGGACATGGGTGTTTTTCTGAATGCCACAGAGTTGGGGGAAGGGTGCCCTTGCGGAGGGGCAGCCTGGGTGTATCTAGAGTACTTGGGCTCGGTGGGCAGAATGGATCAGAAGGCGCTATCTCTGTGAGCCCCAAGGTGAGGCAGTTAGAGGCCTCAGAGCCAGTGGTGGGAGCCAGCACTGCCTTGAGTGCCCACAAAGTGGGTGATCTGAGCCCACATCAGCACAGGTTTAGTGTGCAGAGCAGGAGGGCGAGGAGGCCCTGCTATTTGCTCTGG
Organism: Spilogale gracilis; assembly: GCA_004023965.1. NCBI lineage: Eukaryota > Metazoa > Chordata > Mammalia > Carnivora > Mephitidae > Spilogale > Spilogale gracilis. The sequence continues at coordinate 31,560 of PITA01001764.1, forward strand.
TCTGATAGACCTTGGGTGTGTGTTGGGCTCTGGGAACCCCATTTTAGCCACAGCTGATGGTAAGAGGTAGCAAGATCCTGGAGAATGGAAGAGGGATCATGGCACCTCGGGGGTGCAGTCAGTTAAGCATCCGACTCTTGGTTTTAGCTCAGGTCATGATCTTGGGGTCCTGGGATCAAGCCCCACTTGTTGGGCTCCATGCTCGGCAGGGAGTCTGAGAGTCTCTCCCTCTGCCCCTTCTTCCACTTGCATGTGTGTGCACCCTTATTCAAATAAATGGATGAATGAATGAAACCTGTAAAAAAAAGAAGAGGGAGAGGTACAATTACCTGGCACTGCGGTGATGGATGGAACTTTGCGAAGTCTGAGCTTTAGCTGGATAGGCGCGGGCACTGATGGCCGGGAGCCTTGCGGCACGGGCGTGTCGCGGGAGGGAGCCAGCTCCCAGGCTGCAGTGGTGCGGAGAGAGCAGCTGGCTGGCCGCCGGTCAGAGGCCATAGGGAAACCCACAGGCCTGGGAAAGATGGAAGCCTCCCCAGGAGCAGGGCGGCTGTGTGAGCACCCCGTGGCTCAGGGGCTAATCGCCCTCGGGGTCGGCCAGGCACCCAGACGGAGGGGTGAGCCTCTGTGGGGGTAGTCTTCCTGAAGGAGGGGTCTTACGAGCATGCAGTCCTGGTGGCAGGGGACAGGAACACAGGACTGGGGAAGAAAGGTTTTGCGCACCTGCCTGAGGTGTTGGGATGCCTTGGGTTAGGTCTGGCAAGGTGACTTGGGACATGTGTTGATCAAGTTGTACGAATAGACGTTTCTAAGAAATTCCACCTATGTTTGTGTAATGAGGTCACAGGTGGAATGGGTGCCATGTGGAGACGGGGTGGAATGGCAGCTGGACCAAAAAGGTTGTGCTTTGGAGGTAGTGAAAACAAGGGTGCTGGCAGGCTCTGATGGGGGTCCATAAGGGCCCGGCCCTCCTGGCTCAGAGGTCTGTGCTGGGAATTGATAGGAGTGAGATTCGGCCCCAGATTGGGCCCCTCTGGTCCAGGAGAGGTTTCCGAGGGGCATTCCTCTTGGGCATGTTAGGTCTGGTTCTTCTTGGGATGATTTTTAACTCGTTAAATTTTGGGACAGGGTTGACGTTTTCCAGGTTCCTAATTACTCTTTTCTGTACAGTGTCTGCTAGAAACCAAAATGTCTTAGAGAAACAGTTGCTCTGCACGATTTCTCTCAAGCTCCCGAGCCCGTGAGGGCTGGTTCTGGGGAGGGAGGGGCCCAGAGCGAGCTGTGCATGTCCCCTCTGCAGAGCCTGGGCCTGGTGGACCGCAACAACGAGCCGCTTACCCACGCCATGTATAACCTGGCCTCTTTGCGTGAGCTGGGCGAGACGCAGCGCCGGCCGTGCACCATCCAGGTGCCCGAGCCCATCCTCCGAAAGATAGAGACCTTCCTGAACCATGTAAGAGAGCCCAGGGAATCCCTCCCCACCCCCGCCCCCTGCCTCCGTCCAGCTTCTCCTGACTGAAAGCCTCCAGGTATAGCGGGCAGTGTTCCCACTGAGGCCGGAGCTGGGGAGCACCCTGGCCCTGAGCAGCCCAGTCTTGCCTGTGAGCATCCTCGGGCAGTCGTGCACGGAGTCCCCCGCCAGCGGGCTGGGCCAGGGCGTCCGGCCCAGGTGAACCATGTGGAGGGGCTCGCGAGAGAATGAGGAAGAAGGTGTCTGTCCTTCACCGCTGTGCTTGCTTCTCCCATCCCTCAGTATCCCGTGGACAGTTCCTGGATCTCCCCGGAGCTCCGGCTGCAGAGCGAGGACGTCTTGCCCTTGGGCAAGGACTCAGGGCCCCTGAGTGACCCTATCACGGGCAAGCCCTATGTGCCCCTGTCAGAAGCAGAGGAGGTACGTCTGAGCCAGAACTTGCTGGAGCTCTGGCGGCGGCGAGGGCCGGTCTGGCAAGAGACCCCCCAGCTCCCCGTGGACCCGCATCGGGACACCATCCTCAACGCCATCGAGCAGCACCCAGTGGTGGTCATCTCTGGGGACACGGGCTGTGGCAAGACCACACGCATCCCCCAGCTGCTGCTGGAGCGCTACGTGACCGAGGGCCGCGGTGCCCGCTGCAACGTGATCATCACACAACCGCGCCGCATCTCTGCTGTGTCGGTGGCACAGCGGGTCAGCCATGAACTGGGCCCCTCCCTGCGCCGGAACGTGGGCTTCCAGGTGCGGTTGGAGAGCAAGCCCCCGGCCCGCGGTGGGGCCCTGCTCTTCTGCACCGTGGGCATCTTGCTGCGGAAGCTGCAGAGCAACCCCAGCCTGGAGGGCGTGAGCCATGTCATCGTGGACGAGGTCCACGAGCGGGACGTGAACACAGACTTCCTGCTGATTCTGCTCAAGGGCCTGCAGCGGCTCAACCCGGCCCTGCGGCTGGTGCTCATGAGCGCCACGGGCGATAACGAGCGCTTCTCCCGCTACTTTGGTGGCTGCCCTGTCATCAAGGTGCCGGGCTTCATGTACCCGGTCAAGGAGCACTACCTGGAGGACATCCTGGCCAAGCTGGGCAAGCACCAGTACCCGCACCGGCACCGGCACCACGAGGTGAGGGGACCCGCCCGCCCCTGCCCTCCCCAGCCTTCCCCCTGGCTTCCCTGCCCTTGTGGCGCCATGGCCTGCGGTGAGGTCATGCTCTCTGGTCTCAGTGTCCTTGATAGAAACAGAACGGTCAGGGTTCCTGGGCAAGGGGGGCAGTGAGGATTGGGGGTGACCTGTTGAGTGCTTTGGACTCGCGGAGTCACATGGCTGCATCCTTGCCCTGGGCCTGTGACTGTGGCCTCTCCCCTCCCCCCCCCAGGCTGAGGACGAGTGTGCACTCGATTTGGACCTCGTGACGGATCTGGTTCTGCACATTGATGCCCGAGGGGAGCCAGGTGGGTGCTTTCCCCTCTGCCCTATGCCCACCCTGACCTCCAGCTGCCGAGAGTGACGGCTCATGCCTGCAGGGCCCCTTTACAGGTGGGATCCTGTGCTTCCTGCCTGGTTGGCAGGAGATCAAAGGAGTGCAGCAACGCCTCCAGGAGGCCCTGGGCATGCACGAGAGCAAGTACCTCATCCTGCCAGGTGAGAGCGGACCAGCGAGGCGCGGTGGCCCCCAGACACCAGTCTTGCCCTCTGGCCTGGGGATTCTGACCCACCTGGGACTTGAGGGGCCTGGGTTTCTGACCAGGCCTCCCTGCTTTTGTTGGCTTTTCCACCTTGACTAGGCGTATATATTCTTGATCTGGGCCTCAGTTTCATCAAAATGGGGTCAAAATCCTTGCCCTGTGCCCTCATCACAGGGAGCAGGAGCAGTGCCCATAACCAGCGTGCTCTTGCTGCCCACCAGTGCACTCCAACATCCCCATGATGGACCAGAAGGCCATATTCCAGCAGCCGCCAGTTGGGGTGCGCAAGATCGTCTTGGCCACCAATATCGCAGAGACATCAATTACAGTCAATGACATCGTGCATGTGGTGGACAGCGGGCTGCACAAGGAGGAACGCTATGACCTGAAGACCAAGGTCTCACGGGAAGACCTGTCTCCCAGGCCCAGTCAGCCCCTAGGGGAAGACCTACAAGTTCCGAGGTGGCCCCCAGCCCAGATCAGCCTTGGACCTACCGTGTGTGTCCAGAGAAGGCCATACTCATGGGTTCTTGGTGTCCTTCTTGTGGGGGGCCCATTGAGGGGTTAAGTGAGGTGAAGGCCAGATGAGGGGCGGCACTGAGAAAGGCCTGTTGGCCTCTGCATCGCTGCTTATCTGCCCCCTCCCCTAGGTGTCCTGCCTGGAGACTGTGTGGGTGTCACGAGCCAATGTGATCCAGCGCCGGGGCCGGGCAGGCCGCTGCCAGTCAGGCTTTGCCTACCACCTGTTCCCGCGGAGCCGGCTGGAGAAAATGGTCCCTTTCCAAGTGCCGGAGATTCTGCGCACGCCCCTTGAGAACCTGGTGCTACAAGCCAAAATCCATATGCCCGAGAAGACGGTGCGCCAGAGGCGGGCTGGGCCGGGGCTGGACTTGGGTGAGGGACAGGTGGGATGTGGGGCTCAAGGCAGGCTCTGGCTGCTTCTTGCTGTAGGCAGTGGAGTTCCTTTCCAAGGCCGTGGACAGTCCAAACATTAAGGCAGTGGATGAGGCTGTGATCTTGCTCCAGGAGATCGGTGAGTGGGGCCGGCCGGGCGGGGCTGCAGCGTGGCCCTCGAGGGTGAGTCTGACCACAGAGCTGTTGCAGGGGTTCTGGACCAGCGGGAATACCTGACCACCCTGGGACAGCGCCTGGCGCACATCTCCACCGATCCCCGGCTGGCCAAGGCCATAGTGCTGGCTGCCATCTTCCGCTGCCTGCACCCGCTGCTGGTGGTCGTTTCCTGCCTCACCCGGGACCCCTTCAGCAGTAGCCTGCAGAACCGGGCAGAGGTGGACAAGGTTAGACCCAGCCCCTCCCCCGCCCCATCCCGAGGCTGATGCTGCTGCCACCGCTCATCTGTGGCCTCGGTGCCCCCTCCCACGCCCTTCCAGGTGAAGGCACTGTTGAGCCATGACAGCGGCAGTGACCACCTGGCCTTTGTGCGGGCTGTTGCTGGCTGGGAGGAGGTGTTGCGCTGGCAGGACCGCAGCTCCCGCGAGAACTACCTGGAGGAAAACCTGCTCTACGCCCCCAGCCTGCGCTTCATCCATGGTCAGTGCCCCCGCTCCAAGGCCCAGGCTTGTGGTTCTCCAGCCTTGTGGCTTAGGGGTCGCAGGCTTAGCCCACCTTCCCTCCCCAGGACTCATCAAGCAGTTCTCAGAGAACATTTACGAGGCTTTCCTGGTGGGGAAGCCCTCGGACTGCACCCTGGCCTCTGCCCAGTGCAACGAGTACAGCGAAGAGGAGGAGCTGGTGAAGGGTGTGCTGATGGCGGGCCTCTACCCCAACCTCATCCAGGTGCTGCCTTGAGGAAGGGACAGTGGGCCCCAGCTTCCCCACCCGCCCCCCTCCTTGCTCAGCCCCTTTCTCCTTTGATCCTTGCAGGTGAGGCAGGGCAAGGTGACCCGGCAGGGCAAGTTCAAGCCCAACAGTGTCACTTACAGGACCAAATCAGGCAATATCTTGCTGCACAAGTCGACCATTAACAGGTGGGAGGCAAGCAGGGCTGGGGAGGGGTGGCTGGCCTGGCCCAGAAGGGTGGGCTCACCCCCGCTCTCATTCTGTAGGGAGGCCACACGGCTACGGAGCCGATGGCTGACTTATTTCATGGCTGTCAAGTCCAACGGCAGTGTCTTCGTCCGGGACTCCTCCCAGGTGCACCCACTAGCCGTGCTGCTGCTGACCGACGGGGACGTCCATATCCGGGGTGGGTACTCGCCCGCCTCCCGCCCCCACCCTGGCTTGGACTGGTCTGTGTCCTTGGGGTGGGGGTGGGGGTCCCAGCCTCACCTGGTCTCTGTGCCACCTCTTCCTCCTCCTCCCACCCTCCACCAGACGATGGGCGCCGGGCCACCATCTCCCTCAGTGACAGTGACCTGCTGCGGCTGGAGGGGGACTCCCGTACCGTGCGGCTGCTGCGGGAGCTGCGCCGGGCGCTGGGCCGCATGGTGGAGCGGAGCCTACGCAGCGAGCTGGCCGCATTGCCACCAGGCGTGCAGCAGGAGCATGGGCAGCTGCTGGCGCTGCTGGCGGAGCTGCTGCGTGGGCCCTGCGGCAGCTTCGACGTGCGCAAGACGGCGGATGACTGAGCCCCATTGTCTGCTGGGGCTGTGTACAGAGTGCAAATGTTTATTTAAAATAAAGTTCTATTTATCCCTTGTGAGCATTGCTCTCCGCGGGGGGCTCCTCTCTTGGGGCCCCGGCACCCACTCCTGCTTCTTGCGGGGCCGGCACCCTGTCCGGACTGTCCCTGTCCGGGTAGGCGGGGCTTTCAGGTGTTGAGCATGCACTCCCTCTCAGGGCCAGCGGTCTGCTTTGGGCTCTTCGTGAATCCAGCTGTCACCTGTCTCCCTGAGGAGAACCAGGGAGAAGGTCCACAGGCATCTAAGGCCACTGGAACCTTCCAGGGGCTTTGGGTGGTGTGGCTCTTCCATGAGCTGGGACTTCACTAAGACCATTAAGACTACACAGTACCCAGCAGCCCCTCGAGGCCAGAGGGCACAAACTAGGGGGCAAGGTCAGGGATGCTGGGGGTGGAGACAAACCAGGACTTACAGAAGAGACGGCACCTCTGTGGTGGGACGTCACGAGCTTTATTGACTCTTGAAATCGGTACAACAGAATCATAGGTTGACATAGGCAATGGCCGAGCCAGAAGCAAACTGGAGGTGCAGAAAGGCACCCCCACATGGCTGCAGGTAGTCCCCTGCTGCCAGGGAGCCTTTTCTGCTTCTCGGGCTTGGGGGGGGGGGGGACACTTCAAGGGAGCTGGGACCATGCCAGTCCACCTAGACAGTTCTCCATGAGGGTCACTTCTCCCAGCCCTACCCTGGGACCAAAAGCCAGTCGTCCAGCTCACCATCTGTGGCCCCGGGGCTAACACGAGAAGGGCATGGGTGCGTTCAGGTGCTGCACGGGCTACTGCTTCCCTGGCTGCTTTCTGTCCCTCCTGCCGACAAAATACAGGTGCCCTGATGTCCTTGGTACACGGTACTCTGTAGTCTGGCACGGGAAAGGCTTTCTCCACCAGGCCCCTGAAGCACTTGCGCTAAGGGAGCTGCGGATGTGGTGTCCCACCTCCCAGAGGGAAATGCTATCTCCGAAATGGGAGAACCTGTCAGCCCAGATGCCCACCCTCTGCACAGAGGTCCAATCAGAACTGACGTCAAGAACCCCTAACTTCTGGGCTCCAGGAAGGGGGACAGCAGGAGCAATGGCAGGGCGGGCAAGGGGCCAAGTCTGGTGGCCTCCTCAAGGGGCAAGTCTGTGCTGCTGGAAATGTTCTTCCAGAGGAGACACCCTGGGAGACTCCCCCGCCATTTCACTACAAACTGTTACATTTTAATCCTTTATTAGAAACCATGCAAACTTTAATACAAAAAAAAAAAATACAAGTGCAATAAGAATCTTCGTGTCAATACAATTCCCGGGATTTCTCATCATTGCAGCTGTCCCATGACAGGGCCTAGCTGGAACACCCCTGCACAGGCTGGCCTCACCGCTCCCCCTCCCCAGTCAGGCTGTAAGGGGTGGGGGAGATGGCCTGTCTCATGCCTTTTTAAAATTTCCACACCTGATTCCCCATCACCCACATGAGTTCTGGACATCTTGGGCTCCCTGGTAACTGAGGGCTCTGGTGTCCTAGGCCTGCAAGTCTGGAGGATTCTGACCTCCATAGTCCTTCCCTGTTTCTCCAGCCCCAAACTTGTACCTCCCACTAGATCCCAGGGAATGAGACAGAGATGCCAAAACCAGCCTCTTGGTTAGAAAAGAAAAGCAGCATACACACAAAATACCAGAAAATCAGACTACACTCTGACCAGCCCCTAGTATGCACTCCTTGCTCACCAGGCCACAGCCCCTGCACCTCACCTGTCCTGCCCACACCTTCTGCGGGGCCCCAAGCTGCCCAGGCCAGGGCAGCCCCTGATGCCTGACCTCCTGGCTGGAGGCTTAAGGATCTCCCCTCCCTGTTTCCTTTAACACCTACTGAGGACTTTCCTTTAGACATGGCTTCAACTTGCAAAACTCCTCTACCAGTTTTTAGGTTATTAAAAAAAAAAAAAAAAGGATACAAGAAGAAAAGAGAGTGTGACAGCAGCTAGGTGGGTATGGGAAGCAGTGAGGACAGTCAGAGCTGACCCCTAACTAACTTGGGGCAGGGCAGCAAGAGGCGCCTGGCCCCACCAGCATGGTGGGCACCACAGAGGGGTCAAAGGAAGAGGCAGTGGCTTAGCGGGCTCCGGGGGGTGTAGTCAGGATCCTGCTACTGCACAGCTGTCCAGTTCCACTCTTCTCTCCAGGTGGACCCAGTGAGGAGGGCAGGTATGTCAGTTTCTCTTGGGTTTGGTCCGAAAAACCCAAAGGGGAGGTTGGAATACGGTTCCCCACTCCTAGATCCCACAAGATCCCAAGTTGGCCTCCCCACCCCATTCACCTCCCAACCTTGTCTGTGGAGCGGTACGCAATGATGGGACAGGAACAAAGCAAGGAGCAGCGCCCAGGGCAGGGAGCAGAGGAGGTTTGGGGGCAAGCAAGGCAGGGGGAAGGGGGCGGGGCCTGAAGGACTGCCCAGCACCCAAGCCGTGTGGGGTCTAGATCGCAGCCCGGGAGTGGGAGCCAAGGGCCCGGGTGCCTGAGCTGGGGCCGCCAGGGAAGTGGGGGGGGCGGGAGACAATGTCAGCCCCGTGGTCGGTGCGGGCCCTGGCGTTTGCCCGGAACGTCAGCCTGTAGGTCTCAATCTGCAGTGACACGGGAGGAGGGAAGGGAAGGGGGAACGAGGGACACAAGAGGGGGAACACAGGGGACGGAAGACGAGACCAGAATGTCATCATTAGATGCCTGGAAAATAAAACGTTGCTTGGTTAAAATTAAGGCCACACTCTAGTCAAAAAAAAAAAAAAAAAAAAAGGAGTTTCAATTTGCAGCCAGTGGCAGGGCCCCCGGCTGGCCCTCAGGCCAAGCCCAGCCACTTACTTGTCTCCTGGATCTGGCTGTCCAAGGTCTGGGCCTCCCTTTGGTCACCACCCCCTGCCAGGGTGGTGTGGCCACTGAGGCCACTGGCTGAAGTGGGGGCGCCAGCTTCGGGCACTGCCTCAGGGACGGCAGGCTCCTCCCCAGCGGGGGGGCCCGGACACGGAGGGGCCTCGCTGCCACCGCCCTCAGTCTACAATGAAACAGTGGGGGAGACAGTGCAGGGTCAGTTGGGGAGGAGGTGAGATGGGTGATGGTGGTGGGGTTTACACACAGCCCCGCCCACTCCCCTTCCGACCCGCTCCCCTGCTGAACAATCTAGGCCAGGTACTCCCCACCCCTTCCCTGCCCGTGAGGGACTCCAGGGCAGGGAACACAGGCCCAGGGGCAGGAGAGCGCAGCCCTAGGCCCAGCACTCAGCCTAGCTAGTGACACACTCTGGGAGACTCCTCTGTGAAGGGCAAGTCTTCCTGAAGTCTTTCTGGGGTGAGAGGCAAGGAGGGCAGGCTCCTCACCAAGGCCGGCCACAAGCAGCTAGCCATGACAGTGGATCGTCAGCAAAAACCGGGGCACAATCGCTAGAGTGTGGGTCTGGAACTAGCTGGGAAGCAGGGGTGCTGCAGGCCAGTTAGGGAGCTC
>PITA01001764.1:47928-80642 GCA_004023965.1 Spilogale gracilis
ACAGTGAAATGGCAGAAAAATGGTCCCAACATCTTTAATCGGGGCAAACCCTGCTCTGCTCCCTGCTCCCACGTGCTGCTGGCTCCCAACGGGGGGGGGGGGGGATGCATGTACAGGCACTGGGGCATGTAGGAGCACTGACTGGGGTCCTGCTCCAGGCCTCACCCCGGGGTGTCAGCCTGAGAATATCCGGGGGGGGATGGGGTTAGCGTGTGATGTGGGACACCGTTCGGCCTGCACGGTGCCCACTCTTTCTCCACTGCAAGCACATCTGTGCTGGCTTCCTGGAGGGGCTGACGGAAGGACAGAGCCTCCGTCCAGGCCCTGAACCCTCCTCTTCCCGCCTGTGAACACCTCCCAGGTGGCTTCCAGATGCCCTGCTACGGAAGCCTCCCTCCTACAATAAAATGTTTACGGGGCGCCTAGGGCTCAGTCGGGTCAGTGGACAACTCTGGATTTTGGCTCAAGTCGTGAGACTGAGTACGGAGTCTGCTTGTCCCTCTCCCCCCCTGCTCTGTCATCGTGTGTCTCCTCCCAGCTCACGCACTCTCTAATACATACAAAAAATCTTTTTATAAAAAAATGCTTTTCTGTGGCGTCTGGGTGGGTCGGTCAGTCAAGTGTCTGCCTTCGGCTCAGGTCATGATCCCGGGTGGGATTGAGCCCCGCGTCGGGCTCCCTGCTCGGCGGGAAGCCTGCTTCTCCCTCTCTCACTTCCCCCTGCTTGTATTCCCTCTCTGGCTGTGTTTCTGTCAAATAAATAAAATCTTTTAAAAAATAAAATAAAACAAAATAAAAATATTTTAAGAAAAAACAAAAAACGCCTTGAAGTCCTGTGTAAGCAGCGTGGGAAGCGCATGGCAAGGTGATAAACAAAGCCTACCTTCCGAGCTCGGGCACCGACCGCGCACCACGGCCGCGTCACATGCACGTTGGCCAATTCCTTCAGACTTGCCTGCTCACCTCCTGTTTTCATTTAGGCCAAAAGCCTGAAGGGAAAGCTAAAGCTGGTGCCTGCCCAGGGCTCTCCTAAGGGGGATCTCTATCACCTGAAGCAGAGATTGTCTTTAAACGCTTCACCCGCTTCAGCGGACCCCACGCCAGTCTGGCTCCCACCGGGCCAGCTGCCATGCCCGCCAGGTGCGTCCCTCCCGCACATCCAGGCTGCCCCTGCTGCCCCTGCTGCCCATGCCAGAAGAGCTACTGTTGGGGAAGTGACTGGAAGGAGCTGCAGTCAAGGGGGCTTGTGTGGAACAAGAAAGGGAGGCCCAGAGGCGAAGGCCTCAGAACACAACTGCTGGGGGCGGGCGGCGTCGGGGAGGGAGTGCTGGTAAAGCACGGGCAGGACAGCACAGCCACTGAAGGGGCAGGAGGGACCGAGCCTGAAAATGAACAGGGTGAGCAGAGCAGGACTCAGCCCCGGTCTGGGCAGGAAGAAGGAACGGCATGGGCAGGGTGACGGAGCAGGGCGGGCTCTCTCCCTCTGGGGCGGGGAGAGAAGCAGGTGAGGTGGAAGGCCGCAGGTGGCCACTTCACTCGCAACTCCCTCTGGGGTGTGCTGGAGTCACGCCTGCCTCTGCACGGTCACAGGATGTTCCTAACACTAGACCAGGGCCTCCCTGTTAGCCAGAGTCACCTGCGTCCCCCACACAGAGCTCAGGGCTGGCACAGAAAGGCAGGATGATAAAGGGCTGTCTCGGTGACAGAAAGAAGGGGACAAAGAAAAGAAGCAGCTGAAGAAATATGAGGAGGAAGGATTCAGAAAGGCAAAAAGTGGGGGAAAGAGAGCAGATGGGAAAGAGGGGTGAGAAGATGCCAAGTGGGTGTCACCGGGTTGTTCTATTTAGGGGTTTCCCCGAAACAGCCAGTCTAAACACACTGGAGCACTGAGGCCTCCCCTCACTTTGCTAGCCTGCGTCTGGAAAGAAGCCCCGACCAGGCTGCCGTGGTCCCGTCAGCGTGGGCAGGTGGCCCTCTCCCATGTGCCCCACTGGGGCTGTGCCTCAGACACCATCTGTCCAGAGCTCATACTTACATTACCACCTCCAGGGACATGCTTAATATTGTCCTTGGAACCACACTTGGACTGAATATGGCTGTAGCTCACTTTTTTGGAGACTATCTGGACCTGGAGTGTTAGAGAACAGAAAAAAACAACACAAAGGGAGAGGGCTGGTTAGAACCCAGGCAGGGAGTCCACATGTGTTCACAGCGACCAGCAGAGAGCGGTGTTACAACTCCGCCCCCACCTACAGCAGAGCGGCTGTGGAGAAGCACAGGGGAAGCAATCTGAGGGAAGCGGGAGGGGGAGTGAAGAACAGAACAAACAACATGAGGACAGGAGCAGAGGTTGCAGAAGGGCTAATGGTCCTCCTCGCTGTTCCTTGGGGGCTGGCTGGGGTTCATGAGGCCCAGCCAGCAGCAGGCCCTGGATGCCCACCCAGGCACAGCCCCGCTCTTGCTCCTGCCTGCTCTCTCCCCCAGGGCTGAGGCCATGTCCAGGGACTCCTCTCTGCAAGGGTCCTGCTCATCGGGACTGGTCCTCACTGAAGCTTGGCCCTTCCCTTAAATGTGGGGCTGGGAACTGCGGCAGCCAGACCCATTCTGGGAGGCAAAGGCTGCTCCGAGAAGCACCGGGCAGGTGGCTCACAGGGCACAGATCTGAGACAGGAACAAAGGGATATCACAGATCAGTTATGAATGCAAATGGACCAGAGGCCACCAGGCCTGCCATGCAGAATACGGACGCCAGGGGGAGCGCAGGCCACATTCTTGGCAGCTCCAAACTCCACAAGCAGCCCATCAGTCTCTGGGCTGGAGAAAGCACATGACGGGTGAGTTTCTGGTCTAGACCTTTCTTTCCAGGGTAGAAAACACTTCCTTCAATCCTCCAGATGCCCGATCCTGTGCCCTGTGAGTTTCGTGCACAAAGAGAAGTGGCTCCAAGCAGGGTTGCAGAGATGCGTAATGGGGTGGGCGGGCGGGGGAGGGGGCAGGGTACGGGGACAGGACACAGCACACTGTAGTACTTATGAATGGCTCCCCTTGGAATGCAGCCACACAAAGGCCCAGGCTCTAAGGGCTGGAACAAAGAATTCTCTTTGAGCCTTCTGAAAAAGAAACAGTTGCCAGCTTCCTTCCTTCCTTTGCTTCAGGGCCCTTCACAAATGAAGCAGGCCCCCAGCTGAAGAGTTTTCCACAGAGTGGAGAAATCCACCCCAAGAAATTCCCACCCACATACCTCACGGTTTCGTGCCGTCTTTACAATGTCAGGGGTGAGTAACCGGTTAGCAAACCGTTTCCTAATGAAACCCTGCTCTGAACCAGAGACCCCCAGGAACCCCAGGAGTCCCCCAGAAGCCTCACCCATTTATACAGCTTCCTTGTGCTGACCGTGCCCATCCCGGGCCCTGAGAGCTGGAGGTTAGGCCCCTCGAGCCCCTGGCTGGAGAGACCACCGACCCGCCACAGCTAAGGGAAGAAGGTTCCCACAGCAAGCAGAAGGGGTCTGGTTCCAGGATGTGGAGGCAAGAGGAAAGAACCTACAGTTTCTGCTTACCTGTGCGAGGCCTAGGCTGAGTGGGTGTCCAGAGGGAAAGAGCATCTGAACTTTCACTGAGGAGAGGACTTGGGGACCTGGGGCAAATGAAGCTACCTCCGTAGCCAGCATGAAAGGGGCCTTCAAGGTAACTTCAAAACACCAGGGCTCCAGGTGCTGGAAAGTAACCGATGCACGTCTCCCTGAGGCAAGACCTGGGTTGCTAAGTGTATGTCTTGCGTGCAAAACGGGTAGGGTTTCACATCAAGGTCAGTGTGAAGGAGGTGGCTGAAGGTTTTTGAATCCACGTTATTCGGCTGGATAAATATTCCCCAGAGGGTAATGGGCTCCTAACTCTGTTAACTGCCAGGGTTAATACAAAAATTTTTCTGATGGCTGAGTCATCAAACAAAGAGAAGGGAATGCAGGGGCAAAGTAGAAACTAGTTCAGGACAGGAAAAAAGTGCAATAGAAGGGAAAGTGACTCGGGCTGGAAGAAAGAGTTTATCATCTTTCACCTTCAAGAGGTAAAAGTCTAAATAAAACTCACTTTCCCGGCAGGTGGTTTCTGCGCACTCGCAATGGGACCGGCTGTTTTAGCGACTGCATTAGGTTCAGGCTTTCGAGCCGGAGCAGATGCCTCTGTTTTTTTCTCTACTTTGGCCTGGATGGAGATAAAGGGAGGGCACATTTCAAACCAAGAGGGTAAGAGCCCAAATGCCAAGAAGGGAAGAAAGCTGTAGGGGACTTGAATTCAGGCCAGGCCACCAGGCAGAAGCAGGTCATCCCGTGCTCCTAGGGAAAAAAACCACGTTTCCAGGGTAGACCAGCCAGGCGGAGGAGCTGCAGACCAAAGTCTTGAGACCCAACCAAGAAGAACTCAAGATAGCATTCACAGAGAGAAGGCGGGAAGGAGGGCTAAGTTAGTGATTCTTTTTGGAGTGTGTGTTTTCCAATCACGATGCCCTCCCACTTAAATGTCCTCACCCAAGCAAGCTACCATTCATTGTCTATAGGGAGCTGCTACTAAGGATGGGAAGTGTCACACAACTCAGGTATGTTGGACAGAAAATAATGTGATCACCAGGCCGAGTCACTCAACTCCCCACCAAGCCCACCTACAGCTTTGTTGGCCCAAGGAAAGCCTCAGAAGAGCCCAGGAAGGGGGGAGATGGGTCATGCCCTGGGTACACCACAGCCCAGCGCCTTAGCCAAAGCAACTCTCAGGCCCTTTTTCCAGACCAATCTCGGCTTGCCATCAGTGTCTTCCAAAAGTACCAGGATTTTGCCTCATTTTAGACCCTGTTCAATTATTTAAAGGCTCTAGGTTGAAGCAAATTAAACTATCCTACCCTGAGTAGGGGGGATAGTAGGAAATGAGAAGGTTCCTGCTTCAAGGACTTGGAATGGGACTTTCGCCACCTCCCTTCCATACACCAAAGTCCCACCGTTGCTAACAGCTGACAAATAATTCTGGGGTGGATGCCATCAGAAACTGCTGAAGAGTGAACCGCCGGGGCTGCGCTGCCGCCCTCCGTCATAACCCCCCACGGCAGCCCTTCCAGTTGGGACAGCAGGAGGTCTGCAGCAGCGAGTCCTCCCGGCCACAGCCGTGGCCAAAGAGGCCTCTCTTCTTTCAGGAAGAAGACCCCCAAGTCAGCTTCCTCACACAGGTCCTGCCGCTCAGACAGCACAGGGGGAGGGAACACGTCTCCCACCTTCACAGGGTCTCACAGTCCTCCTGCTTGTCTTGTTAAGAATAACCCTTTCGCCTTCAAACAAAAATGTAAGTCTAAACCCCAAAACACAGAACAGGAGCCCCTCTGATGGGGACGGGAAGAGAGAGCCTGCTGCTGGGACCTGGAGCCCAGGCTGCAAGTCCCTGGCACTGAATCCAATGTCCTGACTGCCCTTCTTCGGTGGGTGCCTGGGGCTGATGTGGGGACACGCTGGGGGACAGCGATGGAGTATGGCAGCCAAAGAAGCAAGGGCTGGCATGCTGAGGACCCCCAGCTCCCGGGACTCACCCGGCCTCCTCCAGGCTGATGCTTGATGTTTTCTGTGGAGCCAACCTTGGAGCGGACATTTTTCAGATCAGGGGCAGAAGCGTTGGTAGACAGGCGGCTCAGCCTTGGGGCAGAGGAGCTGGGCTTGGCGGACGTGGGCTTCTTGTCTGAGGAAGGCGTCCCAGAGGGCCGGGGAGGGGTGGGTGTGGGCTTGGTTCGGCTGGGAGCCACCGCTGCCACCGGGGCGGCCCCAGGGACAGTGGTGCTTTTTTTCACCGAGCTGGTGGACGTGCTCTTGGAGCGATTCAAGTCAGCTGCAAAGGTAAGAGTGAGAGAGGACACAGGATCAGGGAAAGAGAGCAAAAGGGAGCCTTAGAGCCGCAGAGAGGTAGGGGTTTATTTTAGGATTCCACGAAGTGGGCACAGGGTGTTACCTGGCGCAGACTTTGTAGCTGTCTTCTTCATGTCTGTAGGCTTTCCCTCAGTCTTGATGGCTGCACAAACATATATGTCTTAACACTATTTAAAAACTAACCTAGTGAGTGGCTCATCCAATCTTGAGATTCATTCTTCACTCCTTAATTCATTCATTCATTCATTCAACAATGACTGAGTGTCCCTTAAGGCCATGGGCTGTGCTAGTCGCTGGGACTAAACGAGGAGGAAATCAGCCAGCAGGTAACGACTGTGCCCTTCTAGAGCATTCATGGCCACCCACTCCATCCCGTCCTTTTCTCCAGCCTTGTCAGTGCCTTCCCCAAGGACTCCGAAGCGGGTCATCAGTACACGCCAGTAGAACTGAACCATCTATTTCTTGTCATGTCCGCCTAGGACCACGATGTGCTGAGTGCTGTGCAGTTACTAAGAAAGGAACAATAAAACCTACCTGGGAACCCGTAAGAATCCCTTCACTCAAGAATTTTCTGAATCTACATACTTGCTAACTTCATGTGGAAATCAAGAATCCACTTTTTCAATGTGCCCCAAGAAGGATGAGTGCACAAACGGGTGACGGTTTTCCATGACACGGCTGGAGCTACTGATGGCAAAGCCAAGGCCCCACCCTTCTCCCCACCGGCTCCCACCGGAGTGAAGCGGGGGAGGACTTACCGGCGGGCCTCTTGGGCACAGGCGTGGGGGGGCTGCGACTGCTCGGCCCAGCTGAGGCAGGACTGGTGGTGGTGGTGGCTTTTGGAACAGTCGGGGTGCTCTTGGAGCCAGGCCTGAGGGCTGAAGCAGAGGCCGGCTTGGATGGTGAGGCCCGTTTCTCAGGAATCTTTGCCTCTGCAACAGGCTGGAAACAGGGAAGTGGGAGTAAGAGCTGCAGGTCAGCAAGAGCCCTGGGAAGTTAGCAGACACCAGAAAACTGGCCACAGTTTACCCTGCTCTAAGATCTAAGTCCTTCAAAGTGAGAGATGGGCTGTGCAGGGCTCTGTGTCAGCTGGAGTCGGGAAACGGGGAGCCTGACTATCTCAATCCAGCCTGAACCTGTGAGAATGAACAAACTGGAAAGGGGTACTACACCATGAAAGCAGTTTGCCTCAGGACCTAATGCACTTACATACATTAACTACATCAGTATTTCATTACTTGACCAAAGATAAATAAATATATAAACACCACAAAAAATTAAAATTCAATCGAATTCAGTCATTGTTTTGGCTAAGATGCACCTAGCTAATGTTGGGTTAGGGCTGCCAATGGTGAGAATGCTGGCCCTCACCAGTCAGATGAGAAGCCTGAGCTCTAACCCTAGTCAGACCCCCAACTCACAGTGTGTTCCTGGGCAAATCACAGAGCTTCCCTGGGCTTTATTTCCTCAATCAGATAAAGGAGGTCAGAACAGAGGCTCCCTGGGGGCCAGCTTTGATGCTATGTAGTGTTAGGGACTAGAGGAGAAGTAGTCTCTGAAAGCACAGGCCCGTCAAGACCGGGTGGGCGGAGGGGGCAGGCCTGACCACCAGAGTGGATAAGAAGCACCTATGTCCCAGCTGTGACCAAGAGCAAAAGGAAAAAGTCTCCCAAGTGCATTTGGGTCACTCTAATTCCTCTTCCAGGGAGCTGGGCATGTCATCACCAGTAAGGGAGGGAAGGAATCAATTTAGCCTGGTTTCTATGGGAACAGAAGTACCAAGTTACTCAAGAGAATAAGCCAAATCATAGACACAGTGGACCCCACTCTTTTATTCCACGAGAAATGGTCACATAGGGTCGTTTGCTGATGGAGACAAGCAGGATACAGCTTAAATGGAAAATCAGCTAAGAGGGTGCTCAGAAATTCCGGGCTGGCATCCAATAAAAGTCTAACCCTGAAAGTGCAGGGCAATGACCATTTCTATAAATGAAATCCCTGAGTATGGTAGGAAGAGCCCTAAGGCTGGAATTGGAAGAACTGGTTCAGCTGGCAGCTCTGTTCAGAATAGATCATAGGATTTTATGCTGACGGGCCCCTCCTGTCGGCTTTCAGATAGGGAGATAAACTAGACACTCTCGAGGTCTCCCTCAAATTTTCAATATTAGGACTATGATTCAGAATAATCTAGTAGGGCATTACTTTGCTAATAACAGTGATGAGTTGGAAAAAGGTATCAAGGATAGAAAGCTCTAAAAAAATGTGACATCCTTGATTTAGAGTCGGGCTCTTGGCTTTGGCAAGTGACAGAACCAGCCTGCGTTAGTAACTGTAGTTACTCTGAAGTTTCTCAGTTTACATTTTCTTTTCTACCAGAATCCAGAGTTCTGGATCTACTTATTTTTTTCTTTTTTTTTTTAATCTTTTTTTTTTTTTTTAAAGATTTTATTTATTTGACAGAGAGAAATGCAGCCAGAGAGGGAACACAAGCAGGGGGAGTGAGAGAGGGAGAAGGAGGCTTCCCGCCGAGCAAAGAGCCCGATGTGGGACTCAATCCCAGGTCTCCGGGATCATGGCCTGAGCCGAAGGCAGTCGCTCACCAACTGAGCCACCCAGGCGCCCCTACTTATTTTTTTCTAAGTAGGTTCTTCTTCCCTTTGTTTGCTTCTTCAATCTTTCTACCAAAATAAGGATAAAAATAAATTTCATTAGACTTAGTTTATTAATCAATCTCTCTGTTTCTTATCTAAAAAACAAACATCAGTAGTAAGTGGAATGCAGATCACCTTTTCAGGTCAGCTGTATCTGAAAATGCTGTTTAAAAGCTGTACGGCAAAAGGCATGAAAGAAGAGTGTTGACAGAGGCCCTGAGCATCAGTGATAGAATTAGGCCCAAGTTCACATACTGGCTCTGCCACTTACTAGCACTGGACCTCAAGAAGGTTATTTCACTGAGCTATAAAATGAGAATATCGGGCACTTGGATGGCTCAGTGGGTTAACGCCTCTGCCTTCAGCTCAGGTCATGATCTCAGGGTCCTGGGATTGAGGCCAGCATCAGGGAGCCTGCTTCCTCCTCTCTCTCTTTGCCTGCCTCTCTGCCTACTTGTGATCTCTCTGTCAAATAAATAAATAAAATCTTTTTAAAAGAATGAGAATACTACTACCCACATCTCGGGTTGTTGAGAGATGGAATCAAAGGAACTAACTTATATAAAGCAACCAGTAGAGGACGCTTCATGGTGGTTATTACTGCAGAGTGAAATGCCACCAGACCACCCCCTTCTCCCCCGCAGGCTTCTGTCGGCCCCAGGACTTGCGGTGCCAGGGCCCCAGTCACCCTCCCTCTGCCCTCTCATGCAAATAAATTGTCTTCTCACGATCAAGAAAAGCAGTTAACTGTGTAAATGAGGAGAAAGCTATATATTTTATCATTCTTAGTCTATGACAGGATGTCTCAGTTTCTTGGCCAGGTTCCAACCTAGACTACAATTCCTAGGTTCCACCAATTTTCTTTATAAGATCAGATGATACACTAACATTTTAACATGGGAAAACTATTGCCCCCCATGAATTTAACAAATAACACCGAGCTGACCGAAAGGCCCTTCTCAAACCAATCAAGATGTTAAGGAAGGCAGCCACACACTCCAGATGCCCTTCTAGAACGATCCTGTTGAAGCCACTTCTGCTCCAAATTGACCAGCTTCTAGGCAGCTATGTGTGGGTGACCTGGAAAACTGAAAACCTGCAGGGGGAGCCCAGTGAGGGGGGCCCAATGTTGTCAAAAGCAAAGGAAGTTGTCACATGTTGTTGGAATCTACAGAGATCCACCAGAAGACCTTATCTAAAAAAAAAAACAGCTTAAAAACTCAGAAAATGAGTTTTTAATTCTCTGCCAGAGAATTAAAGAGAAAGACAAGAAAGCAAACTTGGGGAATCTGATGTGGGAACTGTACCAAAAAGGAATATGTGACAGTATGTGAAGGAGGGCAAACTGGCCAACAAGTGCTTGAACAGGGGAAGAATAAGGAAGAGCTGCGAGAGAGGAAAAGAAACCAAAGCAGATGCAGTATTGCCTCTCAGCAGGGAAGGGAAAGGTACAAAGTCTCAAAGGACTTCAGACTTTCTCCCCTTCCCCCAGTTCCACCAGCTTGACTGTACTGCCTGGTAGCAACGGGAGGGATTGGACACTCGGAGGGAAGAAAGTCTCCCTGCACGGGGCTTAGGTGGCTACTTACCTTGGCTTTCGCGTCTTTTGCAGGTAAGGTGGAAGGCCTGGCAGTGGCGGCAGCAGGGCGTTTGGGTGGGGCAGCCGGCACTAAGCCTGCAGCAAGGCTCATAGGTTTTTTACTTGACCCACCAAAGGTGGTGGGAGCCGGCTGTCTAGGGAGAGGAGTGGGCTGAGTTTTGGCTTTCGATGTTGAAGTCTTTGCAGGCTGAGTGGTGGCCAAAGGCTTTAAGTTGATGTGTTGTTTTGTTTTGTTTTGTTTTAAAAAGCCAACATCAAACACACAGACAAAAATAAAAACAAATAAAAAAAAGTATAAATTGCACAATTCAAAGTGAAATTATAAGCACCAAGGATATGTGCAACTGAAAAGCAGCAGCATTCCATTCTTCTGAGCTCGGTAAGGGGTAAAAAGAAGCCATGGGAAAGATAAAGACAGTTGGGAATTCACTCTTAATGACAATGTCACAAATTCCAGCAGTTCCGGTACCTGAAGACTTAAATGCAGTGACACTTTAAACAAGTAACTAACTTTTGGTGGCCGCAATAATTCTAGGAAGGAAAGTCATCAGCGGTGATTCAACGGTCATTATTTGTGCCTTGATGAGGCGACGTGGGCAGGAGTGGTTTTGGAACCAAACCCGAGTATGGCGCTTCTACTCAGCAACGAGCACCAATAAGTGCCAGAAGCCTTGGCCCACCTTAGAAATCTGAGTTCCCTTTTCATGAACGAAGATTTCAGAATCTACTTCTGAATAGTTCTGCAAATCCCGTTACTACTGCTGTAAAGGGGAGCAGAAACAAGCTCAGCAGAACATTGCTACATGTAGTCTAGATCACGGGGTCAAGGCAGAGACTGTAAGGGTTGAGTGAGGCTGCTACAGTAAAATAGGAATATAAAATATTTTCTAATAATGTCCAAAGTTGGGGAAGGACTACTAATAGCTCAGAAAAAAGAAACTTCATTCATGATTCAAGCAATAACAGCAGAAGATACGGTTTTAAAAAATGGTAGCCGGAGAAGATAACCCACCACCACTCTGCTGCCTACCTTTGTTTTCTTCTCTGGGCTTGGTGGGAGCTCCTTGTTTGGAGGGGCGGTGATGTCATTTCCGGTCCCAGTCCCAGCAGGCCGTCCTTCTTCTGGCTTACTTATTCCTACGTGGGGGTAAAATCATGCTAAGCAGAGATTTTCCATACCCATTTCAGAAAAAGCAAGTCTTAGGAGAGACAGACCACTGACTGGCACTCCATTCTGAAGAAAATCCACAGGGCTGTACTCTGAAATGTGGACAAGACTCCCAAGTTCCTCTCACTGTGACAGGACCGTTTTAGATTCCAGAGATTCAGGCAGCCGGTCCCTGTGGGGAAGCAACCTAAGTGGGATTTGCACAAATGACCAATGGAAGGAAACAGCCCTTAGAGTTTGGTTTTGCTTCCCTGGAGACCCGCAAAGAGGTTCTGTCACCTAAGCGCTAATTCCCAGAGCACACAGGGACAAAGACCTCCTCTACGAGAGTTTATCTCCTGGAATAAAGGTTGCTGAAGATGGGATAAGAGCCAGAAGATCATCCAATGTCCTCCCCTTACTTCCTTTCCCTGTAAAGCACCACTTTATGGAGGATGTGAGATTAACTTGATCTGGTTCTAGCAGTGACCCAGATTTCCAACAAGCCTGAGGAGACCCATGAAATCAGACCCAAGGCCAGAAATAAAGTCTATGCCTAAGGCTAGGCCCAGCAACACCACCGTGGGAAGGTAACTCCAGATTTCAATAGGGCTATACCCGAATGCACTGAAATACCATGAAATTTATAACCTGTGTGGGAAAGACCTTTCTGAGTGGCATAAAATCCAGAAGCCACCGAAAACCAGTTTGACTTAGGGGGAAAAAAAAAGTGAATGTGAAAAAAAAAAAGAAGTCGGAAAGCAGACAACAGGAAAAAAATACAGAACATCAAGTCAAAGACAAAGAGCTTATTATATAAATTACGCCTACAAATCACTAATTCCCGTAAAAGCCAACAACCCACTGAAATAATGGCCCAAAGATTATGAACACTGCTTTCAGAAAAAGAAATATAAATCGAAATACAAATTGAAAGTAAAGATGCCCAACTTTCCAGATAAATGAAAATTAAAACCTCACTGAGATGTCATTCTTAACCTAACATATTGCCAGAAGTCTTACAATGTGAAAACAGCCTGTGGGGATATCATAATGAAGATCCTCGCTGGTGCTAAGTGTGTGGAATGGTACAACTCTTGTGCAGGGCAATCTAGTGGTGTCTCTGTAAGTAAGTCTGTAAGTACAGATAGATTCTAATCCAGATAGCCAATTTCCAGAAATTTATTTCAAGTATATATATTTATTTACTTATTTATTAAGATGTTGTTTGTTTGTTTGTTTATTTGACAGCGAGAGACACACAGTGAGAGAGGGAACACAACAGGGGGAGTGGGAGTGGGAGAAGCAGACTTCCCGCTGAGGGGCTCCATCCCAGGACCCTGGAATCATGATCTGAGACGAAGGCAGACGCTTAACGACTGAGCCACCCAGGTGCCCCCAGAAATTTATTTCGGAGGTATATTCACACTCCAGCAAAATGTGTAAGGCCTTCATCAGAGCACGTTCCTAACAGCACAGAACGAAAACACCTCGGAAGTCTGTTCATAGAAACGTGATTAAAGCACCATCGGAGAAATACCAATGTAATCTCTGCATCTGAAAAAATAAAGTACGACCAACATGGAATCATCTCTATTAACCGAAGGAAAAAAGTATGGCACAGAATAGTAAGATAACATGGAAACCCGTTTGTCTAGAGAAGGAATGGGGGCAAAATACATTCTTAAAAAAAGATTTTATTTATTTATTTGACAGAGAGAAACACAGCTAGAGAGGGAACACAAGCAGGGGGAGTGAGAGAGGGAGGAGCAGGCTTCCCGTGGAGCAAGGAGCCCCATGTGGGGCTCGATCCTGGGTCTCCCGGATCAGCAGACCCTTAAGGACTGAGCCCCCCAGGCGCCCGGCAAAATACATTTCTAATGCAAATAGACTTGTGTGAGTATTTTAAAAAGACCTTTGGAAGGAACTTATTTAATGTCGCCTCCCCTAACACTACCCCTGCAGAACTACAGCACACTATCAAAACCAGGACGCGGATATGGGTACGGTCCACAGGACTTACTCAGATGTGTCCAGTTGCACGTGCACTCATTCATGAGATGTGCACGCACGTACACACAGTGCCATGCAATTTCAGCACGTGTAGCTTTACGTAAGCACTCCTAACAATCAGGACAGATAAGTATGCCATTACCACAGGGCTCCGTCATGCCACGCTTTTAGAGCCATCCCTCCCCTCCTTTTCTAATCCTTAAATCTCTGGCAACCACTAATCTGCTCTCCATCTCCAGAACATTATCTCAAGAATATTACATAAATGGAATCACACAGCATGTTCCCTTTTTGTCTGGCTTCTTTCTCCCAGCATAATGCTTCTGAGATCCAACGGCGCTGCTCCATGTATCAGCAGTTCATTTCATTTTACTGCTGACCATATTCCATCGTACAGCTCTACCACAGTTTCACTATCCACCTACTGCCGCTACAAACATTGATGCACAGGGTTTTTATTGATAATTCCATCCTTTACCTTGCTGAAACACTTATTATAATGGTCTAGGAGTTTTTTTTTTTTTTTTTTTTTGGTAGATTCCTTGGAATTTTCTTTAAAAAAAAAAAAAAATTATTTATTTGACAGACAGAAACACAGCTAGAGAGAAAACACAAGCAGAGGGCGTGAGAGAGGGAGAAGCAGGCTTCCAGCCGAGCAGCGAGCCTGATGTCGGGCTGATCCTGGGACTCCGAGATCATGACCTGAGCTGAAGGCAGACGCTTAACCACTGAGCCACCGAGGAGCCCCGGAATTTTCTATATGGACAATCATGTCATCTGCAGAGAGCGCCAGATTTATTTCTTCCTTTCCACTCTAAATGCCCTGTTATTCCCTTTTACTTTGTTGTGCTGATCAGAACTTCCAGACCTATATTAAGCAGAAGTGGTGAGAGCAGGCATCCTTGCCTCTTTCCCAGTGTCAGGGGGAAGCACTTGGTATTTCACTGTTGTGTGTGATGGTACAGTAGGTTTTTTGTAGATAAGGAAGTTTATCAAGAATGTTCTCCCTGTAATCTTTGACGTGTGTTGATAACACACATATGGGGGTTAGGGTTTTGTTGAATTCATTTCTCCTGTGATTATGAACTTTTAGACTGTTGATATGGATTACATTGATTTGGTTTTTGATTACTGAGACAGCCATGTACATCTGGAATAAAATCCTCGGGGCTGCTCTGCACAGTTTTTATATATTGCTGGATATGATGTTAATACTCTGTATCTAAGTTCATGAGAGATACTGGTCTGTCGTTTGTTTTGTGCAGTCTTTGGTTTTATACAGACCTCGTAAAATGAATCAGAAGTATTCCCTCCTCTTATATTTTCTAGAAAATAATGTGTAAAATTGGTGTTAATTTTTCTTTAAATATAAGGTAAACCCCGAGAGCACGGTATTGGTATTTTAAAAAAACTTTTGATTTAGTTAGTTTCCTTTGTTATTTTCTTGTCTACAACTTCACGGATTTCTTCTTGTGTCAATTTTATTTTGTTCTTTTTCTAGTTTCTTGATGTAGCAACTCAGACTACTGTACTGATTTGAGATCTTTTCTCTTTTCTAACATAAGTATGTGTAGGGCTGTAAGTTCCCCTCTCAGCACTGTAATGGCTGCAGTCTACAGATTTTGATATGTTGTATTTTCATTTTTATTCAGTTCATTTAATTTTTTTAATTTACTTCAAGTTTTTATTTTAATTCCAGTGAGTTAACATACAGTGTAGTATTAGTTGCAGGTGTACAATACAGCACGCTGTAATTATGAAGTTCATTTTAAATTTTTTTAGAAGAGTTTAAACTAATTTTTAAGTAATCTTCACACCGAATGCGACACTCAGATTTACAACCCTGAGATCAAGAGTTGCACCCTCTACCGACTGAACCAGCCAGACCCCCTCATTTTATTTTTAAATCTTCCTGTGGAATTTCCTCTTTGACCCATGGATTATGAAGAAGTGTACTCTTAATTTCCAAATGATTAAAGATTTTCCTGTGGTCTTTCTACTACTGGTTTCTAATTTGACTCCATATGGCCAGACAACATATTCTATATTAAAGATTTTATTTATTTGAGAGAGAGAGAGAGAGAGAGAGCGAGCGCATGAGCAGGGGTAAGGACAGAGAGGGAGAAGCAGACTCCAGACTCCCTGCTCAGGACCCCGGGACCATGACCTGAGCTGAAGGCAGGTGCTTAACTGACTGACCCACCCAGGCCCCCATACTCTTAATCTTTTGTGTGTACTGAAGTTCATTTTATGACTTAGCAAATGTTATGACTTGGCAAATGTTCCACGGGAGCTTTTATTCTGCTGTTGTTAATTTATTCTTTATCTTTGTTAATATTCTGTCCAACAGCTCTATCAATTGCTCAGAGTGGGACACAGAAGTCCTGAACCATAATTGTGGATCTATTTCTTTCAGCTTTACCACTCTGTTTCATGTATTCTGCAGCTCTGCTTTTCTGAAAAATTTCAGAATTGTTTTGCCTTTCGATGCACTTCTTTATTCTTTGCTCTGAAGTCTTCTTTGTCTGGTATTAAATAGCCACTTCCAAAAATTAATGTTAACAGGACATATCTTTTTCCACTTTTACTTTTAACCTACCTATTGTCCTTATGATTGACATGTGTTTCTTGTGGACAGCAGGTATTTGGGTCATTTTTAAATAATCTATTCTACCAATCTCTGTCTTAATTGTAGTATTTAGACTATTTGCATTTAAAGTAATTATTGACAGGCTAAGGCTTATACTGACATTTTTATTATTTGTTTTTTTCCCTCTGGATTTTCCTTTTAATTACTTTGAAACAACATAACTAGGTACCAAATGTTTAAACATCCATTATAATTGCTACACTGTGTAACCAGCATTGTTTAAATCTCAGCAGCTACACAAAACTTATCAATTTTCTTTAGGAAAAAGGTAGTAGAAATCCCAAAGAATGAAGGGAGAGACTAATTAAAGGTCACATTCACTAATCTGCAATTCCAGTCTTAGGCCATCTCAAGGGGCTGGAAGGAGGCAGGGAAGAGGTGAGGATGTTGGAAAAGCACACTTCTTAACTTGTGGCTGCATCTGTGTTCTCAGGCAAGGCAGGATCTAGTGGAGAGGAAAAGTGCCAAGGCTGGAATTTCAAACAAAATAGTGGTTCAGACAGTAAGGAGGCCCGCAAGAACAGCAGAATCAGAATACCCAGAAGGTAGTGCTAGAATCCACGCCATGAACTAGGGGATTTCTTCCTGGCACCCAAGTCCTTTCCAATTTATTCAAGTTTCTTTAAGCCAGGTCTGGTATGTTATACTTCTGAGCCAGATACATTCCCACCATGGTACCAAAAGGAAATCCAAGCAGAAACTGGAGCATGGCGTCAGCGAGGAGGGCATGAAGGGCGGCTTTGTTTTTTAATTTTTATTTGTTCCCTCTGCTACTCTTGCCTTTTTGTGGGCTACTTGAACATTTTTTAAAAAAGATTTTATTTATTTATTTGACAGAAAGATCACAAGTAGGCAGAGAGGCAGGCAGAAAGAGAGGAGGAAGCAGGCTCCCTGCTGAGCAGAGAGCCAAATGTGGGCCTCGATCCCGGGACCCTGAGATCATGACCTGAGCCGAAGGCAGAGGCTTTAACCCACTGAGCCACCCAGGCGCCCTACTTGAACATTTTTTAAAATTCCATTTTAACTATTTGCTTTTGAGTATATAGTTTTGCTTACTTCCATTTATGATTATTTTGTACTCTCTATTTATGATGTCTTAGGTATTTCCTTTTCATACATCAAGCACCACATAAGATGGTACTGTAATTTTTGTTTTGATCATCAAATATGATTTTTAAAATTCATGGGAAAGAAAGTCAATTTATGTTTACCTCTATTTTTACCCGTTCCATTGTTCTCATTGTTCTTTCATTTCTGAAATTCCAAGCCTCCTCCTGTTACCGTATCTTATCTTTCTGGAGAGCTTCCTTTAGCCTTTCTCTAACGGTAGATTTGCTAGCAACAAATGCTCTTAGTTTTCCTCTAAGAATGCCGTTAACTTTCCCTTTATTCCTAAAGGATAGTTTTGCCAGATACAGAACTTGCAGTTGACTATTCTTTTCTTTTAGCACTTGAAAAATGTTGTGCCACTTCCTCCTGCCCTCCAAGGTTTCCGGTAAGAATCATGCTGTCATTTGAACTGCTATTCCCCAACAGCTAATGTGTAACTTCTCTCTGGTTGTTTTTAAAATTTTTTTCTCTGTCTTTAGTTTGCAGAATTTAATTATAATACATCTTGGTGGAAACTTCCTTTGAGTTTTTCTCTTTGAGGTTCATTCAGTTTCTTGAATCTGCAGCTTTAGGTCTTTAGACAAATTTGGGAAGTTTTCAGTCATTATTTCTTCCAATAATTGTTCAGCCTCACATTCTTTCTCATCTCCTGGGATTCCAATGATATGAATATTACATTTTGTACTACTGTCCCCTGAAGTCTCTGAGAAGCTGTAGTGATTTTTTTTCAGTCTGTTGTTCAGACGGAATAAATTCTATTGATTTGTTTTCAAGTTCACTGATTCTGTTCTCGGACATTTCCAGTGTACTATTGAGCCCATCAGACATGTTTTTTGTTTTGTTTTTTTAAGATTTTATTTATTTATTTGGCAGAAAGAAACACAGCGAGAGAGGGAACACAAACAGGGGTACTGGGAGAAGGAGAAGCAGGCCTCCTGCTGAGTGGGGAGCCTGATGCAGGGGGATCGATCCCAGGACTCCGAGATCATGACCTGAGCCGAAGGCAGAGGCTTAACGACTGAGCCACCCAGGCGCCCCGCATGAGACATGTTTTTTAATTTGATTACTGTATTTTTCCTATCCATAATTTCCACCTTGTATTTTTCTGTAACTTCTTTGCTGATATTTTCTAAAAGTTTTTCATTTGTTTCAACATAATTCATCACTGCTTGTTGAAGCAACTTTATAATGGCTGCTTTAAAAATCCCAATTTTGTGTGATTACCAGTTTAAATTCAGGGTGCATGTTCTGGCTGTAGTTTCAATGACGATTTAGTTTCCAGAGCTCCTATAATACAATTCTGGCCTGCTGTGTTCTTCCAGCTACAAGAGACTGTCTGTCCTTCAGTCCCTGCTGGTACTTCCAGCAAGGGCTGAAGGCACTTCCCTGGGTCAGGTGGTTTCACTAGGTGGGGGCTGAGTGATGCTGGACCTGGAGAATATAGTTTCTCTTGCCTTGTTCTCTGGCTGCTTGGTGCTGGCAGACTTTCTGTTCAATCTCTGCAGGTACCATTGGAAGTGAGAAGCACTTTCCTGGCCTTTTGCTGCTGGAGATAAGGTTGTAGGAGGTAACCTCCTCAAGTTCCCTTCTGCTCCTGGATAGAAAGCTAGAAGACACCAGGCCTGTGGGTGTCACTGGCACCGTCACCTGGTAGGGAACTAGGGCTAGGTCATATGGTAATGCTCTCAAGGTGTGGAATGGGCAATAGGGAGGCCCTCATGAGTATTGCTCAGCAGGACTGAGCCCACTGGTTATGGGTAGGGAAATGGGGCTTCCCCTTTCCTGGTCTTTTGGCAAGAAAAAGTAGGCTTTTAGTTCTTTTTTTTTTTTTTTTCTTTCTCTTCTCCTTCTTTCTTTTTTGGGGGGAGGGGTGGTGCCTATGCTTGTTGGCACTTTTAGGTTGCAGGTACTCTGCAGGGCACAGACCTGGGTACACGCGGGATCAGAAACAAAACCCAGGGAACTCACTGCACACTGTCCTTGCTCAAGTCCTGAGCTCCCTACGTAGTCTGCCCTCTCATTTCCACCTTTCAGATTCCTTTTATAATTGTCTGCTGAATTCTTTTCAGAGCATTTAGCTGTACTTAAGAGGAGAGGGGCAAAAACAAACAAACAAACAGTGGTCTTCTCTTGGTAGGAGTTTTTCTAATGTATAGCATTCCAGACTTTCTGATGTTTGAAACCCTATGGATTTTTAGTAAAAACTGAATTTGCTTTGTTTTAAAAATATGGGGGCACCTGGGTGGCTCAGTTGGTTAAATGTCTAACTTTGGCTCAGGTCATGATCTCAGGGTCCTGGGATCCAGCCCCACACTGGGGCTTATCTCTCTCCTTCCTCTGCCTTGCTGCTCGTGCTTTTACTCTCAATAAATAAAATCTTTAAAGAAAACATGAAGGAAAAAAATTAAAACAAAAACAAAAACCACGCAAGGTTGTTAATGTTTTTTTCCCACAGCAAGCCAAAAGAGTATTTTACCAAACGTGTGACTTATCGCCATCAGCCCCAGACCACTATGAACATTTTACAAGATGTTTTTCAGTAAACAACGTGAACACAAAGTCACGCTGCTTATGATCTAAGCACGTTAACATCCCAGCTTGTGTAAGTCCTTGTCGCCCAGGGAAGAACACCTGACACACACCCGCCACCTCCCACCCAGACGGTGCTGCTCAGCAAGATCCTCCATCAAAGTCCCCGCAGTTTCCAAAAACAATGCTCAAAACAGAACTCAGAACCGATCCATGAAACGTCTCCCTTCTGTTGGACTTTTCCAGTATGTGTGTCTGCTGGGAAACCCAGGCTCGGGGACAGAGCACCACTTCGAATCCTCTCTCTCACCCTCCACATCCAGTTTTCAAGTCAAGTGGATTAGCTGATTTCACCGGCTACTACATGAATCAAGCTGTTGTTGTAAGAGTTTTTGCCTTCAATCGTCTGTCCTCCAGTTCATCTTATCCACTGAGAACAGGTGGGTTCATCCTAAAGCTGTCTTGGGGCCACTTTATTGTCAGAGGCAGCTGCCCTTTTTTTTAAGCATCTTGGGGGGGGGCATCTGAAGCTTGGGTTCCAAACAACTTCCTAGATTCGTTCTCCCATTATTTCTGGCCCCGTACGTACAGATGGCTTGGACATGTTTGCTCAACCCGCACTCTTCTCCCAAGAAGCCCTCAGATGAATGAGGTAAACGGACACAAGGCATGTACGGTAGCCCGAAGAGGGCACAGAGCCCAAACCATGGCAACACAATGCCTTGTGCGGGCCAGTCCCCAAAGCAGCAAAATGCAGGAGATGGCAGAGGAAAAAAAGAGTTCCCAGAAGGGAGGAGAATAGAACACATATTTAGGGAGAAGCAGATGTCCTGAGAGGCACACAATGGCTGCAGCTCGGCTACACTTCCTGCAATTGGCTTCCCTGAGATTCCCTGTCAATAAACACCTTTTTATAAATTTGAGTTCCTCTGAGTGTGTTTCCGTTCTTTGAAATTAAATAATCCTTACAAGAGTGCCCCATGAATACTGGTCATTGTTCTTTTACCTAATGTGAGCTGTCTAGGCTTCACATTTTGTTTACATGAGTTCCTTTGCCTGGAAGGCTTTCCCTCACAATGTTAAGACATTGAAGGCTTCCAAACCACCTCATCCAGGTAGTTTCCATGATTCATCCCTCTCTCACCATTCCTTTTCCCCCACCCCAACTGGATCATAACCTGCCTGACAATTTTTTTTTTAAAGATTTTATTTATTTATTTGACAGAGAGAGAGATCACAAATTGGCAGAGGCGCAGGCAGAGAACAAGGGAGAAGCAGGCTCCCCGCTGAGTAGAGAGCCCGATGCGGGATTTGATCCCAAGACCCTGAGGTCATGACCTGAACCAAAGGCAGAGGCTTAACCCTCTGAGCCACCCAGGCGCCCCTTGCCTGACAATCTAATGACAATATCCTGTGCCTAGACAATAACTGGCAGATGGTAAGCACAGTTAAGTAAATGAATCTTTATCTAGTATTTACCTATATGGTGTTTCACAGAGTTGGCACTGAAACATTTTATTAGGTGAATAGATCAGTGAGGTTTGCAAGTTACTTGAATTTTTTTTTCTACCACAATGAACTTCTATTAGCATGAACTAGGATGAATGTGTTCTGAAATAAACGAACTCCGCACCCCTTACCACCTAGAAGGTATATGGCACAGAACTGGATCAACAGCAGCAGATCAACAAGAAGATGACACAAACCCTAGCCACAGAGGGCTTGCAGCCCCACCCCAGCTAGAAGCAAGCAACAGCACAGAGTACCTGAGTTCTTGTCATCTTGGAGTCATAAACCACAAAGGAGATATGCAGCTTCTTTGCCCATCTCCATTTAAAAAAAAAATGCCGTTTAGGCTTCTGGGGTCCTTTCCACTTCCCCTTCCCCTAGAAAACACCACTTCTAATTTTAAGAGAAAATGAGTAAAAAAACTTCATGAAAATGTACTGAGAGCAATAAATATTAGGCGAAAGGCTATTTTTTACAGACAACACACAGGGTTTAAATCCCCATTAAGTAGCTTGTGAATCATGGCTCTTTGTGCTCAAACTGGACTCAGAGGAAAACAAGCTTTTGTAGACTACCACCAATAAGCTGGAGGAGCGGGGTGTGCAGGGTGGATGGATGGGGAAGAGAAGAGCCACGGAAAGACACAGGAGGTAGCCACAAAGACCGTGAGTTAGCTGTTTATTAAGTGCTGCTGCTTCTCTCCTTTCTCTTTCCTTCTCTCTCCTTTCCCTTTCTTTCCCTTCTCCCCACAAATTCTCCCCACACACATACAGAAAGAGAAGACTAGAAGCAAGATTGGGTCAAACATGAAGAACAGGAAAAGAATATTAAATAGCCAGCTTTAAAAGGCTCTTTTTCCACTTGAACAAAAGTAAAATGTTCTCAAAAGCGAAATGGAAAGCAGAGCTTGCACCCAGGCTGTGCTACTTAATGAGAGGAGGTTAGTGCTGACCCGCCCACTGTGAATCCACACAGTGGCAGATTTTCAAGCAAGGAAATCAATCAGTTGTGATTGGATGACTTCGGGCTCAGGAATCATCTGGTTCAAACCAACAGGGAGCTGAGGGGTGGGAGGATGGGAGATGGGGTGGGCAGGGTGACATGAGGTCAAGTAAGGGGCTCTATTTCCAATGTCCACGACGCTCCGACCCATCGGCCCCCACCCCCAGGCCTCACTATCCATCATGCCAGCAGACATTCAGGCTGACCTAGCTAGATTCACTTTGTTCACTTTCTCGCCTCACTCCCAGCAACCTTCCAACGCAAGGAATTCAGCCTTCCCCAGGCACACAGACTCCGGCGGTACCAAGCTGCCTAACGCTCCTGCTGGTAATCTGTCACTTTGGTTTCTTCCTTGCTGTCTGCTTGCTCCCCATGGAGGCAAAATTTAGAAACATACCATCACGTGGGGTCTCTTCACACAGGAACGATGGAGTGCTGCTCTGGGCTGCAGTGACCTCAATTTCCTTCTTCCCTGCCAGAGCCGTCTCTCCTGGCTGTTTCTCACCACCTCGGCAGACCTGGGGGCACAGATCCGTTCTTGTTTCACTAACATCTTCTTGTCCCTTCTCCGTGCTGCTTGCTTCAGGAATCTGCTCCAGCTTTCCATGCAGACACAACCCAGCAGGGCCCAGTTCCTTCTTTCCAGAGCTGCCGCCGCTGCTGTTGCCAAAGGGGGTCAGTTCTTCTCTCTTCTTGGCCACAGGTTCCTCACAGATGAAAGGAGGCATCCCTTCCGTAGACAGGCTGGGCAGTTCCCCGGGGATCGATGTGTGGCTAGCTGTCTGCTCCTCAGCCACCGTCATGGAGCGCCTTACGGCAGTAGCCCCCACTCTCCTGGGTGCAGGACTTGGCACGAGGCTACTGGTAAGAGGCGGCAGGCCAGAAGAAAGCTCTTCTCGGGCAGGGAGTTCAGGATACTTTTCTGCAAGGTTAACAGCTGAGGGAACTGAGAGGTGAGAACATTCTGACAGGGCCCGGCGCATTGCTTTTTTCTGCTGGGACACTTGGTTAAGCAAAGCCCCCTCCTCGGGAGAACTCAATCTCCCCAGCTCCTTCTCACGGTCTCCGTCATGGGAGCTGGCATTTACGTACTCCTGGGGGAATTCCACCATAGTGATCGGTGGAATGGCAGTGGGCGAAGGCTCAACTGTGGGGGCTGGGCACGCTACAGCCACCGATGGGGAGGACTCACATTCAGGCGGCCCACAGTTATCCTTCACCACCGCTGTCCCCCGGCAGCCAGCGGTGATGCCACTCTCCTTTTCTGGAGTTGCCTCCCTCGAGCCCTGGACCACTGGATGAAAGTTGGGGTTCCAAACACTGGTTTCTTCCTCCTTAACATACTGGGTGGGGATGTCAGCAGCCCCAGGGAAACCCAGATCTGGCTGGCTCTTGGTCTCTGGCCCATTCTTCCCTGCCTCCGTCCCCTGAACTGTAGAGGCTTTGTTCTTGTCTAGACCCTCTCCAGGTCCCACACGGAAGTCAGCTGTCTTCTGGTGCACTGAGTTCCCCTCGGAGGAATGGCAGGTTTCTGAAATCACATACCTGCTCTCAAGGTGACCCGAGGCTGCTTGATACTCCTTGTCCGGCACTTCAATGCTGAGCTCTTTGTCTAGCTTCCCTTCAAAGAAGCAGAGCTTATTCTGCTCCAGGAAGCTGGCATTCTTCACAAGCCCGTCTTTCAGCTGCCCGTCCATGCTGACATTAAGTCCGATTTCATTCAGTTTGCCCTCTGTCCTCTGCCACTCAAATCCAGCTTTGTTGATTTCTTTTGGGGGGTCCATTCGGCACTCTGCAGGCTTGCCCTGACAGAGCTGGCCGTAAGCGGCAGTGCAAGAGGCAGGCTGCTTGTCTGAGAGCGACATCGTCTCTTCGACTGCTCTCCCCCCTCGCTCCTGGAGCTCTAACACCACCTACGATCACACAGAGCTGGCAGTGACATCACACCAAGTCCCCAGTATTCATGACAAAACCTATCTTTCCCCCAACACTCCTCTCTCCTCCAGCAGCTGGGTGCTGAATGTATTTACTAGTGTGAAGGAAAGAACGAAAAAGAGAAAGGAAAGAACTTGCTACTTTCTGCACAATCAAATGCCACTGTTAAACTGAAAGTGTAATTTCCCGTTAGCTAGCACTCTGTTTAGATCTGCAATTTACCACACGGTATGGTGCCAATCTCAGTACTGAGGGTAGTAATTACTCCAGTTTTCACCCACACGTTCACTTATCTGACACTATGCCCACACTTCCCCATTCACCCACTCAAAAAAACCGTTTTAAAAATAGGCAAGACTCATTTGCCAATCCCCAGTCATAACCCTTTGAGAACAATGATTTCAGAAAATGGCTCAAAATTACACTTAAAAAAGACCTTGATGTAGTATCAAAATTGGAGGTGTTCATTTCTCAGAGCACAAGTGGGTTTGCTGTCACAGCAACTTATCAAATTCACTTGGAAACTGACGAGTGGAGTCCCCAAAACCCAGGGAGAGCTTCATCTGAAGCTCTGTACGCCGGCACAGTTTTTAAAGGGTTCCTTCCCGGATGTCAGCAAGCAGGCTTTGGAGATGTATATCCCAGCAAAAGACACTTGTATGACAACATACCCCCTCCTTGCACTTTGACTCCTGACCCTGTGCCCTCCTGGTTCCTTGGATAAGTGGGGTCCCTCCCTCCTGCATCAGCCCTGCTTTTTGCAGCTAGCTGACTACTTGGTTGCCATGTGAACACACAGGGCCAGTGAATTCTCCTCCGCCCTCCGGAGTGCAGGGACTCTGGCAATCTGTGACAGGGTTCCGGGCCCCGGTTTCATACAGCACGGTCCTCTGCTGTGCTGGCCTTAATCCATAAAAGAAATTCTTAAAAAAGAAAGTTACACTGAAAAGACAGGCCATATTCTACTTTGAACGTAGCTGATTTTTGTTGCCTCCCCTGTAAGTCACCATCATGGGCTAAACAAAGGATACTATGAGATATTCTATCAAGAACAGACAAGATGCCTTTTTCCAAGACAAAGAAAAAGTCAGGCTGGATTATTTTCAAGCTAGCAACTGCACTGATCTGGTTACTGTTTTTTTAGTAATGCTTTTAGAAAAAAAGGGGCAAGTTAAGATTGTTCTCTTTAATCTATAAAATGTGATGAGATAACCAAAGCCCAGCCCAGGGAAGTTTCCATAACTGAAGTCTCTTCTCCAAGCACCCCTTCTCTGCTACTCAGACCAGTCACAGTCACACAGCTTCTCTCAAGTCCCCAACTACAGTGCGTGAGCCAGCCGTACATGCCTTCTACGGTACCTAACGCTGGGCTACACTCACCATCAGGAGTGGTGAGGTTGAAATCCTCAAAAAAATGTCCATTTCCATTTAACCTCTGTCCTGAACATACACTGAGCCTCTCGTTCCTCTTGACCTTAAGCAGTTAAGTAGCAATATACGTGAAAGCCAACAAAGGTTCACTAGCAAGGAACCAAGGTCATCTTACTCTACCGCAAAGCTCCCACCAAGGAAAGGGAAGTGAAGATGAATAATGAAATGAAAGGGGTCCAGAAGGGTTATGATTCTACTAAATGAGTGAGGAAAAAGAAAGATGAGTCTTAGGTACAGAAAGGCTTGGTGATGAAATACAGCTGAATCCTGGCTTTCTTATATACATACACCATAAGTGAATGATATAATTAAATACATATATGATGAAAGTTAAGAAAGTGTGACGGGAGATTGTTGTTGCAATGCTGTCCAAACAAGCCAGAGGCAAATTTTAGAAAATACCTTAGATATCAGGTATGCCTCAACAACCCCATCCACTCAGAAACTAGTCACTCCCTGCCCCCAACACGCATGAGCAGCCTCAATTCACTGACACCTCCTACCTTTGGTTTCTGGGGGGAAAAAAGTGAATTTGGCTTGGAGTCAGAAGACCAGGTTTTAAAATCTCTCTGAGCCACTGAACAGTTATGATTCTGAGCACTGCACTTAACTGCTCCGGGCTTCAGTTTCTTCATCCATAAAATGCAGGGAATCTCAAAGGTGGCTTCCAGTCTCTGAGTTTAACACCCTTACATCTTAATGAGAAGGCTGAAATGTGCATCAAGGAATCACAGGTCTGTTGCTACGTCCAACTCAGAGGGATTTTAACTTGGGGCTCCAGTGGCCAGTATGTTCGTTAGATCCCGCCCCTCCCCACGTGAGGGTGCTGCCTGTTGGAAGAGGCAGGACTAGGCTGGAGCAGTACGTGTGACAACACAACTCAGCGGACTGAGCTGGCTGCCATATTCTGAAGGGGCAGAGAGAACCCAGGTGAAGAACAAGCATGAACACTCATTCCTTGGAGTCCACTGACTTTTTTTATTCTAGGCAGACTACCCAAACGTTTCCACTGGTGCCAACAACAAACAAAACAAAACAAACAAAGCTCAGGCAATCACAGGAGTTGCCAGTCCCTGGTACCTGCAAATCCCACATATCTTGTCTCAGTGACTATCTGTAAGTAGCAAACTTCAAGTCAACCAAAGACCAGGAGCAAGAACCAGGAGATGAAGCTGGCTGGTCACAAAGGAGCACATATTCTGGACCGCAGTTCTCTCTGCTTATCAGAAATGGGGTCACTCTGAAAGAAGGCAATGATGTGGCATCTGGCTATTGCACCAAGCAGAGGCCTCAGAGTTGTAAGGCTCAAGAGTCAGACAGTTCAAGGGGGCAATCTGAGGGATCAGTGGCCAAGTGGTACAAGACCAGACAGGAAGCCCAGAGTACAGGTGAGTGCCCAAGACACCATGTCAGCTAGATGCTCAAGCTTACACACAAGCTTGATGTCCACACAGGGTCTGACTACAGCAGGAGAACATAAGCATTATATATGGTGATGGCCACAGAATCCACCCCCTGTGTAGAGGTGAAGTAATATAACATAAAAAACATTTAACACAGAGAATAGATCCACTGATGTGAGCTAAAAAAAAAACCTAACAAAACATGAAGAAAATGTATCCACGTATGAAGTAGGTTTTACCACTTCCAGTAGGGAATTTTTTTTTTTTAAAGATTTTATTTATTTATTTGACAGAGAGAGAGATCACAAGTAGGCAGAGAGAGCTGAGGAAACAGGCTCCCTGCTGAGCAGAGAGCCCGATGCAGGACTCGATCCCAGAACCCGGGGATCATGACCTGAGCCGAAGGCAGAGGCTTTAACCCACTGAGCCACCCAGGTGCCCTCCAGTAGGGAATTTGATGTGAAATGATAAAGCATAAATCCCTAGACTGGAGAATTACTGCATGAGGTCGCCTCTGACAAAGGCAGGCAAAAATAAACCACCACCACCAAGAAACACCATACAAATCCCAGTTTCAATAAGTAACAGATAGGAGAAAAAAGCTAGCTAGCTCTCATCATCTGAGGAACTGTCTAAAGAAAATAATATTCTATTCTCCGATGCTCTGAGGACAAGGATCATTTTTTTCTATTTTTACATTTCCATTATTATTTTTTAAGGTTTTATTTGAATCACCGGATGCTCATCACAAGTGCCCTCCTTAATCCTGGTCACCTGCTTCCCCCATCCCCCCACCTGCCGTTGCCTCTGATCCTTTGTTCTCTGTAGTTAAGAGTCTGTTTCTTGGTATGTCTTTTTCTTCCCTTTGCTCCTTTGTTTTGTTTCTTAAATGGATATGGATCATTCTACAAAAAACAGCACTGCAAGGACAACAAACCATGTGCTACAGAACAGGGTGTAAATTAAAGTTCTCTGTGATTAAGTTCTCTAAGTGGAAGGACGAATGGATTCCTTTTATACGGACTCTGTATCATTTGACCTGACCCTTCCCATCATTAAATTCATCTAGACTGGTTCCAATTTGGACAGTTCTTTGTGTTAAAGACTTTTACATTCCACTCTGAGTCTAATAAGCAAAGTGCAGAGATTCCCATGTCTGGTCAGCCAGGGCTTCTAGGGCTCTTTCATCAGGCCATTTAACGACATGTCTATGCACTAAGCATGTTGGCACCACTGACAGGTCTCTGATCCCAGCAGATGCACTGGCAGATGTTTCTGTATTTGCCTGTGCCTTGAGCTAGTACTCAACCTGTTCAGGGCCTCGGTTTCGATACGTTCCACAACTGGTCTCTGCATCTTTCCTATTCGTTACCAAGGCAACGAAGCTACTTTCCAGAATGACCAAATGTTCCCTGTTATTGTCCCCACAAAACGATATCTAATAAATTATCATTACAACAGTCGATGATTCTACTGATGACAATGACTGACGATGCTCTCTACTGATAGAAACCAAAGAGTACAAAGTTGCAATCTAAGTTTCTTACCTGGAAGGAAATGTTTGTGTTTATATGCACATACTTGCATGCAATAACATTTCAAAGCCATAGTCTACTGAGTTTCAGACACATTTCTTAGTACATGTTTATAACTCAAGAAAACTGATTTTCCCTAATTAAGTTTCAAAGATTGGGAAGCAAACAGTATCAAAAAACTGAAGTGAGCAATCTAACTTATATGACTCCTGATAAAGATAAATCGCATACTGGAGAGCCACAAAATGGAGGCCTGGCTCACACCACAAATCTAAAGTCTAAAAATCTAAGTCTGCACTTTTGGGAAATGCTTCACTGCCAAGGAAACCCAACATATACCAATCACAACCCTCCAACTCAGCTTTAGAAAATAGGACCTGCTGCTAGTCTCCAACCTCTTAGTCATGCAGTTACACAGGGCCTCTTGTAATGCTCTAGAAAACCTGCTCTTGCCCAAAATCCCTCGGGAAGAGTGTACCTCTGCTTCTTAGGCACTGTACTTCCCCAATCCATGGACTGTTTTCTTTTGAATAAAGGACATCAAATTCCTTACTAAATTGTATTATTTTTGTCATTTGACATCATAAAGCATTAAAATGTTTACAGATGAAAAGTGCCCCAAGAAGCAGGACCTGGAAATTCTAAGCCCTTGTTCTTTTAGCATAGTACTGACCCTCCTATGGTCTCCATGAAAAAGAAAAGAGAATCCTCCGACTACAGTAGGTAAACCTACCCACCCATCTCCTCCACCATAAAGTCTAGGATCCTCTGCTTAAGGAGGCAACACATCAGCTCCCAGGACCCGTCAACAGCTTGTATTTTTCCTCTCAATCTCATCTCAAAATGTCTCACAGATCTCCCTGCTTCCCTATTTGACTTATATGCCAGTTACTCCAAAATGCTTGCTACTTCTCAAATATTCCATGCACTTGTACTTCACTATGCTTTCACAGTCTGTCCCTCTCGAAAATGTTTTACTCACTTTTGCTCTACACATTCGTAGCTCATATTACAGAATGGCTCTCCCTAAATTATCTGTTTGGGTGTTTATCTCCCCACTCTAGAATCCTTGAGGAGTAGAGAATGTGTCAATCTACCCTTGGAATGTGGAAGTAATGTTACCTAGTGTATGTTGAATGAATGAATGAACTAAATACTAAAAAGTCCAAATCACGTTGCGTGTCCACTATTTACAGAAAGGCAACATTTGTATGACAATTATATTTTTGTCTAAACTTAAACAAATTGCCATCATTGCTGAACAGTTTTAAAACTAACAATTTCAATCTGCTCAGAGCTGGAGATAACCTGCTTCAACATCTTAGGTTAAAATAAGGGGTAAGGTGTGGGGGGGCACCTGGGTGGCTCTGTTGGTTAAGCTTCTATCTTTGGCTCAGGTCATGATCCTGAAATCCTGGAATCAAGTCCCACATCAAGCTCCCTGCTTGGCAGGAAGTCTGCTTCTCCCTCTGCCTGCTGCTCTCCCTGCTTGTGCTCTCTCTCTCACTCTCACTCTCAAATAAATAAAATATCTTTAAAAAGGGGGGGGGTAAGGAAAATAAAGGGAAATACAATAAAGGTCAAAACCTTTTTATTGTCCACTTCATATTTTATTTTCTTATTACTTTTTAAGTTTTTTTTTTAAGATTTTATTTGAGAGAGCGCATGAGAGAGCACAAGCAGGGTGAAGGGCAGAGGGAGAAGCAGACTCCCTGATAAGCAGGGAGAGCCCGATTTGGGGCTTGATCCTGGGACTCCGGGATCATGACCTGAGCAGAAGACAGACGCTTAACCAATTGAGCCACCAGGCAGATCTATTTTTTAAAGATTTTATTTTTCAGTAATCTCTACACCCAACATGGGCTCAAACTTAGAACCCCCAGATCAAGAGCTGCATGCTCTACCAAACTAAGCCAGCCAGGCGTACCTGTCCACTTCGTATTTTAAAGAAATAAATATCTTTGCAACATCAAAAATCAGAAGCTATACTGTTTTTCATCTGGTTTCTAAATCCTCCAATGCTACTGTCACCAGGGGATAAAAGTGACTGGTAAAGGAGTGTGAGGGAGAAAACCTCATCTTGAAATAGAAAAATTAATATTTTCTAGGGGCGCCTGGGTGGCTCAGTTGATTAAGCGACTGCCTTCGGCTCAGGTCATGATCCCGGAGACCCGGGATAGAGCCCCACATCGGGCTCCCTGCTTGGCAGGAAGCCTGCTTCTCCCTCTCTCACCCCCCCTGCTTGTGTTCCCTCTCTCACTGTGTTTCTCTCTGTCAAATAAATAAATAAAATCTTTTTAAAAAATTAATATTTTCTGGACTCATTTCAAAGACTATTTACATGCACTGGCTCCAATGAGGCAAATAGTAGCCCAGGATTCTTTGAGGTTTAAAAGAGTTTAAGACGGGGCACCTGGGTGGCTCAGTTGGTTGGGCGACTGCCTTCGGCCCAGGTCATGATCCTGGAGACCCGGGATCGAGTCCCACATCGGGTTCCCTGCTCGGCGGGAAGCCTGCTTCTCCCTCTCTCACTCCCCTTGCTTGTGTTCCCTCTCTGGCTGTGTTTCTCTCTGTCAAATAAATAAATCTTAAAAAAAAAAAAAAAAAGAGTTTAAGACAATATGAGCATACAGTGCTGAGCATCAAAAAATGGTAGCTATTTTTAGTTGTTTGACATAATTTCCCATTAACTTTCTTTAATATACAGCTATTTTTAAAAAATCCAGAGAATGAGCAGGTAGGTGGGAAGAAAGCAGCAGAAAAAAAGGCATTACCAAATAGATACTTCTCCAGTTGTAAAATTGTAGCAAGTTTTAAGATTACAAATGGTTTTTTTCATCTGCTGAGCATATTTTATTTATGAAACTGTTAGGAGCTGGGGTTTATAAATTACTTCACGTTTCATGCCAAGAGAACTTCCCACCATAAACTGACATTCCCAGCTGTTGGAAGAAAGGCTCAGGCAGACTAAAGAAAAAGAAATGAAGCCAGAAAAAAGGAGGCCAGGTTCTAACTATGGCAAAAGGAAGGGCCTGTCTACAGGGATCCATGGTGACTGTCGCACTCCCAGGACAACATACCAAGTGCACTGTCACTCACAGCTCTACCTGGCTGCCAGGGAAGCAACTGGCATGAAGCAACAGCACAGACCTGAGTCTAGGGTCTCCTTTCACACCTGCTCTTCCATTCACAAAAAACAGTCCCACGGGAAGTCCTTTTCTGACAAAGTGAGCGTAGATTTCCCACAGTATCGCAATGCTCCCTGCATA
Organism: Spilogale gracilis; assembly: GCA_004023965.1. Taxonomy (NCBI): domain Eukaryota; kingdom Metazoa; phylum Chordata; class Mammalia; order Carnivora; family Mephitidae; genus Spilogale; species Spilogale gracilis. The sequence continues at coordinate 79,609 of PITA01001764.1, forward strand.
GAACATGCAAAATATGTGACAAAATCTTCTGCTAAAATTTCTGTGAACTTGAGAGTGGCATGAAAATGTAAGAGGGGAGGAAACAGTGACAGCATATAGTTAGCAGTATATTCACTTTCCATTATTTCCAAAGAGGGTAAGATTGGGAAAAGAGAACTCATTAGGGGCACCTGGGTGGCTCAGTCAGTTGAGCTGCTGACTTTTTTTTTTTTTTTAAGATTTTATTTATTTAGGGCGCCTGGGTGGTTCAGTGGGTTAAAGCCTCTGCCTTCGGCTCGGGTCATGATCTCAGGGTCCTGGGATCGAGGCCCACATCGGGCTCTCTGCTCAGCGGGGAGCCTGCTTCCTCCTCTCTCTCTACCTGCCTCTCTGCCTACCTGTGATCTCTCTCTCTGTCAAATAAATAAATAAAATATTTAAAAAAAAGATTTTATTTATTTGATAGAGAGAGAGAGAGAGAGAGAGAGAGAGAAAGAGAGAGAGAGAGAAAGAGAGAGAGAGAGGGTGCACAAGCAGGGGGAGAAGCAGGATCCCCACTGAAGGGAGCCCAATGCAGGACTTGATCCCAAGACCCTGGGCTCATGATCTGAGCCAAAGGCAGATGATTAACCAACTGAACCACCCAGGCATCCCAAGCGGCCAACTCTTGATGTTGGCTCACGTCATGATCTCCAGGTTGTGGGATCGAACTACGCACCGGGTTCCACACTCAGTTTGGAGTCGGCTTGTCCCTCTTCCTCTGCCCCCCCCCAAATAATTAAATGAAAATTAATTCATTTGCAATTTTAAAAATGTCATTAGGTAGCATTTATGTAAAGTTCGAAAATAGCTGTTAGGGAAAACACATGAATAAATCAGCACAGTCTCTTCCTGGAGAATAAAATGCCAGACAGAGCCAAAAGACTTAGATCCCAAGCCCAAATTAGCCTCTGATTCAAAATTTATGTCCTTGTGATATGTTTCTATTTCTCTACCTAAAAAAGTACTTAGTGCTTAGGTATTAAAATAAAAAAATATAATGACTGTCAACCTTC
>PITA01001764.1:80742-129233 GCA_004023965.1 Spilogale gracilis
GTGTGTGTGTGTGTGTCTACCCACCCACTACTGATAGATAACTAGGCACGCAGTACTCACTCAATAGATGGTAGTTGCTCTTAATCCCTGGCAATCTGGGGAGGGGGGCAGTTAACACAAATGATCTGAAGTGAAGAACAAAGAAACATTTAACAAGGCCAGGTCTGGAACCAGTCAAGGATGAAACCTCAGAGCCTATATGACCAATGGTAGTTGAGTATGAAGGGCCACATTACCTAGTCCCCTATCAGAAATCACTACACTCCCCATTCCACTTAGTTCCCTGCCTCAGAGCCCCAGGCTTGCCTAAAGCTCTGTATCTGCACATGCACCTGCTTCCTAGACATCATGGAAGAAGCCTCTCTAGAAATCTGCATGGAAGATATTTTTACTGGAAGATCTCCATGAAGAAAACATCAAAATACCAGTGAGGGAGGAGGGCATGCAAACCTGACCGTGTGAGGTTACGGAACATGGCACAGTACTGTGTGGCTGGATAGAAAACCTCACCACGCAAGACATTACCTCTCCCTAGGATAAGCGATATATTTAGTGCGATTTAAAGAAAAATGCTGATTAATTTTTATTTATATTTTTACAAAACTATACAAGTCAATTCTCAATTTTATATGTAGTAATAAATTTGCAGAAGAGTCAGGAAAAACTCTAAAAAGTAGCCATAGGGTGAGGAGTGGGACTAGACCTTTTAGATATGACAATATACTATTAAAGCCACATTGTGCAACTGAAGCCTCGATGGAAAGACCAATGGGTCAGAAAACAGCAACTATACACAGGAAGGCAGAGCCTGACAAAGGTGGCACTTCAGCAGGAGACAGATGAGACACATGTTGGTAGATGACCAAGTAATCCTATGTCACACCAACTCCTATGTCACACAAACACACACACATCAGCCAATTCTACATCGATCAGAGATCCAAACTGGGAAAAATTAAAAACAGAAGTTAATTTAAATAACTCATAGTAAGGATGGACGGATGCTTAAGTGACTGAGCCACCCAGGTGCCCCTAAATGAATTCTCTTTTGCCAGTCTTCTCCTCTTTGGAAATAGGGAAGTGAATATACTGCTAACTATGTGCTCTTTCACAAACTTGGTAATTTTATAAGGAAGTCACTAAGTAAGGAAGACACAAAATGTATCTATGCCAAGAAATAAATGTTCACCTATAACATCAGCACACATAATAACAAACAAACAAACAAAGCACTAGTGGAGAAAGTACAGAGGAGCCAGTGCGGGTACCTGCCAGTGTGAGTGCATCTCTGTGGCCCTATGGGGAACAGTGGGGCAACACCTGTCAAAATTACCAATACACACTCTGCAAACCAGAGACTCTACTCCAGAATCCCTTTTTATTACACAGATGTACTACCACAAGTATGACATTCTGTCTACACAAGGACCGTCTATGGACTTTGTTCTAATAAAAGAAAAACTAGGAAACACCTAAATGCCCACCGATAAAGAAGTGGTAAAATACATTAGGGAATATCTATGTGATGAAAATATGATATGGCTATTAAATAAGAATGAGCCCCCTTCTTTGTACTGATTTGTACAGACCTTTAAAATAATTGTTAAGTTTACAAAACAAGGCACACACCAAGTATGTATGGTAGGTCTCTTCTGTATAAAACCCACAAATGTATATGTCACTGCTTCTTTACGCATAACCTCTCTGGAAAGATACACAAGATACTTAATTAACACTGGGTGCCCGTGGAGAGGGAAATTTGGATGGGGCCTGATGGAGACAGGCAGACTTACGTTTAAGTGCACACGCCGTCATACCATGGGAATGTACGTATTCAAAATTACTAAAAAAAAAAAACTTAAGGTGTGATAGGATTATAGAAGAAACAGCAATTTCTGCCTGAAATTCACCATTCTCTCCTCAGCCACTCTGCAAGGCCACCCCTAAAAACACAGTCTCTGAGCTAGGCTTGGCCAAGACAGGGGGCCCTGAAAGTTCTGGAACTTCTGCTTTGCTTACTCAAGAATCAAAACAAATCCTCTTGCTACATTTCTTTGGAAATACTGAGGAAAAAGAAACAGCTAGCGTTCAAAAAATTTACATGTCACCCTCTGTGTCACTGTTCAAACTGAAGAACCAGTCTAAAAACTGAATCTAAAGAACTGGACAGAACGCTGGACATCCTAATGAAGGCTGGAAAGCCCTCTGTATATGACTTCATTTTCTGCTCTGGCAAGAGGGTAGCTAACAGAAGAAAGATAAAAACAGGAAAGATGAGAATGGCTTCTGCAGATAATGACCTTTCATATTCTCTACTCACATAGCACGTATTCCCTACTGGGTACAAAATTCATGCAAAGCACAAGCTTCACCCAAAACAAAAAGTCTGAACCATGCAGCACATCATCCCCTAACAAAGCCTATCCAAAACCCTAAGGCCAACTGGTGCTTTGGTTTTTTGTTTTTGTTTTTGTTTTAAAATGCCTGGAGTTAATAGCTGCATCATGCAAGGTGAGAACTAGCATCGTCTGTAGGCAGCAAAACCTTAAAGGCTAGGAAACGTTTTCTGAAGGTTAGGCTCACGGAAGCCATGATTAGGTGTATACTTTTCAGGAAATAAGAAAGAAAACATTTCTAAACCTCGAAGGAATCATCCTTCTCAATCTCATTCCAAGTACTTGATGGAGAAGATCCAAAAAGGGCAAAAATAGGAGAAATCCCGCATCGGCCAGTGTTACAGACTTGTCTGAGGATGCAGACTGTCTCAGGGGAAGAAAGACCATGCCCCAAACTCTGTCCGATGTGCAACTGTGGCCAATGGCTGTGAACAACAAACTGGCAGAAGATGTGGTTGCATCCCTGAGGGATTGTTTCTCACTTCTAGAAAGTCTGTGCCTAACAATGCCGGTCAGGAGCTGGGTACCGTGTCCTCCTGCAGGGAAGACCATTTTCACTGACTCCAAAAACAATCTGGATATTCAGTCCCACCAGCAAAAGCTATAAATATATACTGACAAGAAAATAAATCCCACGCATACAGCTGGACCTGAAATGTTTTCTTTCCTCCTGTGAATCCTTATACAAAATAATGATTAAATCTGGTCATAAGCTTTACACACAGGAGGCGCTTTTTTTTTTTTTTTTTTTTTTAATTAAGAATAGTGGATGGTGATAGGCCTTCTGCGCAACTATTCACTGTCTGAAATTCAACTTTCCCTAAAAACTGAAGGTTCGGTACTGGGTAAAAAGGCATGCAACCCAGTCACCAGCCTCCTCAAGCTGGACACAAGGCATGCCTTGGCTGCAGAAAACACGTAAATAGCAATTACACATTTTCATGCCAACAAACCAATGATTAACAAGGGTGATTAGAGTCTGGATGGAACCAAAGCACAAGCTCTTTGCCTTCTAGATGCTGATTCAAAAGCCACAAGCACACACACTTCCGCACGGCAGGGTCATACCGCTGGACTTCAGTGGCTTGGCTCTCTCTTGTTCCTGGACCGTAGACTTCGGCAAGAGCGGAGTAAGGCCTCGGGACTTGGTGGGTCTCATGTAGCCTTTCAGCGGCTCTGCCATTCTGCTTTTATCTTCCTTCTTCCCTTCTCCTGGTGCCTTCACCTCAGACTTTTCGGGCATTTTGTCAGAGGCCTCTGAGATCTTATCTTTGGGTTCTGGGAGTTCAGGATCCTTGGAAGTAGGCACTACTAACTTATCTACCGCCCTCCGCGGAGCAGCCGCAGCCCTGCCGTCTAAGAAATCTGACTGGAATTCTGGTGTTGCCGAGGATATATGTCCACATTCAGTGATTTCAGAAGTCAGGCTAACTTCTTCCATTTTCGTTTTTTCAGTTGTTGGAGGCAAAAAGGCCCTATCTACCTTCTTATCCAAACTATCTGGGTCCTTGGAATCTCGACTGTCAGTATTTTGGTCCTCATAGAAACTGGGCTTTTGTGCTCTGTCTCCCAGTAAGTCAGGAATTTGAACTGGGGCAGAACCTTCCTCAGACTCACTCTTTTTGTTAACTGGGTATGCTGGAAAATTATTCCTATCTGCACACACTTCTAGGACTCTGCCCTCACCTGGCAGGCTCTGGTCTTCTACTAGTACTCCAGAAAGGTGTCCCTTTGCGAGCTCTGTGATTTTTCCTATTGAATGCTTAGGCACAGCACTGGGCACTGACTCAGATCCTCCCATCACAGGTCCTCCATCTACCCCTGCTTCCTTCTTCAGGGCAACAGCAAGCTCACCTTTATTCTTACGACAGTTACCTCCCTGGCTGTGAACTGTCTCTACGGCTGCTGTGAAAGTGACCGCCCCTCCTGTGCCTGCAGAAGGTGTACCGGCGGAGGGGGTCCTGGGTCTCTCCTGAGCTGGGACTCCATCTTTGCTGCAATCATCTGCCACTAAGGATTTGGATTTCTGGGCCGGAGTGGTCTCTTGCCCACCTTCTGCCAAAGGATTTGGAGAGTCACCCTCCTGTACTACTTGCGAAGCAGGAGAGGGCAGTCCTTCATGGACTGCTGACTCCAGAGCCTCTGGAGGGGCTGACTTATTCATCAACCCAGGGAGTGTTCTGGGGCAGGTAAATGTGATATTTCTATTTTCGTCCACATAGCCCATTCCTTCAGTTCTATGGTCCCCTGTGGTTTCCATGGGAACACGTATTTTTGATGCATCTATCGTATTCTCCAAAAGATGCTTCTCGGGAAAACTATTTTTAACCTTTTTACTTTTTCCATCACTGCTCTTTTCATTTGGTTTGTCAGCCACTCCAGTGTGTCCCTTGGCTGCATCTGTCTTATTCTCTGCAGACACTGCTGAAGGGACCAATCCTGCCCCGCGGATTTGGTCTTGGCAGCTCACCTCTGTCACCTTGGTAGCTGGTTCAGGAACTGTAGCAGAGTCCTTGACTATGTCTGTCTTGTTCCCGCCAAGAGCCCCAAGCTCAAAAGAATTAACCTCATCATTCCTCCCCTTTCGTTCACTTACTTCCATTGTGGGAAGAGCTGATGTATGTGAGGACAAAGGATCATGATTTAAGGGGAAAGCGAGTCCTAAGTCCTTGTTTTGGTGACGAGTACTCCCAGCATCTCTATCCTTCCCTACAAAAGGTGGACTGGGGGTTTCTTCCTTGTTCTCCATGCTAGCAGGCTGTGTGGAATAATTATTTTTGAGCTTTTTATTTTTGCCCTCATTACTCCTCTTTTTAGGCTTTTCAGAAATCCAGGGAGCTGCCTCACTACCCATCCAAGGACACTTTCCTTCCTTGCTCTGGTTACTGACACCTCTATCTATGGCTGTGGACACCCTTTCTGTTCTAGCACCCGAAGTCTGAGTCGTGCCTGACCCATTTCCCAAAGGAATTAATATGTGTGAGGCGCTGGCCCCCCTCATGCCAGCCATCTCCGTAGACTCCCCGCTCACCACTGCCTCAGTGAGACTCACTATGGTCCCTGGTTGCTTTGAAGAATCCAGCTCCTCACTCTTCTCCCCAGAAGGCATTCTTTCGGTTTTAAGGGCCAGCTCACTTGGCATGAGAACAGCTGGGCCATCCCTCCAGCTGTCCATAAGAAATGGGGGCTCAGATCTTGCTCTTCCCTTCCCAGAACTGGCTTTCACTTTCCCAGAACCTGCCCTTGCCTTCCTGCTTCTGCCAACCCCTGCCAATCTCTGAGATGGCTGATTTTCTAGCCCAGGCCTTTGAACTAACACCTCATCCTGAGACTGCTTGGAAGCCAAGATGCTCAGCTCTTGGCCTGGCTTGGGAGGGGCTTCCTTTGTTAGTTCTTTAATCTCTTCTGTTCCCTCAGAAAACCCCATCTGTTTGTCTTTCTGCAATTTAGTCACCTCACTTTCATCATTCCCTTCTTTTGGACTACTACCTAACGAGGAACCTGCTGGCAAAGTGGACACCAGATTAGGCAGCTCTTTTGCTGCTGTGGGTTTTGAAACCCCATCCATGGCCTCTTGGTACAAGACAGCAGCAGAGCAACCCTCTTTGGGTCTGATCTCCAAAGGAATTTCTACTTTGTGTGCAGAAACTTCTGTCAGGGGTTCTTTCAGAATAGACGAGCCTGTTTGGTTTTTATCCACGGGAGTCTTACGGTGGGGTTCAAGTTCTGGTTTGCCCTCATGTGGCTGTAGCCATTTCTGGTCCTGGCCCAGTGGTACTGCCTTGTTACCATGGGGTTCTGCTTCTATTCCTGGCTTGGGCTGAGAACTTCCTGCAGTTTTCAGGGGTTCTTCCAAAGGACACAAAGGAACGCTAAGACCTTCTGAGATGAAGTTATCAGCTGCCAGTTTGGTGGCTCTGGACTCCACTTCACATTCCTTTTTTAAGTTTTCTCTGGGTGCCAGTCCATATTCCATGCCCAAAGTGGTAGGCAGGCTGGGGAGAACCCCTGATTTCTGTGCGTCTGTTGCAAAGGGATGACCTTTATGGTCATCTGCACTGTCATTATCCCAAGGTCCCCCAGCCCGGGGTTGAGAGTATCTCTTTTGTTTTGGTTTCTTCTTTTTTTTCTTCATCATCATTGGCGGGCTTTCTATATCCCAGGCCTCCCTACCAGGATCTCTCTTGGGTTCAAGGAAGTCAAGATGAGCAGTTTTCCTTTGGTTCCCAGGCTCACCATAGGTAGATGGACCAGAGACCCAACCCAACTCAGACAAAGAGCAGGGGCCCAGCCCAGTATCGAGAGTCTTCCATGGAGAAGAGCCTCCCAGCAGCTCAGGAGGGACCCTGGCAGGCCTGGGCCGAGGGGACCTGCGGTCACTGGGTCTGCACACTTGTTTGCCTTGTGTGGGAGGGGTACCTGTAATACATGAAGTTGGCCAAAATTCCAAAAAACTCCTTGTTATTGTTTCTTAAAAAAAAAAAAAAAGTCCATTTACTGACTGACTCAGTTAAGTCTATTTTCACCAACCCACGCACTAATGCATTTAGGAAAGTAGTCATTTCTAAAATATTTCTCACCCTTAACTGGGATTAGCAAATTAACAAAGATCATCATTCTCAGGTAAAGAAAAAAAAATCCAAACAGAGATCTTTTAAAATTCTATAATAAGTAGTGCTTATAAAACTCATCTGATACTTATTTAGTCATTATTTTTAACAGGTACATAATTCCCAATTCTGCAGCAAGATGGTTGTAAACTTCTATCTCTTTCTGGTTGATTTGTTAATTAACTGAAAGAAATATATATGATTTTGGACAGAATTTATTAGTTCTAAGAGTCTGTCACCAATATTACACTAATTACTTGTCAGGCTAACCAGATCAACTCTGAGAAACAGACCAACTTATGCTACTTGGGTGGGGGTGGGGGTGAGGGGGAAGGAAGAAAAAAAGGAAAAAGAGATACTGAATTAATATTTTGGCCAAAGAAAAATTCTCATCATTCCAAAGCCTCCTACTTTGAAAGATAAATGTGTTAGAGTTCAATGTTCTGTTCCTAAATGTACTTCCTGAAAGACAGAAAAATATACATAGTGCCCAGTAAGGTAACATATTAAAACAATTAGGATACCACCCTTAGAAAAGTTACAGGAAACCAACTGCTCCAACCTCCTGTCTCCGACTCAATGCAGCACAGATTCAAGATCCTGGGAAAAGACCCACTAAGAGCAGGTCTAGGACAGCTCTTGTCATGTCTGACCCAATAAAACGACTTCAGAGAACATTAGAACACTTACATAGTACCACTTATCTAATATATAGTTTGTTATTGTTTTCACTCTCCAATGCCCTCCAAATCCTACTCTTGATTTAACACCTCAGGTCAGTTACTGTTTCTCTCAAAAAAAAAAAGTGCTAGGCTTTAGTACCCCGCAACATTTATAACATTTAATTTGGCAATTAACCAACAGCTATTTGGTGCTATCTCTTACACTATTTACTGAATTATTATATAAATCTTTGGTTTCAGAGTGTATGCCTGGCAACTCTCCTCACTATCCAGGCTATGATATAACAACACAAGGGCATGGACCCAGACTTAAATATCTATGTGCCTTAGCATGGTGAACTTTGTACACAAAAAGGACTTGATAGATCTTTACTGATATGTTTTATCACTAAAACAACGTATAAAAAGACTGAATTTCATTTAGCTCCTACTTGGGGCTAGACAGTACGTAAGCACTAGAGAAGCTCAGTGACATAAGGGTCCCTGTTCTCAAGTTTACATTCTAATCAGTCAAAGAAAAGTAAGCAGAGAATCATTAAATATAATCATACACACATGCTTTGGGCTTACATCAAAAACATGTATCTTAAAGTTCACTGAATGAACTCCAAGTTAGAAAGTACCTTGGAGCGGTGCTTCTACAAGTTCAGTGTATATAAGAATTATCTGGAGAACATGTTAAAATGCATATGAAGGGCAGGTGGAATCCAGGATGATGCATTTCTAACATGTTCCGAAGCAATGCAGATGCTCTTGGGCTGTAAGACACACTGTGACTAGCAAAGGTTTATAGAACATCTGAACACTGTATTTCTCTTATAGCTGAATACAGGGAAGTTAAATAACCTGCCCAAGGCCACACAGCATAGAATAGTGAACAGCGGAACTGAGCTAAAATTTAGATGTCATGAGTTGATGTAGAGATAATTTAAAAATATGTAAGCAGATGACTTTCCACCTAAACAAGACAAAATCTGTCTAAGAAAGAGAATGGACTTCATGAACAATACTAATTACCACCACAAAACCAGGGACTACGTCCACCACCACTACCACCCCATCGCTCCCAGTGCAAGTGGTTTCAGAGTCTGCTGTGTTTCCCTCACTTACCTGAGGTCTCTGGAGGAGGTTCAGAAGGTTGACTACTGAATAGTTTCTTTTGCTCTTGTTTCTCTAACACAGAATCCTCATCTGTTGGCAAGGTGGGCTTTTGGCCCATGGCTGTGACTGGTTCTAAATGCAACAGTAAACACCACACAGGTTTTAGAGCAGTGCTATTTCAGCTCTTTTTCCACCTTTCAGAAAGCGGAAGCTGGAATAGTTTTGGAAGAATGATGGACTTTCCTCTGAGGGCAGCAGAGAAATGGAGTGGTAGCTGGAAGGTGAAGTTGGGAAACTTTCTGTTTTGTTTTAAATGGGAGAAATAGCATTTATAGGAATGATTCAGTGGGCAGGGGGAAAATTGGTGAATGGCAAGAAAGGAAAAGAATGGCGAGGGCATCCTTCCGTAGGAAAGGGGAGGTGGGATTTAGGGGTAAATGGAGGTTGGCATTAATTAGGAGCGGGGACAGTTTACTTCCAGTAATGGGAGTGAGGCAGAGACTAGGGATACAGTAGACAAGTAGGTAGGTGAGGTGGCCAAAGTCTGTGAAGGATCTCTTTTATTGTTGAGATTATTAACAAGGAAAACAGATCGGCAGAGAAATAAGGAGGAAGATGCTGGAAATTGGAAGAGGACAAAGGTGAAAAAGACGGTCTAGGAGAGCAGCAAGGTGTGCAGACTTGCAAAATACAGAATTGTTGTCTTTACTTTATCTGGTACAACATCTGTCCCTCACCTTCCTAGAGACCATACCCTGGGAGACAGAAATACTGAGTAAACATAAACCCATACCTGGAGAAATGATCAAAGTAGATGCAGCTAACTGCGCCTCATCCTTGAGAGATTTTAACTGGGACTCCTCACTAATGTCTTCCTGTGTCCCTGCAGCATGCACGTCCTTAATTGGAACCGGTGCCACCTCTGTTTCTGAAAGCGGTGCAGCAGCCTGGGCTGGACTTACACTGTTGGTCAGAGTCACCTCTGCCCCAGGGGGTGGAGCCACATCCGCAGCCAGGGCTAACTGTGTTTCTGGAGGCACAGGCACATCCTTGACCGGGGTTACTCCTGCTTCTGGGGGCACAGGCACATTCTCGCCCAGGGCCATCTCTCTTTCTGGAGGTGAAGGAATGTCCTTGTCCAGGGCCAACTCTGGTTCTGGGGATGGAGCCACGTCCCTCACTGGAGCCTCTTCTGTAGCTGGGTGTGGAGCCATAGGCTTGACTGGAGATACCTCTGTTTCTGGCGGCAGTGCCACATCCTCGGTCAAGATCACCTTGGTTGCTGGAGGCAGCGCCCTGTCCCCAGTCAGGGCCACTTCTGTGTCTGGGGACAAGGCAGCCTCCTTGGCTGGGGATGTTTCTGCGGATGATACAACACCCTTAGCCAGTGCCACGTCTATTTCTGAGAGAGACACCACATGCTTGGCTGGGGTCATCTCTCTGTCTGTGGGGGGTACCACGTCCTCATCTGGGGACACATCCGTTTTTACAGATGGGGCCCTCTCTGTTTCTTTGAATAGTAATACTTCCTCGGCTGGGGCTACCTCTGTTTCAGTGGGCAGCACCACATCCTTGGCTAAAGAGACATTGGTTTCTGCGGACAATACAGCATCCTTAACTGGGGCTTCTTCTGTTTCTCTGGGTAGTACCATGTCCTTGACTAGGGCCATATCTGATTTGATAGATGATTCCATGTCCTTAGCCAGGGCCACATCTGACTTGGTAGATGGTTCCATGTCTTCAGCTAATGCCACCTCTGTTTCTGTGGCTGGGGCAACGTCAGCAGCGTGCAGTCCCGTCAGGATTTCCAGTGCTTCTGTTGGTGCCCTCTCTTCTGCTGATGTCACTTCTACCTCCTTGGTTGGCTCTATGGGAAATAAGTAGGAAACTTAGGACCCATCATGGGGTTCTCCTAGCCCTGGCATTCAAAACTTATTTTCTGAGAGCATATGAGTATCTAGATTTTGTGACCATAATACCCTAAACATAACTTAAAAAGCTGTCTAATTAATGTATTTGTGCCTATTCTTTGATAGTCCAGGTGCTGAGAAGAACAGGATATTGACAGTAAAGAGTGGAGGAAGAAAGGAAAAGGAGAGAAAAAAGCATAGGTTTAAAAATACCACCCACAACACAGGCACATATTATTTTCAAGAACGGGTACCTGTGGGACAGCCAGAAAAAAAACCTCTGAGTCCTAAGTCTGCACTTAGGGAAGGGATTTTCTCTGCCTGTGAACTCTAAGTGTTCTATTTCAACCACACCTTCATTCCTGCAGCTGAGAAATCAGTAATTAAAGAAATAAAAGCATCTGTGATAGTTCTGAAATTTTTATCTGTACTGCTCTATATGGCTAAAAATTAAGTCTCATGATTTAGACTGATTTAAGATACTGTAACCATTAAGTGATAAAGAGGGGTTCTAGTAAGTTACCTGCTGCAGGCTGCAGAGGTTGTGGTACGGTCTCCGGAGAAATGAAGGATTCTGAGTGTGGAGAGTTTGGGACTTCCACAGGCCACCCCTCAGGTACAACAGCTGCAGGAGCAAATGTGTCACAGGGAAAGAGACCTGATATTGAAAAACAAACAAACAGATTTTTGAGACTGTGTCAATAATAGAGAGGGAAAAAAAAGCATTTGGCCTGCGGCTCAGGTCATGATCCCAGGATTCTGGGACTGAGGCCCCCACACGGGGCTCCCTGCTCAGCGGGGCACATGCATCTCCCTCTGCCTGCCGCTCCCCCTGCTCATGCGTGCGTGCTCTCTCTCACTCACTCTCTCTCTCTCTAATAAATAAAACCTTTAAAAAAAATCAGTTTTACATTTTGCCACAATGAAACCGACCTAAGGACCAACGAAAAACAAAGCAACAAAATTTTATAGCAAAAACCGTTGACGTTCTTCAGGCGTTAGCAAACTGTTAACTGGCTGGCACATCATTATTCAGCATTGACTGGCTACCTTTTATGGTGTATTGTGAAGAGTCAAAATACCAAAGACTGGAGCACCTGGGTGGCTCAGAGGGTTAAGCCTCTGCCTTCAGCTCAGGTCATGATCTCAGGGTCCTGGGATCGAGCCCCATATCAGGCTCTCTGCTTGGCAGGGAGTCTGCTTCTCCCTCTGCCTGCCTCTCTGCCTACCTGTGATCTCTCTCTCTGTGCCAAATAAATAAATAAAATATTTAAAAAAATACCAAAGACTGAATGCCAGTACCCATAAACATTATGACTGATACAACGTAACATATAGTAAGGTGACTTTTGATTTCCTCATCTATAAAATGAGATCAATGTCTTCCTCTGCAACATTACAACAGTTTTTGTGAAAATGCTTTATAAATTAAGAACTAGACAAATGTTAAAGAATCATTACTGCACTATGCTCTGTCAGACATAATCACATGGTCTTTGCCATCAAGAATATTACAGTCTAGCTAGAGATGCAAGACAGACATGTATCTTACACTGTATAGCATGGGCTAAGTGCTCCAAGAGGTTAAAAACAACCACTAAGACCAGCAAAGTCACAGAAGGCTTCAGAGTGAGAAGCAAGAACAGGAAGAGAGGAGAAAGTAGTCAATTTCAAGGATGGAGAACACTGAGCAAAGAAAAGTATGAAAATGCTAATAGGACAAGAATGTTTCTGCAACTGTGAAATTAATTGGATTTAAGTTGCATACCAGAGAGGGAAAATAGGATGAGAACAAACAATGGAAAAAGGATCTGGAAAGCAGAGAAATTTAGACTTGAAGAGCAAAAAAATAGAGTGTCTTAAAGTCTTAATGAAAATGAGATGATGAATACAGAACAGGGACCTGGTGATCAACGCAGCAGGTATATTTGGAATGGATTTAAAAGGGGGCTGCCTAGGTATGAAGTGACAGAGGCTTTACACAGGGGAAGGCAGAGGGAGCATAAAAGAGAAGATGCTATAAAGAAGTCAACTGGGGGGGGGGGCGCGGAGTGGGGTCTGCCTGGGTAGCTCAGTCGTTAGTTAAGTGTAGGCCTTCGGCTCAGGTCATGATCCCAGAGTCCTCGAATCGAGCTCCACCTTGGGCTCCCTACTCAGCAGGAAGTCTGCTTCTTCCTCTCCCACTCTCCCTGCTTCTGTTCCCTCTCTCACTGCGTCTCTGTTAAATAAATGAAATCTTAAAACAACAACAACAACAAAGAAGTCAATGGGACTAAATGACTCACTAGCTAGTGAGCTGAAAACCATCAGGAGACTACGTAGATAGCATCAAGGCCAACCCATTTAAATCCTTCCACCTAGAGATCGGCCATCCAAAGAGAAGCATAATGCAACATACTATTTAGCCATGATCTTTACAAATACAAAATTATAAGCATTGTTGGAAGTGGGACTCACTGATGATAGGTACTGAAGGGAGCCTGAATGTCACCCCCTAAATATGCCTCTTTAACATAAAAAATTATTTTGAGCTGAAGGTAATTAGGAAGAAGTAAACCTAGAAAAAGCTCCCCACTTTCTGCTTAAAGGCAGGATATAAATTCTCCTCTTCCTGGAGGCTGACTCTTGTCAACCCAGAGAGGGCACCAGAGGAATCCGCAAAACATACCTTACTCCATTAGTTCCCTCCCATGCATTTTCCTCCCACAGTCTGCCAGTCACAGAAGCCGTTTTGAAACTGCTTTCCTTTGTCCTGTCATTTCTTTACTCCTTTACTGTTCTTTGTTGAAGATGCTTTATGAACCCAAATTCTAAGCTACCACTTTCAGTCACTTTTTGCCCATACGATGGATGCTGCATGTGTTAACAGACTGTGTTAATCTGTCTTGGTTTGCTGGGGTCCTAGCTGAAAACCTAAGATGGGAAGAAGTAAAGTTTAATCTCCCCCACAGTATCCTGGCCACATTCATGCTAAAAGTTAACACAAAACCAGGGGTGCCTGGGTGATTTAGTTGTTAAGCGACTGCCTTCAGCTCAGGTCGTGATCCCAGAGTCGGCAGGAAGCCTGCTTCTCCCTCTCCCATTCCCCCTCTGCTTGTGTTCCCTCTCTTGCTGTATATCTCTTTCTGTCAAATAAATAAATAAAATCTTAAAAAAAGTTACACAAAACCAAGAATAAGGATACTACTAATTAAGAACTAAGATCTGTTTAATGTTTACTAAGTATCAGATGCTATGAGAAGTGCTTTTATGAAATTTTATTTAATTGTCACCACATCCTTAAGGTAGGAACTAGTGGGCACCTGGGTGGCTCAGTGGGTTATGCTTCTGCCTTCAGCTCAGGTCATGATCTCAGGGTCCTGGGATCGAGGCCCACGTCGGGCCCTCTGCTCGGCGGGGAGCCTGCTTCCTCCTCTCTGTCTGCCTGCTTCTCTACCTACTTGTGGTCTCTCCGTCAAATAGATAAATAAAGTCTTTTAAAAAAAAAAGTAGGAACTAGTGTTGGCACCATATTATACATGAAGAAATCAAAGTTTAGAGAGGACATAACTTGCCCTAGGTAATGAGCTAGTAAAATGTGGAGGTAGAATCTGGCCCTATCGTATAGTATTCAAGATTCCACGAGAGGAGGTGAATAGACCCTGAACACCCCAACTGGTGAATTCTCTCCTGAGACCAAGCTAGATAGAGCCTTGTTATAGACAGAGCCAAAAAACCCAAGACTTTGTCTAATGGGGGTAACTTCAAAGTTGATGGGTAAAAGGCCACACTAATTGTTGGAGTTAAGCAATAAATCCAATTGAAGACATCATACCATAACTGTCTTGCAGGGCATCGTGTTGTTCTGCAAATGCTGAAGCATTGGTTGTTCCACTGGGGAGAAAGAGAAAATCCTCCAGGCGATCATCATGGTGCATCTTAAAGGGATCTGGAAAAAATAAGAAATTTAAAATTCATTCCCAGTGAACACAACTAAAAAGCCTAGCATTCCTTATCCAATGATGAGTACTGATTGGTTACATGTGTGTCATCAATATAAGTTAAATAAATTGAAATACGTAACTGAACATGGTAGAGAAAAACTACTTCCTTTGTTATAAATTAAAATATGTATGTAATCTCATATTCTAAGACAAATAAAAGGCTAAAGGTACAATTAATGCTCATTTCTATAATATGCTAAGAGATGAAATTAGAGATATAATTAAACTCTAATATATATTTAGACATTCATTTTAGGTTATTAAGGAAAAAAAGACAGACAAGTAAAAAGGACATTTTTGCCTCACTGGACATCATGAAGAAAACTAGTTTTAAAAAGTTGTCTGAGTGAGACAAGGTGAACAGCTGGCATCTTAAGAGAAAGAAACTCCAGATTCAGGAGTTGCTATTAGTAAAGGCCCTCAAAACATCAGGGAAACTCTCTGTCTTCTTACATAAAAAAAGGAACAAAACCAGTCAGGCCAAGCAAGAATTCTGCTCTAAGGGACACTTGTTAATGATGAGCTCTGGTTGTTATAATGTAAGTGATGGATCACTAAATTCTACTCCTAAAACCAATATTATACCATATGTTAATGAACTAGAATTTTTAAAAAGAATATTTTGTTTATTTGAGAGGCAGAGCAGAACAAGAGAGAAAGAGAGAGAGAGAGGGAAAGAGGGAGAGAGAGAGAGTAAAGGTGGGTGTGGAGGGCAGAGGAACAAGAAGCAGGCTTCCCACTGAGCAGAGAGCCCAACTCAGAGCTCAATCCCAAGACCCTGGGATCATGACCTGAGCTGAAGGCAGACACTTAATTAACTGAGCCACCCAGGCGCCCCTTACTAACTAGAATTTATTTTTTATTTTTTTTAAGATTTTACTTATTTGACAGAGAGAAACATAGCCAGAGAGGGAACACAAGCAGGAGGAGTGAGAGAGGAAGAAGCAGGCTTCCCGCCGAGCAGGGAGCCCGATGTGGGGCTCGAGCCTGGGTCTCCAGGATCATGACCTGAGCCGAAGGCAGTCACTCAACCAACTGAGCCACCCAGGCGCCCCACTAACTAGAATTTAAGTAAAAACTGCCCTGTGTGCTCACTGCTACTAGCAAGTCTACCTCCATCCTTGAGCAGACAGATCAGCATGTATTCCAATACAAGTAAAGGATAATCAGCCTTTAACTATGGAGACTGTTTCCAAATTTAAGTTATTTCTTTTTGACCTTCAGTAATGAAATGTTCACAAGACATTTCTCACCTTGATACAGAAACAAAATATTAAGAATGCCAAAGTCAGGGGCGCCTTGGTGGCTCAGTCATTAAGCACCTGTCTTTGGCTCCAGTTATGATCCCAGGGTTCTGGGGTCCTGCTGGACAGGAGGCCTGCTTCTCCCTCTCCCACTCCCCTCTGCTTGTGTTCCCTCTCTGTGTGTGTCTCTGTCAAACAGATAAATAAAATCTTTAAAAAAAAAGATTCTATTTATCTACTGGACAGACAGAAAGAGAGAAAGAGAGATATCACAAGTAGGCAGAGAGGCAGGCAGAGAGAGAGGAGGAAGCAGGCTCCCTGCTGAGCAGAGAGCCCGATGCGGGCCTCGATCCCGGGACCCTGAGATCATGACCTGAGCCGAAGGCAGAGGCTTTAACCCACTGAGCTGCCCAGGTGCCCAAATAAAATCTTTAAAAAAGAAAAAAAAAAAAAAAAAGAATGCCATGGTCACCAATACTTTGAGAAATGGAGTAAGTGATTTGTGATTTAATATTTCTGATACCTAGACTGAGACATTTGTGATCTGCATGGTTTTATTCTAGGTACTAGGAAGGGGGCTAAGAGTATGTTTATCCCCCACCCATAATACAAAATATGGCATTCCTATAATAAATTCTTTATGAGAAAAAAAAATTCTGCTTCTAAGGCCTTTTCAAAATTAGCACTCATCTGGATTACCCTGCAGCCTTAAAGAAACACTGATTGCTAGGCTCTAAGAATCTGTGTTTCTAACTAGTTCCTTGGTAGATACTAGCGAATCATTCCCTTAAGGTGTTTCATTTATCAGAGGCAGATGCATAAAAACCTAGGCCTTGGAGAATGTCCATTCCTGCGGCTTTGAAGTAGCTGTATCACCCTCTTCTAGTAAGGAATGTCAAGATCAGGGGAGACCATGGCACTGGGAAATATGAACAGCAGAAAGCAAACTAAGGCACTGCTGGGGATGAGGGGGTCCCAGTGCTGCTTCTCCGGAAGAGCAGGGGAACAGGGGTATGAGAGATTACAATCATTCATTCTCCCTGGTATCACTTGGTTTGGGATGGCTGCTGCTGGCTCTGCTTCTCACACTTTCACTGAAGGAAAAGAGAACACATAAACCATCAATGAGAGTAATGGTCATATGGTTTGCACATTAGGATGGGAGACTTGCCAATCTGCATGGAAAAATGAATGGTTTCTACAAAGTTTTGCCATTTGTTTATTACTTTTTTCTGGGTGCTCTAATATGGCAGAGTCTGTGCTCTAAAAACCTAGAGATGCATAAGGTCAAGGCTGAGAGCATTTAGTAGAAAGATATTTTAGTTCGAGTCAAAGAAGATCTTCACCTGATATATACTTAAGCAGAGAACTGAAGAACTGAGTGGTTAAAGGAATGAAGACTTATTCTCTATCTACATTCCCTCCCTTACTGATCTCATCTAATCTCATGGTTTAAAATCATCTGTAAGTTAATAACACTCAAATTTGTACCTCCAGTCATCTAGACCTCATTCTTTATTTTTTGACTTTCATATCAAATTGCCAATTCTTAATGTATAAAATAAAGCCAAAATGTAATATGTCTTTCAAACCACTCCTCATACAATCTTCCCCTCTCTAATGGCATTCTAGCTTTTTGGTCAAAAACATTAAAGTTGTCCTTGATGATCTTTCATGTGTCATTCCCAATTCTTAAGAAAATCTAGCTGGTCTGACCTTCCAAACATCCCCTGGAATCTACTATCCACACCGCCACTGATTAAGGTGTCTCTCAAGGTTATAGTCAAGGCACTACCCAAGGCTGTGATCATCAGAAGACTTGCAGGAGGCTGGAGAACCTGCCTACACAATGACTTCCTCACACAGCTATTGACTAGATGCCTCTGTTTCTCCCCTATGTTGGCCTCTCCACAGCAGCTGGTTATTCCCAGGCTGATTAAACTGAGAATAGTCAAGACAGGAAGCCACGCGGTGTCTTTTATAACCTAATCTTAGAAATGACATACCCCATCTATTCTATTGGTCACATAGACCAAGCCTGGTATGATATGGGAGGTTTCTACACAAAAATTTGAGTATCAGGAGTGGGGGATCACTGGAACCATTTAGGGGGTTGACTTCCACACTTGGCTTTCAAGACATTATACTCATCTGTGTTTTCTCCAACCTCAAGATTTTATTTATTTATTTGACAGAGAGAAACACAGCGAGAGAGGGAACACAAGCAGGGGGAGTGAGAGAGGGAGAAGCAGGCTTCCGGCTGAGCAGAGAGCCCTATGTGGGGCTCGATCCCAGGTCTCCGGGATCATGACCTGAGCCGAAGGCAGTCACCCAACCAACTGAGCCATCCAGGTGCCCCCAAACTGGCCATTCCTTTGATGTGACCCTTGCTGGTTCCTCTTCTTCCTGACTTAAACTAGTAATTAGAGACCACTCACAAAGAAAATCTCTAAGATGACTTTGCTGATAAATTCTACTAAACATTTAAAGAAGAATTAAAACTAATTCTTTATAAACTCTTCCAGAAAATCCTGAAGCAGGGATTATGGTATTACCCTGATATTACTCTGATACCAAAACTAGACAAAGACATCATAATAAAACTACAGACCAGCATCTCTTCTAAATATGGATGCCAAAATCTTCAACAAATATGTTTATGAATGTGAAAATAACCTAAATTATAAACCATGACCAAATGGGATTTATCACAGGAATGCAAGATTGGTAACCAATGTAATACATACAGAGCAGTAGAACAAAAAATAAAACCACTGGGGCACCTGGGTGGCTCAATTGGTTAAGCAACTGCCTTCGGCCCAGGTCATGATCCCAGAGTCCTGGGATCAAGCCCCGCATCGGGCTCCCTTCTTGGCAGGAAGCCTGCTTCTCCCTCTCTCACTACCCCTGTTTGTGTTCCCTCTCTGGCTGTGTTTCTCTCTGTCAAATAAATAAGTAAAATCTTTAAAAATAAATAAAAATAAAACTACATAATCATTTTAATAGATGCAAAAAAAAACACTTGACAAAACCCAACACCCTTTCAGGATACATCAAGTACTTGATAATCAGGAACAGGAGGCATTTTCCTCAATCTGGTAAACGGCATCTACCAAATACCCTCTGCTGATGCCATGCTTAATGGCCAAAGACTGGAGGCTTTCCCTCTACAGAAAGTAACAAAAGGAGGATGTCTGCTCTCACCACTTCCAGTTGATCATCGTACTGAAGGTTCTAGATGGATAATTAGGCAGGAAAAAGAAATAAAAGGAATCAAGATTGGAAATGAGGAACTAAAACTACAATTGTAAATGACACATCTTACATGTGAAAATCCTAAGAAATCCACTGAAAAACTACTAGAACTAATGAATTTAGCAAGCTGGAAGATACAAGATCAATATACAAAAATCAATTTATATCTATACCCTTCCAATGAACAATCTAAAAATGAAATTAAGAAAACAATTCTATTCATAGTATAAAAAAATAAAGTATTAGGAATAAATTTTATAACTGGGAGCATAAAATTTATACTCTGAAAACTACAAAAATATTGTTGAAAGAAATAAGATATAAATAACTGGGAAAACATTCTACGTTTATGAACTTATGAAAGAACCAGCCAGAATAGCTTAAACAATCATTAAAAACAAACAAACGAACAAAAAACAACCCACAAAGTAAGAAAACGCATACTTCCTAACTGCGAAAAAGCTACAGGAAAATCGTGACAGTATGGTCCTGGCACTAGGACAGACAGATTCAGTGGAAAAGAATCAAGAGCTGATAAACAAAACTATACATCCACAGTCAACAGATTTCAGCAAGGATGCCACCACCATGAAATGGGGAAGGAATAATCTTCAGAAAAATGCAACTGAGACAACTGGATATCAACATGCAAAATAATGAATTTGTATCTCTCTACCT
The DNA here is from genome assembly GCA_004023965.1 of Spilogale gracilis. NCBI lineage: Eukaryota > Metazoa > Chordata > Mammalia > Carnivora > Mephitidae > Spilogale > Spilogale gracilis. The sequence goes on from PITA01001764.1 coordinate 100,603, forward strand.
CTTATCATATACAAAAATCAACTTAAAATGCATCAAAGACCTTAATACAAGGGCTAAAATTATAAAATTTTTGGAAGAAAACATAAGGATAGGGACTCAGATGAGTGGCCTACACGGTTAAGCATCTGCCTTCAGCTCAGGTCATGGTCTTGGAGTCCTGGGCTGGAGTCCTGCATCAAGCTCCTTCCTCAGCCAGAGCCTGCTTCTCCCTCTGTCTGCTGCTCCCCCTGCCTTTTCTCTCTCTCTCTAACAAATAAACAAAATCTTAAAAAAGAAAGAAAGAAAGAAAAGAAAGAAAGAAAGAAAGAAAGAAAGAAAGAAAGAAAGAGAAAAAAAATAAAAAGAAAGCAAACAAGTAAAAGAAAACACAAGGATAAACGTTCATGACCTCAGATTTGGTAGTGGAATCTTAGCTATGACACCAAAGCATGAGCAACAAAAGAAAACAAGATAAACTGGACTTCCTCAAAATCAAAAACTTTTATGTATCAAAAGACACTACCAAGAAAATTAGAAGACAAGCCACAAAATGGGAAATAACATTTGCAAATCATAAATCTGATAAGGGTCTCGTATATAAAGAACTCTTATAACAAAAAAGATACACCAATTAAAATTAAATTGGGATAAAAATGAAATTAAATAAAAATTAAATTAAAATTGGGATAAAGAATCTGAATACACATTTCTCAAAGGATGATATACAAATAGCCAATAAACATATGAAAAATGAAAACATAATCAACATCATTAGCCAAGAGGAAAATGCAAATAAGATTCATAATAAGATATTACTTCAACTAGAAACTCTAGTTGGTACTAGGTTAGGTATAATTTTTCAAAAGGGAAAACAAGGATTTTCAAATTTTCAAAAAAATTTTCAAAAAAACTTGCTGAGTGAAAAAGCCCATCACAAAAGACCACATATGGTTTCCTTTATTTTTTTTATTTTTTTAAAGATTTTATTTATTTATTTGATAGAGAGAAACACAGCTAAGAGGGAACACAAGCAAGGAGAGTGAGAGAGGGAGAAGCAGGCTCCCCACCAAGCGGGGCGCCCGATGTGGGGTTTGGTCCCAGAACTCCGGGAACATGACCCAAGCTGAAGGCAGACGCCCCAATGACTGAGCTACCTAGGCGCCCCTATGGTTTCCTTTATATAAAGTGTCCAGAATAGATAAATTCAGAGAGACAGAAAGTAGATTCGTGGTTGATAGGAGATAGGGAGTGATATCTAAAGAGTACAGGGTCTGTTTCTGATGTAATAAAAATATTCTAAAGTTGATTCTGGTGATGGCTGTATATATATGAGAATACACTAAAAATCTACAGAATCGTGCACTTCATTTTTTAAAAAATATTTTATTGGAGAGAGAGAGAGAGCGAGAGAGAGAGCGAGCGCATGAGTGGGGGGGACAGAGGTAGAGGGAGAAGTAGACTCCTGATGAGCAGGGAGACCTACTTGGGGCTCCATCCCAGGACCCCAAGATCATGACCTGAGCGGAAGGCAGATGCTTGACTGATGGGAGACGGAGCCACCCAAAGGTCCCTGAATTGTACACTTTAGTGTGAACTGTATGGTATATGAATTACATCTCAATAAAGCTGTTTTCAAAAATTATCATATGTCAAGAATAGCTAATAACTGGGAAATGCTATAGAACATCAACTACTAGATTATCTGGAACCGACTATGAGCGCCTTGTAAGTTAGATGGTAAGAAAGAAGCCACAAACAAGTGCAAACAAAAAAAAAAAACCCTGACCTCTCAACCTGGCATGGAGCCACTGATGTTATTCCGTTGAGGTCCTACTGCAAACCATTCCTGCCATTTCCTGCTCTAGCCAACTATATATTGTGCTTTTTGTCTCTACAGATTAGTCTGATTTTATAGAAGTTGGGTTTGAGTCCCAGTTTTCCCTTCTGTCAAATGAGGATAATATATACTTGCAGAGTTAGGTAAGAAACATAGAAAATATGTGTAAAAAGGCTCTAGCCCTGTGCCTGGCACACAAAATAGACGTCCAACAAATGGTGCTACTATTACTGTAATAATTCCTTTTGGAAGAATCAAGGCTCTCTCTCTCTCTCTCTTTTTTTTTTTTTTTTTAAGATTTTATTTATTTATTTATCTGACAGCAAGAGAGTGCACAAGCAGGACCCTGGGATCAGGACCTGTGCTGAAGGCAGTCATTTAGCCAACTGAGCCACCCAGGTACCCCTGGAATAATTAAGGTTCTAAGGTACTACTGACCATTTAGTCTTCAAAGAATATGAACTTCAGTTAAGCACCTCAAAACAGTCTTCGAAAGGGAAAGATCTGGAGGGGCATGTGCCTCAGAAAAAGGCATTGAAAGGATAAAGGGTCAACTAAATGTTCAGGGTAAAGCGTTATACTCTGTGCTTTGCAAGCTATATATACAGGTTAAAAAGTTTTATCTGAGTGGTGGCTACAAATTTTTCCTGTTTACGTCATCACTCACACTGAGCATCACAGGCAAGCCTGCACTTACCAGTCTGGGTAGGATTCACCAACTGTTCTGGTTCAAAGCAAAAGTTCGTATTTTCTGGCCAGCTCTGGATGTTCTGATACCCCTGGTAGGCCATTTCCTCTTCAAGGAATGGTGTTGGAGAACCTTCAAATAGAAACACGAAACAGAAGTTACAAGGTATTATTGTTTTCTCTTCCACTAGAACTGAATTTCAACTAGTATCACAATTAGTACAATATGACAAAATCATACCTACCTAGTGCCTTTCAAGGCTTTTTTTTTTTTATTTTAAGACAGAAAAACATAATCAAAGTACTGGAAGCATAGCCTGTTACAAGGTTAAAAACACTGCAGGATATCTTCTGGTTATGGTATGTGAAAAGGTTAGTGATCTTTACCCACAAAAAACAAGTATACAATTTTATAAAACTGTCAACAGCAATCATTTCAAGTCACCAACATTTTAAAAAATGTCAGCTCTAAATAAATGGGGGAGATTTACTATGTTCATTAACCGAAGACTCAATAATGTTAAGAGAGAGTGATTCTCACACTGACAAGAGATTCAAGGCAATTACAATTAAAAGTCCCAGGAAAATTTTTTGAAGGTGTCAACAAGCTCATTCCATAACTTATATGGAAATGCAAAAACAAACAAACAGAATAGCCAAAACAATTCTGAAGAAAAGCACATTGGAGGAAAATTACTTGACTTCAAAAGTTATTACAAATGTACGATAACCAAGTCAGTGTGGTATGGACCACACATTAGATAAATGGAGCAGAACAGAGTTCAGGAAGAAAACTATGTAAGTTGTGGACAACTGGTTTTTAACAAAGGTGCCAAGGTAATTCAATGGGGAAAGGACCACTTTTTTCAACCAATGATACAGAAACAATTGATCACTTGCCTCACACCATATGTAAAATCTAACTCCAAATAGATTAAGAACCTAAATGTAAACAGGTGAAACTAAAAGAACTTGTAGAAGAAAACAAGGAGAAAAAAAATCTCTGGCTCTGGTCTAGACAAAAATTCCTTAGAAACGTCATCAAAGGCAGGGTCCTTATAAGAAGAAAAACTGATGAACTGGACACCATCGAAATTTAAGACTTTTGCTTTTCAAAGATACCATTAAGAAGATGAAAAGAGAAGCCAAAGACTGGGAGAAAATATTTGCAAACAACTAATCTAATAAAGGACCCATATGCAGAAGAGATCACAATCTCTTACAACATAATTATACTTAGGATTTACATTAGGTAAGTGTTATAAGAAACAAGTCCATTTATCACATGAAAAACTTTATATATAAGTAATTTAAATTATTGGTACTTACTGTGTATTCAAAACTGTGTTTAAACATTTAATATGGAAATAGCCACTTCAGTCTTTTGTTTACTTTTGTTTATACTTGCAACGAACAATGTGTAAGGTTTTAATCTTATTTCCCTTACATTTTGTTTGTTCTGATCATACTTATTAAAATGTTATTCTTTGTCTGTTGAGTCTAATCATACAAAATTAAGACTTGGAAAAAAATCTCTAACAACACAATTATAAGACAAGCAACTCAATTTTAAACAGGCAAAAGATTTCAATAGACCTTTTCATCAAAGAAAATACACAAATGGGTAATATGCACATGAAAAGAAGCTCATCATCATTAGTCTTAGGGAAATGCAAATTGAAATCACTATGAGATGCCACTGCACTACAGAGCCACTAAATCAAGAAGACTGACAATACCAGGAGTTTGTGGGGAGGTACAGAAAAAGGACATTTCTTTCATTCCTAGAGGGAATGTTAACTGGCACTACTTTAGACATGAGTTTGATGGTTTTTTTCTTTTTTTTATGAACAGCTTAATTGAGATATAAATATACCCTTTTAAATAAGTGTAGAATCCAGCAGGTTTTAGTACTTTCACTGAGTTATACAACCACCACCATCTAACTTCAAAATATTTTTACTACTCCAAAATCCTATACCCATTTCCTTTTCCCACCAGCCCCTAATAATTACTAACCTACTTTCTGTTTCTGCGGATTTGCCTATTCTAGATATATCAACGTCATGAGACAATATGTGGCCTTTTATGACTGGCTTATTTCACTTAGCACAATATTTCCAAGGTTCATCCATGTTGTGCTATGTGTCAGAATTTCATAACTTTTGGTACCCAAATAATATTCCATTGTATAAATATACCATAGTTTATATATACATCTATGGACATCTGATTGTTTCCATTTTTGGCTATTGTACATAATGCTGCTATGAACATTATTAAGTATAGGTTTCTGTGTGGGCATATTTTTCCCATTCTACTGGGTATATGCCTAATCAAATTTCTAGGTCATACTTCAACTCTTACATTTAACATTTTGAGAAACTGCCGAACTGTTTTTGCAAAATGCTTACATCATTTTACAACCCCAACGAACAATGCATGAGTTTAATCTCTCCACATCTTCACCAACACTTGATCTTTTTTACCTTAGCTATATACCAGATGTAAGCGTGAACTATATCCCACTATGGTTTTACTTTGCATTTCCCTAATGACTAGTGATGTTCTGCAATTTTCATTGCTTATCAGTCCTTTGCATTTTTTTTTTTTAAAGAAATGTCTATTCGAGGGGCGCCTGGGTGGTGTAGTCGGTGAAGCATCCAACTCTTGGTATGGCTTGGGTCACGATCTCAGGGTTGTGAGATCGAGCCCTATGGAGTCTGCCTGGGATTCTCTCCCTCTCTCTCTCCTGCTCATGCTTTCCCTCTCTCTCTACAATAAATAAACAAATCTTAGGGAAAAAAAGAAATGTCTATTCAAATCATTTACCTATTTTTTAATTGAGCAATTTTTTTTTATTATTGAGATGTGAGATTCACTTCCTTTTTTTAGTTAACACATTTTATTAGTTTCAGGTGTACAATATGATTCAACAGTTCCATACATTACTCAGTGCTCATGGTAAGAAGCGTACTCTTAATCACTGTCACCTATTTCACCCATCCACCAACCCACCTTTCCTCTAGCAAGCACCAGTTTGTTCTCCGTGTTTAAGGATTTGCTTCTTTTTATTTTTGTTCATTTGTTTCCTAAGTTCTATATATGAGTGAAATCATATTTGTCTTTTTCTGACTGATTCTTTGCACTTAGCATTATACCCTCTGGAGCCATCCAAGATTCATTTTCTTGATGATATTCTTGGAGCACAAAACATTTATTTTTATAAAGTCCAATTTTTTTGAAGATTTTATTTTAAAGTCATCTCTACACCCAATGTGGGGCTCAAACTTACAACTCCAAGATCAAAAGTCATATGCTCCTCTCACTGAGCCAGCCAGGCACTCGGATAAAGTCCAGTGTATCTGCTTTTTCTTCTGCCACTTGTGCTTTGGAGTCCTAAGAAGCCACTGGCTAATCCAAGTTCATAACAATCTCTGCCCATATTTTCTTCTAGATTTATCATTTTAACTCTTATAGTTAGGTCCATGGTCCATTTTATTTTTTTTAATTTTTTTAAAAGATTTTATTTATTTATTTGACAGAGAGACAGACAGCACAAGTAGGCGGAGTAGCAGGCAGAGGAAGAGGGAGAAGCAGGCTCCCTGTGGAGCAAGGAGCCCAATGTGGGACTCGATCCCAGGACCCTGGGATCATGACCTGAGCCGAAGGCAGCCACTCAACCAACTGAGCTACCCAGGTGCACCAATCCATCTTATTTTTTTTATGTGGTATTAGGTAGGGGTCCCAACTTCATTCTTTTGCATACAGATATCCAGTTTTCCCAGCCCCATTAGTCCCCCTTATTGATGGGGGATATGTTCCAGGACCCCTCTCCCCAGTGGACACCTGAAACTATAGATAACCTATTCATACACACTTATGATAAAATTTAATTTATAAATTAGGCACAGCAAGAGATTACAATAACTAGTAATAAAATAGAACAATCAGAAAAATATACTGTAAATAACTATAAAGACAGGAAGTATAATAGTGGTTGCCTAGAGTGAAAGTAGGAATGGGAATTGAATTATTTTAGGGGCACCTGGGAGGCTCAGTCAGTTAAGCATCTGCCTTCAGCTCCGGTCATGATCTCAGGGTCCTGGGATCAAGGCCCACATCCGGCTCTCTGCTCAGCGGGGAGCCTGCTTCCTCCTCTCTCTGCCTGCCTATCTGCCTACTTGTGATCTATCTCTCTGCCAAATAAATAAATAAATAAAATCTTAAAAAAAACACAAAAACCCACCTGAAACCAAGAGTCTTACACTTAACCAAATGTGCCACCAGGTGCCCTGCAAAGAGAGAAACTCATGCAGGCTCCATGCCCATTGCAGAACCCCATGCAGGGCTCAATCTCATGACCCTAAGATCACGACCTGAGCCAAAATGAAGAGTTGGTACTTTTTTTTTTTTCCCCAAGCCTTTTTCTTTCTTTTTTTTTAAATTTATTAATTTTTATTTTTTCCATAACCCAGCCACCCTATCCCTTCCCCCGCCCCCCAGCAACCTTCAGTTTGTTTCCTGAGATTAAGAGTCTCTTATGGTTTGTCTCCCTCCCCAGTCCCATCTTATTTCATTTCCCCCATGATCCTGAGATCAACAGTTGCATGCTCACCTGAATGGGCCAGTCAGGTACCCCCAAACCCACAATTTTTAATCAGAGAAGAGAATACGTTTTCCTTATACATTCTGGGGAAGAAACATGCATCTGTGGTTATCTTCCCTCCACAGTGGTGCTGCAGCAAGGCCTAGAGCAGCTTGCTCAGGAGCAATGCTGAGAAGAGCCAGCCCAGCCAACAGTATTATTAATGAGCAAATCTGACAGAGGCTCACTCCCACATCTTCATTCAATGCTACTGACCTAGATTTCCTTCCTAAAATGCCACAGCAAAGGCAGGCAAACTCCCTTGCAGGAACAACAACCTTCGGAATAAATTTTTTTTTTCAGCACAACTACAATTTACTCAGAGAATTTATTTCAGTTAAAAAAAATGAAATTCTAAACAAGAATCAATTTACATAATGCAATGGCTACCTTGGTTCTCCTAAAAGATTTTAGAATGGGAAAAACAGGGGCCAGTTTCTACTGTGAAACTGGAGTACTTAACAGTGAAGGCAACTGGTTAAATATTAAAAGTACCAACTAGTCAAGCAGTAATATCTGTGCATCTACCAAAACCAGTATAAATCTATCAAATAAGATTCATTCCGAGTGCTATGACAGAACAACAAATTTTAATATAACAGAATACAAAGCGTTCACTGATAAGGTTTCAGATTCTACACTGTGAATACCAAGAAACTACCACTTGTCAAGTTTTAATGTCAAGTCAAAGAATATCCAGTTACCTGAAAAGGAACTGTCAAAATACTCCTCCTCTTAACTACATACATATGAGACACATTTTCTTCATATTCTTCAACTCAAACATGTTGTGACAGACTGAATACAGAGGCAGATCTGAGTATCCAGCTGTCTTTTTTTTTCTTTTTAAGATTTTTATTTATTTATTTGAGAAAGAGAAAGAGAGCATGAGAGGGGAGAAGGTCGGAGAAGCAAACTCCCCGAGGAGCTGGGAGCCCGATGTGGGACTTGATCCCAGTCAGGACCTCAGGGGAAGGCAGTCACTTAAGCAACTGAGCCACCCAGAAGCCCCTCCAGATGTCTTCTATTAAACCAGATAGTCAAGACATTTAGAAAAATGTAAAACAACACAGTCCTTCCTATTAAACTTTTTTTGCAACTGTACTTACTTATTTAAAAATTAATGATTATATTTTAAACTAATAAATATTTTTAAAAGTCTCTTAGTTTTTATATCTAATTTGATAAATATTGGCAGATGTAACCCCTATAAACAAAAGCTCTTTGGGGTCCTTAATAATTTTGTAACCAGCTTTACTGAGGGACAACTGACAAACAATATATTTAAAGTGTACAGTTTGAGGGGCGCCTGGATGGCTCAGTGGGTTAAAAAAGTGTAAATCTTAAATCTTAAAAAAAAAAGAAAAAAAAAGAAAGTGTACAGTTTGATAAATTTCAAGGTATGTATGCCATCACAAGAGAGTGAACATAACCATCACCCTGAAAAGTTTCCTAAAGTTTATGCATTAGGTTGTCTTGATATCAACAGGTTTGAGAACTGATGACTTAAGAGTATTTAGAGACAGTCTCCCTCTAGACAATATTGCTGTTTTTTTTTTTTTAAGATTTTTATTTATTTGACAGAGAGAGAGAGATCACAAGTAGGCAGAGAGGCAGGCAGAGAGAGCAGAGGAAACAGGCTCCTTGCTGAGCAGAGAGCCCGATGCGGGCCTCAATCCCAGGACCCTGAGATCATGAGCTGAGCCGAAAGCAAAGGCTTTAACCCACTGAGCCACCCAGGCGCCCAATATTGCTCTTTTGCTTTTTTTTTTTTCTTTTTAAAGATTTTATTTATTTATTTGACAGACAGAGAGATCACAAGTAGGCAGAGAGGCAGGCAGAGAGAGAAGAGGAAGCAGGCTCCCCGCTGAGCAGAGAGCCCGATGCCGGCCTCGATCCCAGGACCCTGAGATCATGACCTGAGCCGAAGGCAGAGGCTTTAACCCATTGAGCTACCCAGGTGCCCATTGCTGTTTATTATTTGAGAGCGTACATGCACAAGTGGGGGAGGGGGGGCAGAGTGAGAAGGACAAGCAGACTCCATACTGAGCGTGGAGCCCCACACAAGGTTTGATCCCAGGACCCCAAGATCATGAAGATGCTTAACTAACTGAGCCACCCAGGCATCCCGAGAATATTTCTATTTATTTGGAAAGAAAAGTAAAAGGATAAAGGAGAAAAAAAGAACACTGGGGCAGAAAGACTCAGCTTTGGTGAAACCGTATTTTTAGCTCATTTAATTCCCCTAAACCTCAATATCTCACTTATAACATGAAAGGATTATACAAGTAGCTGGTCTTTTAGCTTCCTTCCAGCTCTAAGTCTATTTATTAATCTATTAATCTAAGATGAATCTATTAATTTACTAAACTAAGTCTATTAGCCCACATTCCCACATACACACTGCAGAATGTGTAACGATAGCCCAGCTTTCCCCAACATCCCCACCTCTAAGCACCAAGAAATTCAGGAAGAAGTTCAGGTTTTGACTTTAAAACTTGCAAGTGGAGTTTACTGGTTTCTTTTCTTTTGGTTTCTTTTCTTTTCTTTTTCTCTCCCTTCCTTCCTTTCTTAAAGATGATTTATGTATTTGTCAGAGAGAGAGACCACAAGCAGAGGGAGCAGCAGGAGAGGAGTTCGATGTGGAACTCCATCCCAGGACCCTGAGATCATGACTTGAGCTGAAAGCAGACTTAATCATCTGAGCCATACAGATATCCTGACAAGTGACAGTTTCTTAAAGGTTTTCACAGTGTAGAAACTGAAACCTTATGAGTTATATTAAAATCTGTTGATCTATCTTACATTTGGAATGGATCTTATGTGATAGAACTGTTCTGGATTTGATATATATACTGATTTTATTGCTTGATTAGTTGGTACTCTTAAGTTTATGCTTCTGTGATACAATTTAAGCCATCTGAGAAATGAGGAAACACATAATACAACATCTAAGGGCTAAACTGTATGATGGTGTTTAAATTGCATGAAAAGATAAAATTAATGCTGCCAAGAGGGTTTCACAGAAAAGACAGGGGCAGTCTCTGGGTATGGTATAACAATGTAAATAACACATTTGAGACTGTCTTAGATTATTATTACAAAGATAAAACAAAACTGAACAAGCAAATAGCATGTATATACATCTGAGAATGTAAAGCAATTGTGGCAAAATGTTAATTGATGATGAATCAGGAAAAACATACAAAAGTTCTTTGTTTTATTTGTTCTAGTCTTGCAATGCTTTTCTCTTTGAAACTAATTTAAAATAAAAAGTTCAGGTTTTTTGCTTCAAAAGGGCATGTGCACTTCAGTGTTTATAGTAGCAATGTCTACAATAGCCAAAATATGGAAAGAGCCCAGATGTCCATCGACAGATGAATGCATAAAGAAGGTGTGATATAGATACGGCACCTGGGTGGCTCAGTGGGTTAAGCCTCTGCCTTAGGCTCAGGTCATGATCTCAGGGTCCTAGGATTGAGGCCCGCATGGGGCTCTCTGCTCGGCTGGGAGCCTGCTTCCTCCTCTCTCTCTGCCTGCCTCTCTGCCTACTTGTGATCTCTCTCTCTCTGGCAAATAAATAAACTCTTTTAAAAAAAGGAGATGTGATATATATAGACAATGGAATATGATTCAGCCATCAAAAACAATGAAATCTTGCCATTTGCAATGACATGGATAGAACTAGAAGATATTATGTTAAGTGAAATAAATAAGTCAGACAAAGACAAATACCATATGATTTCATTCATATGTGGAAATTAAGAAACAAAACAGATAAACATAGGGGAAGGAAAGGAAAACTAAAATAAGATAAAAACAGAGAGGGAGGCAAACCATAAGAGAATCTTAACTATAGGAAACAAACTGAGGACTGCTAGACGGGGGAGAACTTAGGGGATGGGATAATAGTGACAGGCATTAAGGAGGGCACCTGATGAAATGAGCACTGAGTTTAATATGCAACTGATGAATCACCAAATTCTACCCTGAACCTAATACACTATGTGTTAACTAAACTGGATTTAAATTAAAAAATTGAAAATCTTTCAAAATTTCTATTTTCTATAAATGGAAAGTGATAGAAGAAAGCTAACGCTTCAGATTTTCAGCCAACTCCAATTTTTATAATAAAACGGATTTAAATATTCATATCCAACTATATTAGGATGTCTTTCTCTGTACTAAATAGGCAAAAAAAAAAAAAAAAAAAAAAAAAGGCCCACAAACCTTCCTAATCTGAAATTAAATAATCTTTGACATCCTCAGATGGCTGGCAGACCTTTTTTTTTTTTTTAAAGAGTTCACAGTTCTAATAACATTTGAAAACACTGAAGCATTGAAGGTCTCGAGTGGGAAGGAGATGATGACTATGTGTTAATGTGTTTCTTTTTGGTTCACTGTAAAACAAACCAGCACGCTTGTCTTAGAAATGTCCTAAGAGACCACACAATATGCTTATATGCTTGTTTGGCTTCAACCATAAATCCTGCAGGATGCTTCCTGGACAGAGGTGGAGGACGCCACTGTGAAGCCAGAGTACATCCTAAGCAAGCAGTGGTTTAGCTACAAACATTACACTGTTTTCAGTTGTTCCTCTTAGTTCCTGTCACACTCAATTTACTATCATAGTGAATGGACACTGTTCCTATAAAAACATGTCTCTACACTTCTTTCTCACTCTTCAAAGAGGCTGTTATACATATACTCTCTTCCAGCATCCTCCATCCCATCATATAAGTTTTTACTTTATGGCAAATAATATTCTTCAACTGTCCTTTCCTCTACGGCAGACTTACCTACACGAGCCCATCATTATATCTTTCCTTCCTATTTATGAGTATACTTCTCCACCTTTACTTTTTTAATTTGGAAAAAAAATGCTAAACAAGAGAATATGAGCAGTACAGGTCACTCTCTTTCCCAAGAATACCACTTACATGCAAGTATGTCCTTTCCCATCTCCCTTACCATCAAGTCCTCCAACCTCCATGAGTTGCTTTTTTATTCCTTCTCTCTTTATTTCTTCTCCAGAGCACCTTTTTTTTTTTTTTTAAGATTTTATTTATTTGACAGAGAGAAACACAGCCAGAGAGGGAACACAAGCAGAGGGAGTGAGAGAGGGAGAGGCAGGCTTCCCGCCAAGCAGCGAGCCCGACTGCGGGACTCAATCCCGGGTCTCTGGGATCATGACGTAAGCCGAAGGCAGTCGCTTAACCAACTGAGCCACCCAAGCACCCCGATAGCACCTTTTTTAAAAAAAGTAGACTCATGCCCAGCACAGAGCCCAATGTGGGGCTTGAACTCATGACCCGAGATCAAGACCTGAGCTGAGATCGATTTGGAGGCTTAAATGACTGAGCACCCAGGAGCCCCTAAATCTCTAGCCTCTTTAACGACAAACAGAACCCAAAGTGTATTAAGGAAAAAAAAAACCCATAGAAGAATCTATGGATTAAGAGAAATTTACATTCTAATTTCAAAAAACCAGTTATTACAGGGCTCCTGGGTGGCTCAGTTGATTTAGTGTCTGCTGACCTTGGCTCAGGTCATGATCCCAGGGTCCTGGGATCAAGCCCTGCATCGGGCTCTCTGCTCCATGCCAAATCTGCTCACTCTCTCTCTCAAATAAATAAATAAAATCTTAAAAAAAAAACCCAACAGTTATTAAAAAAACAAATGAGACAACCGAGGGAAAGAGTGGTGAATGGACATCTGATATTATGAGTTGGTGTGATGTAAATGGTACTATAATTACGTTTTTAAAAGAAATCATTGTGGGGCCTGGCTCAGTCAGTTAAGTTTCTGGGTGGCTCAGTCAGTTAAGTGTCTGCCTTCATTTCGGGTCATGATTTCCAGATCCTGGGATCAAGCCTTGTGTCAGGCTCTCTGCTCATCAGGGAGTCTGCTTCTCCCTCTCCCTCTCCTCCTGCTTGTGCTCTGTCTCTCCCTCCCTCTCTCAAATGAATAAAATCTTTAAAAGGGGGGGGGAATCATTGTTTAGAGACTGATTTAAAGATAGAATGATACAATGTCTGAGATTTGCTTCAAAAAATGTCTAGGGTTGGGCGCCTGGGTGGCTCAGTGGGTTAAAGCCTCTGCTTTCGGCTCAAGTCATGATCTCGGAGTTCTGGGATCGAGGCCCGCATCTGGCTCTCTGCTCAACAGGAAGCCTGCTTCCATCTCTCTCTGCATGCCTCTCTGCCTACTTGTGATCTATCTCTGTGTCAAAAAAAAAAAAAAAAAAAAAAAAAAAAAAAAAAAAAAAAAAGTCTAGGGTTGGGCCCAGAAGTGAATATGGAGTAGACGAAATAAGACGGTCAAGACAAAAATCCAGTACCGAGGCTCTCTTCTTCCGCTCCTTCTCCCCCCCACCCAGATTTATTTATTTGACAGAAAGAGCACAAACAGGAGGAGCAGCAGTCAGAGAGAAGAGGGAGAAGCAGGCTCCCCGCTGACCAAGGAGCCTGATGCAGGGCTCCATTCCAGGACTCTGGGATCATGACCTAAGCCCAAGACAGACACTTAACCGACTGAGTCACCCAGGTGCCCCTCTAGTCTCTCTCTTAACATAAAACTTATTTACATTATTCTCTGGTTTAAAACTCTTCAATGTCTTCTTGTAACCTAGAGATTGCAGGATAAACCTGTCTTACACAAGATTCTGTGCAAGCCAATCTCAAATAATGTTTCAACATCATTAATCGTCCAGTCCACCTTATGCATTCCACTTCCCAGCTAACCATACTAGTCCTTACTCACATCCCTCTACCATTTTATGTTAGCTACTCCATTCATCCAGAATACTTTCCTTAGCTCTGCCCCTCCACCCCCCTCCCCCAGTCTGCCCATTCTTTCAGGGTCATGCTCTAAGAAAAGGCTCCATGTACCACTCCCTCTTATAAACTCAAGGACCTATCTCACAGCAACCTGTGTGTACACTTAAACATTAACAAAACTTGGTCCATGGTTAGCCACGTGAGGATAAGGACTGTGCCTCCCCACTCAGTCTTCCCAGCACCGGATACTATGCTTGACAGCCAGACAGTACACAAAAATGGTTTTGCTGAATGAACAAATGACTGCAATCTGCAGGGGGAAAAATTTTATCTGGAGATAAAGATACTGGTACTCTGCTGGGTTTCTCTTAAAGATACAACCTACAAATTAAGGTTCTCCTTTTTGTAACACCTTTGTTCCACTTAATCTTATTATTTTTATTATATTTTTGCTGAATATTAAAACATTATAATCAGTAGATGATTTTCTTTTTCTCAATGTTCAGGCCATTAAACAATAGAAATTAACATTAAACTAAATCAGCTCATTGAAAGACTTAAATCTGTCTGGTCAGAGTAGGCCAAGACACTTGAGAGTAAAAGGAGCAACTAGTAATAATTAGGTCAGAGCAACAGGCATAATTAACCATGACTGTTATATACCCAAGACATGCTATATAGCGACCCTAATTAGAGAGACATAAAAACTAGGCTCTTCAGACAAAACAGGAATTAAAGTATTTGCTTAAAATGTCAATAACTCACAGTGAATTCCATCTCTATTTCACATTCTGTTAAGCCAGTCATATTTATGTATTTAAATTATGGCAGATGTTAACAAGATTTTGCTTTAAAGAAAAAAAAATTTACAAGTATCCATATTCAAAATTCAACTGTGAGAGACATCATGTGAACTGCATTCATGTCCACACCCATATTTAAATGACTTCTACTCATTCGGCCACTTTCTTCCAGACAACTATGGATAATTGACATTCCAATTCTAAACCAAAGATGAAAACCCACTTTCTGAAGTAGGGCAAATTATTCAGGGATACTTAACTCTTCTCATTACAGAATATTATTCGGAACACTGAAACACGAATGACTCAAAGAGGAAGTCAAGGAACATATCATTCTCTTTCTGTTTCTCATTCCCTCAGATTCTGAAGGTTTTTTTCACTCTGATAAGTTCGTCAACAGAAAAGATCTGTGGGAGGGTTTGGTTTCCCATTGCTTCTGCATGCCTTCCTTCTCCTGGCACACAGCTGGAGATGTGGTGAGATCTTCCACCCCAAGGCAGCACAGAGAGGCATTCACTCAGGTAGAAGTTCAGGTTTCAAACCCTAGTCCTCTCACTCAAAACACAACTGTAGGCACATTTCCTTCCTACTGTGCCTCATATCCCGTTACCAGATAAAAAGGGACGCCAGATGAAATGATCTTCCAGAATCTTCCTAGAACTGACAAAACTCTAATTCCTTGGTTTATTAATGGTTAATAAAAGGGTATTACTGCAAGCACTTGATGCCATAGCTTTCTCTTTACTCCACAAATGCAATAAAAACACAAGTGTTGTTCTTTGCTGTCACTGGGCTAACCATGGCCCACTATTTAGAAGAGTGTGTTAACAGTATATGTGAACACACACCACGTCTTCAGAAGAGGTGCCCTAAAAGGTGATCAATTTTCTTTAAATCAAATGAAGTAAGGTATCCTTTTAACTCTATCATTCAGAATTTCATATTTATCCGTTTCAGTTGGTTGACCAGTTCAAATTACAGAGTTGTTTTTTTTTTTTTTTTAACTAAGATGAATGAATCAAACATAACAAGAATAATTTTATGCTATCTTGAACTGGACTTTCTTATTCATTCAAATAAAAAGTTAAGTACATACTATGTGCCAAA
Organism: Spilogale gracilis; assembly: GCA_004023965.1. Taxonomy (NCBI): domain Eukaryota; kingdom Metazoa; phylum Chordata; class Mammalia; order Carnivora; family Mephitidae; genus Spilogale; species Spilogale gracilis. The sequence goes on from PITA01001764.1 coordinate 116,443, forward strand.
TTCCAGTTATTTTCTCTCTTTTTGATCCCGTGGTGCTCAAGTGGTATGTGAGACATCCAATGGTGCTCACCCCCACAAATTTCAGTGGCACCCCATACGTGGCTTTATGTGAGTTCCTCTGTCACCCCAGCTAGCTTCCTAGAACATCCACCCAGAGAGCTTTCTAGAGAGTTCAGTCTGGTTGCCCTGAAAGTAGTATTCCTCCTTGTCAGCCTCAGCATATGGCGTCTCAGGACCTTCTCCACACTCTAGTGGACTACAACTGAACCTTCTTTAAAGAGGTCTGAATCTCAACCTTGGGTGGGATCTCTTCCAAATTCATCCCTTTCTTGTATACTCTGTCAAGCACAAGACATGAACTATTACCCTGTATGTGCTATTTCTATACTCTGCAGAGCTCTTTCTTCCCCTTAAATTTCTTACTAGTTACTAGTAAGAAATCTTTAAATTTCCCTTATTCAAACTACTATGTTTCTGTTTCTTGACTGGACCCTGACACAGAATTGGTACCAAGAGTCGGGCAATCCCAAAAGGTAAACTTCCAAACATGGGATATGGTCACTGGTTTGGTCAAGCCTTTGGGTTTTAAGTGCAGCACTAGTGAGAACCTTGTGATGGGGAACAGGAGGCTAGGGACCCATGGCCTGTTGCAACAACACAACTAACTGAGCTCTCCTGTGACTGCTGAAGTACAAACTGAAGCATGTAGCCCGGGAGACCAAGTATGTTCAGGCAATAATGCGGACTCCAACAACTGCAGTACAAATAGGTTCTCTCTACAGAACATATTGAGTGCTTACTGAAACACGATGACAAACTCAGGTCTCTCAAGCTCTGAGAGTCAGTCTGAGAACCAGTGAGTTGACATCCAGACTCAAAAGAATCTCTTATTTCCTATTAGTCAAGGCTACCACTGTTAAGAAAAATCAAACAAAAAAGTTCAATACAAAGTCTGTGGAACTCATCGTGTGCAGTCAGGACATGGATTGGAAAAGAACAGAATAAAGACACTTGGAATGGAGGCATCTGGTCACATACAGGTAAGAATGACCATACTGAAACCTCTGTCTCTGAGCCTTGCCTTCCAGTGAAGGAGCCTGCCCTCTGGTGCCTAAGGATACTAGTCTTCCTGATTCAAAACCCCAAGAGAAGTGCAGCTGGGGCAGATGCCTTGAAAGAGAATGCTTATTTTCCTCACGGCCTACCACAACTACCCTCTGTTGCCTCTAGGCCCATAACTATGGTCAAATCTCAACATGCTCTTGAGTAGGGCTTGGCAAGCTACAGTCCATGGGCCAAATCTGCCCTACCATCTGTTTTTGTACATGGCCTATGAATAATTTTTACATTTTAAAAAACAGAACCTTATTTTTAAGAGTAGTTTTAGGTTCCCAGAAAAACTGAACAGAAAATACTGAGATTTCCCATAAACCTCTCCTGCAAACAGCAACCCCCCCGCCCCCAGCATCCCCCTGAGCCTGGTACATTTGTTAAAATCAATGAACCTACACTGACACATCATTATCACCAGAAGTCCATAGGGTTTTTACATTTTCAAAGTGGTTTAAAAAACGAAAAAGAAAAAAAAAACTAAAAAGAAGAAAATTTTCTGACATGTGAAAATTATGTGAAATTCACCTTTCAGTGTCCATAAAAAAAGTTTTACTGGAACATAGCCTTTCACTTGTTTATGCATTATCTATGCCTGCTTTTGTGCTACCATAGCAGAGTTGAATACTTGTGATGGAGACTGTATGGCCTGCAAAACCTAAAATATTTAAATGTGGATTTTTGCAGATAATTGTGTACCAACCCAGATCGAGGACAGGTATACACTATGATCCTGAAGAAAACACCTTGTGCAACAAAAAAGAAAAAAATTGTAAGATTCTGGTAATAAAACCACCGGAGGAACATGTATAAGAATAGATTCTAAAGGTGTCTAACCACGGGAAGGTAGGATGTAATTCTATATTGGGCCTAATATACTGGTATAGGTTCACTCAACAGAGATTCCAAATTTAATGTGTTAGCTTATGCAGCTCAAAGTAGCTCTAAGCTCATTCAACTGGTTGACTGAAATCTGGACTCAAAAGCGAACTACATTTAATGAGGTAGAGATGCCAAAGCTTCCCCGGCAAGATGTAAAAGAGGGAATCCAAAGGCTTAGGGAGATAGAGGGGTTAGAACAGATTTTTCATGCATGACCTACCCTGCACAAGAAGACCTAGAAGAAACTCCTTTAACTAAGGAATTAAGAAATACGTTAGTGGAGTTGCCTGGGTGGCTCAGTCAGTTAAATGTCTGCCTTCAGCTCAGGTTATAATCCAGGGGGGGAGTGGGGGTGTCCTGGGATGGAGCCCCACATGGGGCTCACTGCTCAGTGGGGAGTCTGCTTCTCCCTCCCCCGCTGTCCCTCCCTCCACTCATGCTCACTCACTCTCTCAAATAAAATCTTCAAAAAAAAACAAAAAAAACCTCTCCACCTCCCTGCCCACACTGCATGCACTCTCTCAAACACCACCACCAAAAACCAACCAACAAAAGAAAAACCCAAAACATTAGTGAATGAATTACCCACATCTTTGAAAAGCCCTGTGGTTGTTCTCCTTTGTAGTATGTACCTGTCCCCCTAGACCAGTGATGGCAAACGTTATCTGTAAAGGCCAGGTGTAAATATTCTATGCTTTGCAAACGATACATCTCTCTGTCACACCCCCTAGGTATGACTATGAAGGATGTCATCACTGAAGGGGTTTTCCTGATTTCATTAAGGAGTATGGGATCTTAAAATAGCAGAAGCCAAGTGGCAGTACTTACTAGTCAAAGACAAAGTGGGTACACCTACCATAAAAGGCAGTACGGTTATACTGGTAATCAGAACACCTCAGCCCACCAGGATCTTTAGCGGTACTAAATTGATCACAGCATTCCATAGATAGCCTACTAAAACATGGATTGAGCTATATAATTGGAAAAAACTCTACCTCAGGTAGTAAAAACCACTTTTGAAAAGTCATGACCTCTCAGAAACCCTTAAGGAAAATCCTGCAGTTTTCACAAGTACAAACTGTGGAATCTTCCTCAAAAGCCATTTATTAGAGTGACTGGATAAGAAAAAAGAAAATACCCAGACTTTTCAGGAATTACGAATTCCTGGGGACCCAAAATGCTTCTGGTAGTCAGGCTATAGATGGAGTGCTTAGCTCAAGTCCAACTTACAATGGACCCAGTTATTCCATGGACACTTTTTGTAGTTATTTCCTTAGCTCTTGGAAAAATAACTGGGAATAGACATAGCTGGCAACTGGCAGAACTCCCACACCGGCTTCTTCCACACACACACATTACCAACTGGCTAACCCAAGTGACCAAAGCCATAACAGGGAGGGCTAAGTGGGAATCCCCTAGAACTTCTCTTCCCCCACACAATGCTAAACCAGAAGCAACACTCCCACCCCCAAGAGAATTAAAGACATTAACGCCACTATCAAAGACTTGAAAAAAACAAAGGCAGTGATATCTATCACATCCACAATTAACTCACCAGTTTGGCCTGGAAAGAAGTCAGATGGATCTTGGAGAATGACTGAACTCTACCCTAAATTTAATTAGGAGATTCTTCCACCTGGCAGCTGATGACCCTGATGTAGCATCTTTAGTGGGGCAAATCAACATGGTCCTGGTACTCGGTACACAGCTATTGGTCTGGCTAGTGTCTTTTTCCCAATGCCAACTTGCAAGGACCACCAAAAGCACTTGGCTTTTACCTGCCTTTTACATGCCTGTGAGCTTTGCCACAGAGCTACATCAATTCTACCTTAATACAGCCCAGAGATGGTAAACCTCAAGGTATTCCAAAAAATATCAAACTAGTGCACTGTACTGACTCTATGATAAATGGGCCTGATGTGAAGGAAAAAACAAATACAGATGCTTTAGTAAGACATGTGTAAACTAAGAGGATGCAAGATAAACCACAAAAATTCAAGTGCCCTTCATAAGATTTCCCTTCCAAGGTAAACAATGACTTGCAACAGCTTACACCATTAACGATAAAAAAGAGGTACATTGTGTAGTAGGCCTTTCTGAATTTTGTAGGCAACAAATACCACATCTGAGGAGTGTCCTTCCTTAATCCATCTATAAAGTACCTAAAAAGCTAACAGTTCCGTGTGAGGACCAGAGCAAGAGAAGGCTCTGCAGCAAGTCTGGACTGCAAAGCTGGTTTGCAACTTGTGCCTTATGATCCAAAGATATTTGACGTGTCCATGGCAAAGAGGGATGCTGAACGGGATCTCTAGCAAGCAAGAATAAGAAATCACAGCCCAAACTTCTAGAATTTTTGAGAAAATCTATACTCTTCTGCAGACAACTACTCACCTTTTCAGAAATAGCTTCAGTCTTGCTACTGGGTAGCAACTACTGGTAGAGACTACATGCCTAAACAGGGGCATAATGTGACCATGTAACCTGGGCTTCTCATCATGAACTGAATGTTGTTGATCCATCCAGCCATAAAGTACGGCATGTGCATTACCAATCTATCATCAAGAGGAAATAATTGTAAGAGACTAAATTCAAGCAGGTCCAAAGATAGGAGTAAGTTACATGAGCAGGCAGCTCGGAAACCTGATGCAACACTGACTCCTATCTCATTGCCTCTTCTCCCTCAACCTATACCAATGGCCTTCCAAGTGTTCCATTAAGGTTAGCTGAATAAAGAAGAAAAACCAGTCTGGTTTATACATGGGTCTGCAAAATATGCTGGCACGGTCGGTGTATAGCACATAGCCCCACTTAAGGTTAATCCTGACGACAGTGGCAGAACTTAAGAGCAGTACGTTGATTGTCCCCTCTGCCTGGGGTTAGATGGTCAAAGCCCTGATTTACAATGATCATAAACAATTATTAAGGATTCTGTTGATTGTTTTAAGGACTTAAGAGGGAAATGGTGACAAGGAAATCTGGGGGAAAAAACATGTGGACAAAACTCTCAGTATGAGCAGGCTAAAATATTTGTGCCCCATGTAAATAATTACTAAAGAGCAGTCACTGTTGGAGGAAGCACTTCATAACGCCAGTCAACAAAATGACATACCTATGTGTATCAGTCAATCTCCGTCCCCAGTCACCAAATGTTTCCTCAGTGGACCCATGAAAAACTGGCCATGGTGGCAGGGATGGAAGTTACACATGGGCTTAACAACATGGACTTCCCTTAAAGAAGACTGACCTGGCTAAAGCTACTGCCAAGTGTGTAGTTCAGTAGCATAGGCCAATACTAAGCGTCCCAACATGGCACCATTCCCAGGGAGACTCGCCACCTGTGCTAGCAAGCTGCTTCTACCAAATATCTATCACGGAGAAGGGGAAGAGATTTGTTCCTAATGGAATAAACATGTAATCTGGATACAGATTTGCCTTCTCTGCCTACAATGCTTCTGCCAGCACCACCACCCATGGACTCACAGAATGCCTGATCCACCAACATGACATTCCATAAGGACTGCCTCTGATCAAGGAAGTCATTCCATAGCAAAGTAAAAAAATGAGTTCATGCTCATGGAATTAACTGGTATTACTACATTCCATCACCCAGAATGGCTGGACTAATTACAAGATGGAATTTACTGAAGACTCAGCTACACTTTTAGGTGAAATAAATCCTTAAAAAAAAAATAGGGTATTACTTTGAATGCTTTGGATCGAAGATCGCTATGGGCCAGATAAAACGTGGGTCTGGGAATCAAGGGGAATCACTATTATATCCAATAACCCACTCCTGGAATTTCTGCTTCCACTCCTGACAACTCTAAGATGTCCTAACTTGAAGGTCTTAATCCCCTAGGAGGGACTGTAACTACCAGCATACACACCAATAGTTCAATTAAATTAGAAAATTAAGACTCCCACCTGGCCATCTGGGACTCCTTATTCCACTGAACCAAAAGGCAGAAAATGGGGTTGTGCTACTGGCTGGGAAGACTGAGCCTGATTATCTAAAGGAAATTGGATTGCTGCTACACAATGAAAGGAGGGAAAGACTATGTCTGGAACCCAGGGGAGTCACTGAGATACCTCTAATACTTCTATGCTCATAATGAAGTTAATAGAAAACTAGAGCTACTCCAAAAAAGGCCAAACTATTAAGCAAATCAAAGCCTGGGTCATTTCATGAGGTAAAGAACTTCAACCAGCTAAGATTCTGGCTGAGTACAAGGGAAACAGGAATAGAAGACATAGATACCAGGCGCCTGGGTGATGAAGTTAGCATCTAATTTTTGATTTCAGCTCAGGTCATCATCTCAGAGTTGTGGGACTGAGCCCTGTGTTGGACTCCAAGCTCAGTGGGAGGTCTGCTTGTGATTCTCTCTCTACCTCTTGCCCCATGCCCTCTCTCTCCTCAAAAAACTGAAGTCTTTTTTTAAAAAGACACAGATATCAATTATGGCTCTCGTGACTAATTACAGAAATGAGAACTGCAATGGCTTTGCATATTTTGTTTTATTTTGTGTTATTTGTACAGCCTAATCATTTTTCTTCTACTCTTCTTCCTTCTTCCCATTCTAAGTTGCCAAAGGTTAACTCTGCAGTCAGTCTCTCGACAGCAGAAATATTCCTTGAACTGCGATTTGAGGGGTGAATAATACGTCCAGCAATGGAGACAGTGACTATAGTGACTAAGCATCTTCTCATTTAGGAAAAGGATGGAGCTTCTTCATCATATGACTGCAAGTTCTATCTTGTTATGTGGAAACGTTAAGAGTTGCTCCACTGATATATGAGAGTTCAAAAGTATGTAAAAAGTACACATGGAAGCTAAGTAGCCAAAGGGGCATACTGTGTCAGTTAACCAAGGTACTACCCTTAGACTCAGACCTTCCTTTTATTGCCTTGCCTGTGATTAACAGAGCTGGACCCTGTAAATGTTTCTCCTCTATCAGTTGGCCTATTAGCTTAGCAGAGTGTGCTGGAGGAAGAGGTTTCTTCCTGCTTCCTGTGTGCTTTTCCATCTTCTTGCTCCCATGGTGCTCCATTGGTGTTTTAGTGGGCACTCACACGGGCATCTTCCCAAGCGAGTTCCACCAAAGACCCAAAGCTGGTTATCTGGGGACTCAGAGGTACCTCCATGCATAGCTTCCTGTTTGCCAACCCTGGCTTACATCAGCCTGAGACATCTTTACCATCCACTGACGACATCTAAGGTGAGAAACTAGCTTTGGGGAAGAAGAGCACTCTTCCAAATCTCTCTTTCCTTATGTACTCTGCCTGGGTCCTGGAGGTAGGAACTGTTCCCTGTGTCTGCTACTCATGTATTCACAGAGCTTCCTTTACCCTTTATAAGTTAATTCCCTGTTTAAATTACTGTGTAGTTTGTCTCCTGACTAGACCCTGACGGATACAGATATTGAAAGAGTTAAAAAAAAAAACCTGTGAGATGGCTAGAAAAAAAAAGAGGAAAAGAATGATATTTAAACCAAAGAAAATAAATCAGAAGGCACATGTTAACTTCTAATTAAAATGCTATCGTGTGCATGAAAGAACATACTGTATCTTTCTGTTCAGCACTAATAACAGCAGCAGCTGTTTCAACAACAAAACACCTCTTTATTTTTCACAGAAAAACTGAAGACCAGAAATATTAACTGTTATTAACCAGAAAGCAGAACTCTTTCATGAAGACCTGTAAAGGATCGAACAGTGGTACTTACATTTCCAATCTGCAGTTTTGTGTCTTCTCAACTCATTTTAAAATCCTGAAAACCTACCAGAGACCCAGCCATGCCAGGCTTTTGCAATGACAAAGTCCTACGTTAATTTTCTCACAAGAAACAAAACACAAGCCCTTCCCTTAGTTTGCTTGGAATTCGTTTAAAGGGTCACCTTCAGTTTTGTTCTCTAGAAATAGAGCATCTCCAAAGACACAATGGATACTAGACATGTTCTAGTTACATCCAATTAAAATATTGTTATATAATCATTTAAATAGGAAAGGGGGCTGATGGCCAGAGAGTGATTTATTGGCCAAACCACTTCCTGGGCTGGATCTGTAAGGACTTTCGATGTGGACATTAATCATCATCTTCATATCACCTTACATTTATTAACCCCTTCCACCATGTTACAAAGCACTGAAATTATTTTCTCTTTGTTAACCCAAACAATTCTTTTTATTACTAGTTCGGAAACTTCAGCTCAAGGAGGGCAAATAATTTGCCCGAGACCCAAGCTTATAGGGGTAGATCTATGTCTGCTCTTCCCACAGCCTTCTCAAATCTAAACAAATCACTAAGAGAGACTTGTTTCCAGAAACACAGGTACCAATACCTGACAAAAATTACTGCAATAGTATGCGGCCTTACTCTTCAATGTGAAGCCTGAAGCAAAAGAACCACCTGCTCAGAGAAAGAGGCTGGTTAAGAGAAAAGAAGGAAGCATGATCAAAATGATGACAGCACATCACAATATACAAAATTTAAGTCAGATCATCGTTCTCTTTATACACAAAAAAGCAAGGTGGCCCACTGTTCTTCTCAACATTAAACACAATAGCCATTACAGTTTATAGACAGAAGCTTGTTATTTTTTTCAATAGCATAGAGAGGTCATAACACAAGTCTTTATTATTACAAGTATTTTTTCAACATTTTGGGTGACAATGTTTTAGCCATGAAAATGTGTTAGGGAGGTAAAGAGTCATTGTAAATGTAACATTGTTAGGGACATGGGAGTTAATACCAGAGCAAATGGGCTAAATAACACATATGCAAAAGACAGGAAAGAATACATCTGTATCCTGGATAAATTTAAAAACTGCCTGCTACATCTCTTACCTGCTACAGTAACACGGCAAGGGTTTCTACAGGGAGAAGGCTTGACAGCCTTTAGAATGAGCAGGAAATATGCAATGACAGAAATACCCCTCTGCTCCAGAGAGAACTCTTCTCTGCTTTAGTCCGTGCCTTGACGGGTACACCCTCCCCGTGCCCCGTCTTCATCTATTTTATGTCCTTCCAACACTTTCATCTTAGTAGAAATATCATTGCCAACTTAGGACAGACTTTCTCAGACCCATATTTCTTCAAGATTTTCTTTTTAAAAAATTACACATTCAACAAGATGATTCATTCAATAGCTACTGAACATATACTACAGTGCCAAACGCTGTTCTAGGTGCTGGGCCATGGCAGTGACCAAAACAGAAACCCTATCCCTGTCATAATATTTATCCTCTAGTGGGGAAAATCAGACAATAAGCAAGATAAATCATTAAACTGTATAAATTATAAAATGACAAGTACCGTGGGGAAAATGAAAGCAGAGAAGTTAGGAGAGAAAAACAGAAGGGGCATAATTTTAGACAGAATAGAGAAAGCCTCACTGCTAAAGTGAACTGTGAGTCTATCTGAGGGAAGAACAATCCAGAGAAAACAGCCAGGGCTCAGAGCCCAAGGTAAGGGCCCATCTGGCTTGTTCAGAAACAGTAGCAAGAACACCAAGGAAAGGGCACCTGGGCGGCTCAGTGGGTTAAGAGACTGCTTTCGGCTCAAGTCATGATCCCAGAGACCCGGGATGGAGCCCTGCATCAGACTCCCTGCTCGGCAGGAAACCTGCTTCTCCCTCTCTCACTCCCTCTGCTTGTGTTCCGTCTCTCGCTGTGTCTCTCTCTGTCAAATAAATAAATAAAATCTTAAAAAAAAAAAAAGAACACCAAGGAAGCAAAGCTAGCAAAGAGGAGGGTTGACAGGGGTATCACAACACAGCCTTGTGGCCACTGGTAAGGACATCAGCTTTTACTTTGAAATGAGAAACCACTGCCGAGGTTTTAAGCAAAAGAGTAACATAATCTATATACAGGACCACTACACCGTAGGGAGCAAACAAATGGAGGTGGGAAACTAATAATAGGTTATTATGGTAGTCAAAGGGAGAGGAGGTGGGTCCAACCAGGGAAAGAGGAGTGGGGGCAGTGAGAAGTAGTCAGGTTCCAAGTAGATTTTTCTGACAAATTAGATGTAATAAAGAGACAGGGAAGCCAAATGTTTGGGCTGAGCAACTAGAGGAACATTGTATTTCCATTTAATGAATGAAGAAGCAGGTTTTGGTTTTTGCTTGTTTTATTTTGATTTGGGAGCGGAGGTGGGGTGAGGGGGGGGCACGTGGCATCATTTCAGTTTAGGACACCTTGAGTTTGAGATGTCAACTTTATATCCAAATGGAGATTTCAAATTCTAATTTCAAATTTCCCTAGTTCTCATCCAACATTCTCATGGATTTTAACTATTACTACGCATCTGTTCTTACCAAATGTTCCTTATAACTCTTTAGCATTTAAGTAATGTTTACATATTTGTGTACCTCTCTGTGCAACTGGACACGCTAGAACAAACCCACAAGACAGCTAATACATAGAGCATTACTTTAATTCTAAAGAGGTCTGCCGTGTACATGATGGTTAATTTGAAAACCATCTTTTTATTGAGCTAGCTTATTTTTATCATTTTTTTATTTTTACCATTTTTAAGTATACGGGTTCAGAATCATTAAGGACATTCACAATGTTATGCAAACATTACTGCCATCTATCTCCAAAACTTTTGTCTTACAAAAATTACAACTGTGTCCCCAACTTTCTGTCTCTAGGAATTTGATTATTTATATACGGAATCTCATCTAAGGGTAATCATGTAAGTGAATCAGTATTTGTTCTTTTCTAACTGGCTTCTTTTTTTTTTTTTTAAAGATTTTATTTATTTGACAGAGAGAAACACAGCCAGAGAGGGAACACAAGCAGGGGGAGTGAGAGAGGGAGAAGCAGGCTTCCCTCTGAGCAGGGAGCCGGATGTGGGGCTCGATCCCGGGTCTCCAGGATCATGACCTGAGCCGAAGGCAGTCGCTTAACCAACTGAGCCACTCAGGCGCCCCTCTAACTGGCTTCTTTCATTCAGTATAATGTTTTCAAGATACATCCATGATGGAGCATATATGAGATTTTTTCCCTTTTTTTAAGGCTGAATACCACTCCTCTGTATGTATAGACTACATTTTATTTATCCATCCATCCACTGGCGGGCATATGGGTTGCTTCCACCGTTTGGCCATTGTTGAGTAATACTGCTATAAACACAGGTATATAAATATGTTCAAGTCTCTGCTTTCAGTTCTTTGGGGGTATATAACCAGAAGTGGGACTGCTGGATCATTCAGTAATTCTAGTTCTAATTTTGTATAAAACTACCAATCCACTTCCTTTTTTTTTTTTTTTTTAAGATTTTATTTATTTGACAGAGAGAAACACAGCCAGAGAGGGAACACAAGCAGGGGAGTGAGAGAGGGAGAAGCAGGCTTCCCGCTGAGCAGGAAGCCCAATGTGGGACTCGATCCCAGGTCTCCAGGATCATGACCTGAGCCGAAGGCAGTCGCTTAACCAACTGAGCCACCCAGGCGTCCCGACCAATCCACTTCCTAGAGTGGCTACACCATTTTACATTCCCACCAATCACATACAACGATTCCAGTTTCTCCACATCCTTAGCAACACTTGTTATTTTCTGTAGGTATGGAGTTTTCGGATAAAAGCCATCCTCATGGATGTGCAATGGTATCTCGCTGTGGTTTTGATTTGCATTTCCTTAATGAGTGGTGATGTTGAGCATCTTTTCATGTGCCTCTTGCTATAGGCAGATCTGTTGGGGAACTGTCTATTCAAATCTCTTGTACATTTTTAATCTAGTTGTTTGCTTCTATGTTTTTGGGCTGTAGGAGTGTTTTATACACTCTGGATATTAATCCCTTATTCAGACATGTTTTGTGAATATTTTCTTCCATTCTATAGGTTGCCTTCTACCGACAGTGTCCTCTGATACACAAAAGTTTTAAATTTTTATGTGGTAGAGTTTATTTTAACTTGTGTCTTGTGTTTTGGTGTCATATCCAAGAAATTATTGCCAAATCCAATGTTATGATGCTTTTGCCCTATGTTTTCTTCTACGAGTTTTAGAGTTTCGGCTCTTATGTTTAGATCTCTGATTCCTTTTTGAGTTATTTTTTTGCATATGGTGTAAAGTAAGGATCCAATGTTACTCTTTTGTGTGTCGATATGCAGCTATCCAAACACCATTTGTTAAAAAGACTATCTTTTCCCCCACTGAATGGTCTTAGCACTCTTGCCTAAAATCATTTGACCCTATCTGCAAGGTTCTAAAACCATTTGACCGTACTTGCAAGGATTTATTTCTGGACTCTCTATTAAATTCCTTGATCTATAAGTCTATCTTTATGATAGAACCGTACCATTTTGATTACTGTAGTAGTACTGCAATTAAGTTCTGAAATCAGGAAATGTGAAACCTCCAACTTTATTCTTTTTTAAGATTGTTTTGGCTATTCAGGGTTCTTTGAGATTCCATATTGCTATTTCTATGAAAAAAAAACACACACAAAGAAAGTGGTAGGGGGCGCCTGGGTGGCTCAGTTGGTTAAGCGACTACTTTTGGCTCAGGTCATGATCCTGGAGACCCTGGATCGAGTCCCACATCGGGATTCCTGCTCGGGAGGAAGCCTGCTTCTCCCTCTCTCAGTCCCTCTGCTTGTGTTCCCTCTCTAGCTCTGTTTCCCTCTGTCAAATAAATAAAATCTTTTAAAAAACAACAACAACAAATCTTTTTTTAAAAAAAAGAAAGTGGTTGGATTTTGAAAGAAAAAATCATATTTTAAAAAGGCATTTTAATTTTCCTACCAGTGACTGACATTTTGCTGCTGCTTTGGAAGCTCCTAGAAGCTCATTT